>CM026573.1:31164015-31247838 GCA_015143295.1 Tetracentron sinense | reverse complement strand
CAGGCACGGGGGACCCATAGCTAGTTGGGATCCTAATAAATCCACTGTTCGCGCTAGTGTACGTCGGCCGTGGGGACTAATGTCTGTCGTCACGGCAGTTAGTTATCTCAAACGAAGAAGCGACAGCGTGTTTTTGTGTCCGAAATCAGAAAATTAGTGGGTTTTGTAATTTTCTTCCGGACTAAAGTGCAGTCGTCAAACTCAGTATTTTCCCCGAAATTTTATAGTAGGTGTCGGACTGCTCCAAGTTCGGTCACCTAAAGTTTCGTCAAAATCGGAGGTCATTACGTAGGATTACGGATGCCGTATATGAGAGAAAATACGGAATAATAGTCAAATGGTCAACCCGTTGACTTGGTCAACGGGGACCATTAATGGTGGTCATGTGCATGGCACATGACCCTTGCATTATAAATAGGGGGCAGCCCCTTTTATTATCACGTTTTTGCAACAGTGAGGGATTCTGCCACAGCATATTGTAGAGAGAGAAAGGAAGAGAGAGAAAGAGGAGAGAGAAAGAAGAGAGAAGTGGGTCCTTGAGGTTTTTCGACGTCCCCGACGCGTTGGCGGTGTCCGATTTTCTCTCCGGCGTCTCGTTTTGCGTGTAGAGAGAAAAAAAAAGGTAGAGAGAGAAAGTGGAGAGAGAAAGTTGCATGCGCTCTACCCCGAGGTTAATCATCGTTGGGAACGCGTTGGTGACATCCGTTTTTGCCTACGAGGCCTCGAAACGCGTGAAACAGTAAAACCCCTCTTTTCTTCACTTTTTCCGCTTATTTTGCTATATTATTTCATGTGATGTATATGCATGTCTTTTAACATGAATGAAAAAGGGGCAGAGACCCCTATGTGATGTTGTGATTTTATGTGGTCCCTCAGGAAGCCCAGATCGGGTCCCGGGTAAATTGTATCGCCACTCTAGGGTGACGAAAAGTTGTTTTGCATGTCTTGTAAGGCTATGGAGACATCCATTAGCTTGAACACGTTCCCTAACGGGACGGTGTGTTACCGGAGTTGGTTCACGGGCGCGAGGCCCAAGTATTTCAGTTAATCAAGCGAGGCTTGGGTTAACTGGGGTTAACCTGTGGTTAGAAAATCTAACCAGGGTTCAGTATAGTCCGTGGTTCCTCTTTGACTAGGTCAGGAGAGACGGTGCCCAGTAAGGCTCAGGGTTCCTCCGTGACTGATAGTCGGGAGATGTCGGTCTGTTTGTCTAGGTCGTCCGTGGTGCCTCTTGGACTAGGTCAGGAGTGGCGGTGTCCTGCATGGCCCGTGGTTCCTCCGTGACTGGTAGTCAAGAGATGTCGGAGTCCTAGGGAGTTTAAAGTAGCTAAACATCAGATAGTGTATAGTCCGGGGTTCCTCTCTGGGTGGGTTAGAAGATGTCGGCACCGTGTCTATCGTGGTCCCTTCTTGGTGGAAAGTAAGGAGATGTCGGCATTGGTATAGATGTCGGGGTTCCTCCGTAGACTAGCCAGAAGATGACGGTAGGCAGGTTGGTCGGGGTTCCTTCATAACTGATACCCAGGGCGATGGCGGCGAATACACGGTAGATGTGGCCAGTCAATTGAATGGAAAAATATTCTTATTGGGTGAATGCCCATGTTGTGTGTGTAAGCTTCGGATACGAAGTGGTCTGAGTTGGTATACTCAGAGTTGGTGTATTTGTTTGAGTTGGTGGACTCATAGTTCGGTATGGAATCATCGGATTCCAGGTGAGTTGGGTTGGTATACCCAAGGTTTTGTCATGTTCGGGTGAAAGCCGGAACAGCGTGTGTGAGTTTAAATGACTCAATGTATTATGGTTATGATTTAGAGACTTTAAGCTAAACATTTGTGGGCTGTGGCCAATTAATAGAGTCCTAGGACTCGAAATGAAACATGATTGATGATCAAAACGATAATTTGGTAATATAATACATTCATAACTGAACCTCATAATTAGAAAGTAATGTGAGGTCGGGAACCTCTGTTAGGGTGACGTAACCCTAAGTGACCTTGGGTCACAATTTATTATATACTGTTCTATTTTACTGTAACATGCAAATTGAACTGCTTATTATATCATTATTGATGCGTGTTATTATGTGGAAAATAGTTTAGAAGGATTGTGGTTTTATTGGGCTTCATAGCTCACTGACTTTTTGTGTCAGCAGATCTTGGAGCTGCTGACCAGTAAGTGAAAAATCTATCTGGATATTTTGGAAGCTTGTACAAGTTGTACCTGGCATAATAGAGACGCCTATTTTTGTAAAACAAACTTGATGTAAATAATACAGGTATATGGTTTGAATGATGGCTATTGTGATGACAGATATTATTTGCTTTTTGGGAGCATCTGATAAATGTTTAAATTTCCCGTATTTTTGCGGGTAAAGTCTTCCACTTGCATGATTTGACGAACGGACACACGTCTCGGAACTTGATTCCCTAGGCGCAGGTTCGGGGCGTCACAAAAACAATTGGGTTAGAACCAAAAACCCAAGGTTTGAACCCCTAGAGTCCTAGAAGTTAGAAAATAATTATGTTAACCTTGTTATAGGTAACGGGGTGATCCCGTAGACCCGGAACTTTTAATTTAATAATAATAAGTTAATCACTATTATTATTATATAAGGGGTTACTACATCTAGGCATCCCATATTAATTCTCGTAGGAACATATGCATTTAAAATCGGACACATATTTTAAGAAATTCATATAAATGGCACGAATGCCGAGGAATTAAATTTGGGTCTCTACATGGACACCCTATTGCTTACTTCAGTGAGAAGCTCAATGAGACGAGACAGAAATATTCTACCAATAACCTTGAGTTCTATGCAGTGGTACAAACACTTAGGCATTGGCGATGTTACTTGATTTTGAAGGATGTATTCTTTACTTAGATCATGAAGCTTTGAAGTATCTGAACTCTCTGAAGAAGTTACAGTACCAAGCATGTGAGGTGGAGTGCTTAGTTGCAAGAATTTACCTTCGCTGTTAAAGATTGTTCAGGAATTTAGAACAAGGCAGCGAATGCACTTATTCGTAAAGTTGCCTTAATAACTATTATGTCTATAAAGGTGACAGTATTTGAAGGATTTGAAGAGCTGAAGAAGAGTTTGCTGATGAAATTTTGGTCCAATCTATACTGCATTGCAATCTGGTTTGGATTCTTCATCTACTGAGTATAGTATTTAAGATGGGAATTTGTTCTATAGGACACAGCTATTCTTACCAAAGATATCTATTCAAGATAGCTTGGGAATTACGCTTGAGTGGATTAGCAAGACATTGGACGTGACATGACTACTGCTCTAGTGGAAGATCCTTTCTGTTGGTCAAGACTTGGGCCAGAAGTAAGATTATCCAGCAATGTCGAGTTGGTTAGCTATCCAAAGGTCAGAAGCAGAATACAGGAATATAAACCATTACCAAATACCAGTACCTCATGCACCATAGGAAGATCATAGTATGGACTTTGTTCTAAGACTCCCAAAGACTCTTAAGGGGGTTCGTTTCAATTTTTGTAACGATGGAGAGATTCTAATCTCTAAGATGACACTTTATTCCATGTCGAAAGACATCAGACGAGTCCAAGATCACAGTGCTATTTTCCTGGGAAGCTGTAAGATTGCAATAATTGCCAGAGAATATAATTTCCAATCAAAATGTTATGTTTTTAAAATATTTCTAGAATACCCTTTGGCATCTTACGAACTCGAAGTTAAATTTCTCAAGTGCTTATGATCCACAGACTGATAGACCAACAGAGATTGTTTTAACAGAAGTCTGGGGAATATCATGAGAAGTCTCAGAGTAGAAAGAGCGCAATCGTGGGAGACTTTACCTATAGTTGAATTTGCTTATAACAGGTCTACTGGTATGCCCCTATTTGAAGTTGTGATAGGCCTCAAACCAAGACAGCCAGTTTCTTGTAAAGATACTAGTGAACTGAAGAATTAGCAACAAATCAGCTGACTTTGAAAAGCATATTCATGAGATCCATGAAGATGTCAGACGGAAGATAACTTTGAGTGCCGAACAGTATGGAACATATATTATGTTCATAGAAGATTTGCTGAGTTCAAAGTGGGAGACTAAATTATGATTCGTCGAAGACCAAAAAGGTTTCCAAGAAGAGCATTTCAAAAGTTGCATTCAAGGAGAGCACGACCATATGCTGTCTTAAAGAGGCTTGAATCTAACAGATATTTGTTAGAACTACCCTTAAAAAATTCAACCTCAGGCCAATGTTCAATATACAAGACTTGAGACTTTATTATGGTCATCATCGGGATGAAAAATGACGAAGAGCATACACTAAGACTACCGGATGTCCCCAAAAAGTAGGGAGTAAGCAAGGCAGCTACGCTGATTCTCTCGTCAGATTGATTAATCGTCCCTCATGGCTGGGAATTGCCGCGCTAGTTCCGTTTTCTTTCCATCCCACCACCAATCAACTGTCCTCTTTCTCTGAAGAAGCCGGTTTTTGGCTGTGGAAAGGAAGAAATGCCAACCTCGCACCACAAGTCACCCGCCTCTAAATCAAATCTTAAAGATAGGTGTTGAGAATGTTATGTTGTAATCAAGGATTAAAAATACATTTTCGGGGGATGTATCTGTCCCAACCGAAACCTATACGTATCAGTTTCGGTTTTGGACGATAAATATAATTTTTTCTTTTTCTTAAAAAATTAAAAAAAAATCAAATTAAATTTTAAAAAATCAAATGAGTTTCAAGAACCAAATTTAACAAATATAAAGCTATGGGAAGCGACTCACAAACAATAGCAAACACACAATGAATTAAAACGTACATAACTAATAATCGAATACGTATCGCCCGTTTCGTATCAGTATAAATATCGTACAAGGGGCTACCGATACCTATACGTATCACCGGTTTCGTATCGGTTTCAATAATTTTTATTTCCATGGTTGTAATAGTATGAGGACAATATGTCCTCACTTGTATTAACCTCTTCTTTTGCCTTTGTTAGTAATTGTATTTTTCTAATCCACCGTACATAAATATAAGGAGTAGAGGAGGCTTAATCATTAAGCACTCGCTCTCTTTTCTCTCTTCTTCTTCCTTTCTTCTTCTTTCTAGTTCCTCTCTCAACCAAACCCTAGCTCTTGTGGTTCAACTTGGTATCAAAGCACAATCAAAGATCAATGAGAGATTCTTTAAACCAGCAAACCAAAGGAGCCACCTCTGTGACGTCACCAACTGTACGACTGAAGTTAGCAGTACAATCCAAAGGGTATCTAGTCTGATTTTTGAAGGTATAGTTTGATAAGAGTTTTTTTCCTGTGTTTTTTTTAGCTCTGGTTCAGATAAAGGAACAAACAAAGTTCACATATTGATTTTTCCTCCTGAATTTACTGAAAAATCCTCATAACCCTGAGTTATTTTTAGCCCTAGTTCATAAAATTTGGATAAGTATTCAAGGATCTCCTTTATTTGTGATCTATTTTTTACAGGCAAAAAAACTCCCCCTAGGACCTTTTTTACCCATCTACCCCATGGAAGTGGTCTCATTCTAAACCACTTCAATTAGAAGAAATTATGATAGCTTTTCTAGAGGGGTTTGTATGCTGTTTTTTTTTTTTTTTTGGGGGGGGGGGGGGGGGGGAGGAGGTCTTTTGGCTGTATAGGTTGGAACAGCTTAGAGATGGCTTGTTTGATATTTGCATTGGTGTTGAATACCTCTCGATTGCCCGAGTGTGGGACCCAATTTCTTGCTAGAACCGGTTCTCGAACACTCTTTGACAATCTTCTTAGTCATGACATTAATCTTGGTATATCCTCCAAACAGAGAATTGATGGCCTTTTCTTGAGAACCAAACTCTTTAAGTGCTTCTGTTTTGATGACAGGGGTATTTATTGTATTTTATGTTCATTATACCATGTCAATAACGTGTAATACACATAAGGGTAAATGTGTAATTCGTCACTTTAGAAATAATATATAAAGGAGATGAGAGAAGTGAATCACAATCTTTCTAATCCTTTACCTCTTTTCTCTTCTTCTCTTTCTTCCTCTTTCTATTCTTTTTGTCTTTCTAATTGGTATCAGAGATGGAAAACATGGCCTGCATTTTGTCTAATAGTACAAATAGTGTTGAGAATAGTGTCACGTGGATAGTGTCTCGTGCATGGTTGTTAAATCCTTGCGATTTGTGATTCAAATTCTACAATTTGAACTGAATCTCAGACAAAATGATTCAAATTGCAGGTAAAAATCATAATTGGGTAAATCTCATTCGATTTACGATCCAAATTGTATGATTCTTGCAATTCGTGCACGAAACCACTGTTACGGACTAATACTTACAAAAATGTTTTTTTTTTTTATATTTTTTATTCTTTCAATTTTCTAAAGGTACTTTATTTCTTTTAAGAAGAGAGAAGAAACAAGAAAACTCCTGTTACGAATAGGGTTTTAAACAGATTTGAATATTATTTGAATCCGATCTGAATTCGTATCCGGTTATTCGAATATATATCAAACAGAGTGAATCTGAATACCTTTAAAGTATCCGTTTAATTAACGGAGCGGATTCAGATAGTGATGTATCTGCTCCGGCAAATATCCAACCGATTGTATTTACGAATAAGCCCTCCATAATATAACTTATTTACATAGATTTTCAAAATGAAACCAAAAACACGAGGGTCAAAGTGGTAATTTTGAACTTATATAAAAGGAAAGGTAAACACTAAGCCATCGATTCTCTTTTGGGATTCAACTCAAACCGGGGAAAGGGAAAGCAAAAGAGAGAGAAAGGAGGTGAAGACAGGGAGCTTCATTGTTGATGGCATGTCCACCCTTCAAGCTTCAAGTCCCAAACCTCAAACCTCAAGCCTGCGAGCCACTAGCAGGTAGATCCTCTCTCTCTCTCTCTCTCTCTCTCTCTCTCTCATAGTAATATTGAGACAACTGGCGACTACTCCTTCCAAGCCCATGAAATTTCATGGAGGAAAATAGAAGATGGTAAGCCCTAATTATAGTCTTATAGACAATTTTTTTTTAGATTTTTTTTCCTTTGTTTTTTACCGGAAACAATTTTTAGGGTTTGATTTTTATGGAGATTTTTAAGGTTTTGATTTTCATGAAAGGGGTAGATTGAGTTTTTCTAATCAAAAGAATACTAGTCGAACACTATCCGAATCTTTGAATTTGTGTGTAATCCAATCGAACATATTCAGATATTATCTGAAATCATTTAAATTAAATGAATTCGAATTAGAATGGTGTATATTAGTATCCATCGGATAACGAATCGAATTCGGATAGTATATATATGTAAATGAATCGGATTCGGATACAGTGGTATCTGCTTCGAATTCGCTCTGTTTATAGCCCTAGTTATGGATTTGTCAAAACCCCTATTTGGGTTTTCTCTATGTTGCTGTGCAAAAGGGAAAAAATGAGAAAAAATGAGGAAGAAGAAAGAGGATGGAGTTGGAGGATTGGACTTTGGGAGAACTTGATAGTTTATTTTACTAGTCTTTTTAATTGTAGAAGTCTTTTGATAATTGATCTCATACAACATGATTATGTTTCGTTTTATGGAGTTCTTTCGTGTTTTGTATAATGTATGCAATGAAATGTTTATTACTTTCTTTTATCAATAGATATGAATGAAATCTTTTGGATGATGGATTATTCAATTTCCTGATTAATTTTTTTTGTATTTTTTTAACTTTTTTTTTTAAAAATGGATTGAAGCTTACGATTTACAATTTGAATCAAATATGTCCTAAAACGATTTTACGATTCGATCACGATTTAACAACCTTAATCTCGTGAATAGTGTTGCGTGAATATTTTCGTGTGAATAGTGCCCCGTGTATCAATCCCTTGGTATTTTTTGACTTCAAACCAGTAACTGCCTTAATTTGATGAGTTTGGATTAATTTTCTAGGGGATTTTTGAAGCATCTAACACCATGGTTTTGTCCCGCGAATGATTCTTTGAGAAGAAAAATCAGTTTTGAATCATTTGGGTGAAATAGTTTCTTGAAGTCTTGATAGAACCCAAAATTTGTCATGTATTATTAGATTTGCGTACTTGAAATGCGTGGACATAGTATCTTTGAGAAACGATGGGTTTTTAAGGATCTACAAGTGTTTTTCTATGATGTTTGTTGAAAGGGTTTGATTCAGAGAACCCTGAAGTGATTGCTCATAGATTGCTTTATGTAAAATAACCCTATTAAACCTCAGTAAAAGGTGTTGAAAGTGGTGGTTATTGCTGTTTTTTAATGGACAAAGTTGTTACAAGCCTAGTTGGTCTTGTTTGTAGTAGGACTGTTTCCTTTTTAAGTGTTGGAATTTTTTGATAATTTTTTGAAGGCTATGTCGACTTCCGAATATTCTAAAATTTCCTCGTCCACTCCTCAAATTCCACATGAGTAATCCTCCTATGGTTGCTTCATGAACTTGCTGAAAATGATCCAGAGTATGAGCAAAGGGAGTTTGATAATTTGAATGTTATGTCTTGATTGCTTCATTCTCTGCAACTACATATTAGTAAAAGGTTTCTCTTTCTCCGAACTGTAAAGGAGATTGGGACTCCATCACTCAAACATATTCCCAGATTGGAAATGTTACTCTAGTGTATCAGTTAAGCTAGGAAGTAGTTCATCCTCGACAAGATAAGAAGTCTTTGGCTGAATATTTTGCTCATTTGCGTGGTATATAGGAGTTAGATCATTACCAGATCTTCCAACCCTTGTGTCTTGGAGATGGAAAATGCTACAAGAAACAATTTGAACATACCAGAATTTTTGAGTTTCTTGCAAGACTAAATCCAAAACTTGAACTGGATAAGCTATAGATTCTTAGCAGAGATGAGTTACCATCTCTACACAACGTTTACTATTATGTTCAGTGAAGAAAACAGGATGACTGTCACGACACCGTTTGCTAATAATGAAAAGTCTGCTTTAGCCTCCTACTCGGTAGGCCAAAGGGCTAATAGAAAGGGGCTCAAAAAGTTGCAAATAAATTATGTTTTTTTTTATCGGTAATCAAAATGATATATATGGACAAAAAAGCAGATACAAGAAAGAAAAGAGAAGAGTTTACATCATAAACTAAAAAACAGCATCATGGCAGCATGAGATATCCATAAACATGGTAAGAATCAGCCCAATACGGAGTCCAAATTCACTCCACCATTCCTGGTGGAGATCCAATCCATAAGAAGAAGACGGATATGAGCCTGAATATGTGAAATAGAAGACTGGGCATTGTCAAAAACTCTCCTATTTCTCTCCTTCCAAATGACCCATGATATGGCTCCAAGTAGAATCAACCAGATTGCCCTCTTAACATCATCCGCACTAGACAGAACCCAGCAGGATAAGAAGTTCTGAAAGGAAGAAGGGAAGACCTAGTCCACCCCTAACCGAGATATAAAGTACCCCCACATAACACCCACAATTGAACAATGCAACAACAGATGGTCCACTGTCTCTTCTGCTCGGAGGCATAGGAAACATCAATTGGCGAGACTCCACCCTCTATGTATTAAGTGATCACAGGTAAGAATTTTGTTCAAAGATGCATTCCAAAGGAAGAAGGAGACCTTTGATAGAATGCTTGGAATTTGGATTCCACACTTGTCGATGGGGAAAGGGTGCAAAGGATGGTAACTCAACTGAGAGTAATAGTGATCTGACTGAAAATCGACCATTGCTGCTTCCAGACCATACTCTACAATCCCGATCATCAAGACTCACAATAGCAGAACCAAGACATGACAATAAGAGACCCAACTCCTCAATTTTCCAATAATTTAGATCCCGACGAAGCTTTGGACACCACACGACCCTCCCCTCTCTCATCTCAAAACAGTCCCCCACCAATGCATCCTGATCAATAGCTAGGCTAAAGATATTTGGAAAAGAATCCTGTAGAGGCTGATGACCCCACCAAATATCTTTCCAGAAACGCACCTCCAACCCTTTTTCCACCTTGAATCTAAACTGAGGCACAACTAGGTGGCTCACCCCCCATAATACCCTTCCACGGGCCTACCCCATGAGACCGCCTACTACCTAGAGGCACCCAACAAGAGACCGCACCATATATCGCTACAATGACAGCTCGCCACAAGCTCTCCCTCCTCCCCAAACCTCCAAACCCACTTTCCTAGAAGAGCTTTGTTCATTTTTGACAAGGGACACAAGTTGAGGCCCCCAGACTTTGTGGGACGACAAATATGATTCCAGGGTATTAGATGATATCTAAAACTATCGTCCCATCGTCCCATCCATGCCAAAGAAAGTCCCTCTGAAGCTTCTCAAGTGAAGCAGCCACTGATTTCGGAATGGTGAATAGAGACATAAAATACGATAGTAGACTTCTAAGGGTATGTTTAATCAGGGTCAACTTTCCTCCTTTCGAGAGGAAAGATGATTTCCACCCTGACAATCTAGTGGGAAAATGCTCCCGGATTGGAGCCCACACCAATGTGGACTTAAAACAAGACCCAAGGGGCATACCAAGGTACACAGAGGGAAGAGTACCAATCCGACACCTTAGGGAAAGTGATAATCCTTCCATATCTACCACCTCCCCCACTTGCAATATTTTTTATTTGGTCAGGTTCACCCTCAATCCGGATACAGCTTCGAAACAACGAAGCAAACATCTAAGATAAATCAAATTATGATACGAGGCTCCACAAAATATCAAGGTATCATCTGCAAACTGGAGATGAGAGATGCGGAAACGGTTCCTACCTATCAGGAAACCATCGAACAAAGGACCATTTGCTCAGGATAACATCCTACTCAAGGTTTCTAACACGATAAAAAAAGGAAAGGAGAGAGTGGATCTCCTTGCCTCAGATCCTTAGAACTCCGGAAATAGCCCACGGGGCTGCTATTTACAAGAATGGAAGATGACACAGAAGAAATACACACCCTCATCCATTGCCTCCACCTGTCTCCGAATCCCATTTGGCCCATTATGTAATCCACAAATGCCCAATTCACATGATTATAGGCCTTCTCTAGATCCACTTTACACAATAGGCCCGACTCCTTTGATCGGAGGCGATCCTTGATACATTCATTGGCAATGAGTATGTCGTCCAGAATCTGCCTCCCTTCCACAAATGCACCTTGTTCCGGGGATATGATAAATCCCATCATCTGCTTGAGCCTCACCGCCAATACTTTTGAGATGATTTTATACACACTACCAAGTAAGCTAATGGGCCTAAAATCTTTTAATTCAGATGCATCATCTTTTTTTGGGATTAGGACCACAAAAGTGTTGTTGAGCACTCAATCAAAGGTGCCGACCGAGTATAACTCCTGCATGACCTCTAAGAAATAACTCCCCACTGTCCCAGCATGTTTTGTAGAATTCAATGATGAATCCATCCGGCCTAGGGGCCTTGTCTCCAACCATCCCTCTCATCACTTGCTCTACCTCATTCATCTCAAAAGGAGCTTCAAAATTCTCTCGTTGTTCAAGAGATAGGGTCGCAAAAGGGAGACCGTCCAGTTTTGGCCTCCAAGATTCCTTCTCTCTGTACATGTCCTTATAATATGAGACAACACTCTCCTCAATCTCTCGAGGCCCCTCCTTCCATATTCCATCCACTCGCAGTTTAGAGATAAGATTTCTCTTCCTATGAGACGTGGCCATTCTATGGAAGAATTTTGTGTTTCGGTCGCCCTCTTTCAACCAACGAACTCGGGCCTTTTGTTTCCAGCTTATCTCTTCTAATCTTAGGGCCCGCACATATTCCAATTTCTTTTCCTCCTTTTGAAAATCTTTTTATGATAGTACACCCGACTCCTCAAGAATATCCAAATCACAGATCTCCTTTAGAAGGGATGTTAATGTAACCTAGACATTCCCAAAAACTTCCTTATTCCATACCTTCAACTTGGATTTGAGGGCCTTAACTTTAAGACCAAACCGCGTACTAGCCGTCCCCCAAACACCTGTGGACTGCCATACTCCCTTCACAAAATCATGAAAGCCATCATTCTCTAGCCACATTTTTTCAAATCGAAAAGGAGATAGCCCTCCTTTAAGGTACCTCAACTCCAACATAATTGGGACATGGTCTGATAGAAGACGAGGTAAAGCCGTCTGGATAATATTTGGAAATCGATTTTCCCAATTTTTATGCTCAATTTGGATGAATAAGGAAACGATCAAAACGGCTTGAAACCTTGTTGGATGCTGATTTAGACCAAGTAAATTGAGCTCCTGTAAGAGGGATGTCAATCTGCTCCTGCCGAAAAATAAAATTTCAAACCTTCTCATTTTGGCATTGACAACACAACCCCCTTTCCTCTCTCTCACAAGTCTAATACTGTTGAAGTCCCCCCCAGGCACCATGGTGCCTCCCATCTCACACTGATATCATCCATTTCCTCCCAAAATTCAGAATCATCCACCGACCCCGAAGGACCATATACTCCCGAGAACACCCACCTAAAATTATCCCTAGTTAAATTGCACAAAATCGATATTGAATAGGCTCCCATCTCGGACTCTAGGACTTCCAATTTGTTCTTATCCCATAGAATCAGAATCCCCCCAGAGGCCCCTAGGGATGGTAATGACAACCTTCCCGGGGTGGAATCACCCCATACATCTCTAATGATATGGTCCGTAATCACCTCTATTTTGGTTTCCTGAATGCACATGAGCGTAGGTCTTCTGGAAAACACCATTTGCTTTAGAACAATCCTTTTCTCAGGTATCCCTAAACCTCGTACGTTCCATGATATGATCGAGACGTCTATCATCTAGGAACTCTACGAACCCTCTTTGAACCCGGACTAACCGACAAAGCCCTCGATGACCCTCTATCGTAGTTAACCGAACACGCCAATCTTCTCAGCTCCGAAGCTAAGGGAACTTTTCTACCCGTGTTGGGGTTTGGGGTGTTTCCCGACCCCATATGACCCTCAAGACTCTGTAGGAGTTCGATAGACTCTCTTTCGTGACCCCCAGACGTTATTCCCAACATTTGACCAACTTCCTCCACTCTACTAACAACCCAAGAGGAGGCCTCAATTTGATTCTTAGGAGGGTACCCAATTCTACCCCTGGGAGACCTGAAGACGACACTAGGAATTGGGTCTGAAAGCACTGGCAATGGTCTGAGGGTATCGTCAGTCAAATTAGTATCACCCACAGTTACGATAGATCCAGTCACACTGCATGTATGCACATCGAGGTGAGGTAGCACAGTTCCTCAGGCATGCATAAATGGTTCAAAAACCTCACTAAATGAGCACAATAAACTGATTCTACCTACCCTATCCACCCCAAGATGGATAGAATGGGTAGAAATAGAAGAGGGGGAAGGCATACCTCTCGAAGGAAGATAATCAATTGTCATTTGTTGATGCATGTTCTTGCTGTTGAGGCAATTATGTGGAGAATTATGGGAAGTATTTGATCCCAATTCAAGAGTGGACTAATCCTTCGCAGAACTTCCTAGCTTTACTTCCTCAAAACGAGCTGGGCTTGAACCAGTGGAATAACCCTGAGAGAACCTATGAAGAATCGGGCTTGACAGAACCATACCTCCTTGAGATTGCCCTGTGAAATGAGAGGGAAAAAATAATTTGAGGCTCAGTTTGGGCGACTCCCCTATGTGGATCAGACTTTTTCTTTGGTGAGTAGAAGCTGATGATGGTGTGATTTAGACTAGAGCAAACCGGATCTCCTGTTTTGTTTGCATACACCACGGCTTCTATAGTTTCCTTGAAGCTCTTAGTACAGTGGGGTTGAAATCTCGCAATCCTTCTTCCTGATTTCTACATCGTGAGACTGGGTCCCCTTCCTTTGACTCAGCAATTGGTTTATCCCTCTCCGACATCTCCAATGTCTTTGTCCCCTTTGATAAACCGGAGGTTTTGAGGCTCGATGGTGAATGCTCCTGAGTGGTCAAAGAAAAATGGGTTGCGTCCTGCACCTCAAGGGGATGCATATGCCTTTTTCCTTGATGATCGTGACAACACTGACAAGTTAAAGTGTGATCACTATGGACAGGCGACACACTAAGGAAACTTGTTGGGATCTAGTTGGTCAACCACAGAAGTTTAACAGACCTGGTCGATCCACTCCTGATAATGCCTCTACAGGTGATGCTATTGGTCCGGTTTCTCTCCACCTTCAGCTACTTGGGCACCCATGAAACCTTACTAGGTACTTTTTCCTAAAGGGATATGATCTCTGTCTCTAAGGACAAAATAGAGAACATTCAATGCTTAATGGCTCAATTAGAAGAAATAGAGAACATTTCACCTCCACTTTTACTCAGTCAAGTATCGTTGAGGTCTTCACCTGTTACCTCTATCTCTAGTTATCGATATTTTGTGAGTTTGTTCATGATTATTCTAAGTATACTTGGATTTATCTCATGAAGTCAAAAGGTAAGATATCTACTAATTTCAAACAATTTCATATGATGTTAATTCATGCTAGATTTGAGAAAATGATCAAGATTCTTCAATCCAATCAAGGGGAGAAAATATATTTGCGGGGTTTGACAGAATATTTGACTATAAATGGGATAGAACATCAGTACTTTTGTCCTTACACCCCTCAACAAAATGGTGTTGTTAAGAGAAAAAATTGTCATTTATTAGAGGTAATTTGTGCTCTTCTATTCCAATGTAAAGTTCCAAAGTCTATTTGGGTTGAAGTTATCTTAACTGTTATATCTCTTATTAATCGCTTCCTATTTCGTGTTTTACATTATCAGTACGACAGTACCTCACTTATCTTTTAAAACCTGAGAGTCCTCTATTTCGTATTCTCCCCATGGCGTTTTGTTGTGTTTGTTATGTGCATATTTTGGGTCCCCACCCAACTAATTTAGATCCCAAAGATCTTAAGTGTGTTTCCCTTAGGTATTCTTCTCATTATAAGGGATACAAATGCTATCACACTCTTTCCCGGAAGAAATTTTTCCTCATAAATGTTGCATTCTTTGAGTTTGTTTTCTTATATTCCAATCATTCCTCTCTTTAGAGGGAGAGTGAGTGTGAAGAGAGAATGATTTAGTTGCCGATTCCGGTTCTTATATCATCATCATTGGCTCATGATGACTCTGCTACTACTACTCAAGAGGAGAATGTTAGAAAACAGGGCGAGCTTCAAGTCCACCAAAGAAGGGCCAAAGTGAACACGGACTCAAGTCATATCAAGTCCTCGGATCCAAGTAAAACCCTCCTTGGAAGTACTTCACCTTCATCTCCAATGTCCACAAATGAATCTAATATTCCTATTGCTCTCATGAAGGATAAGCGGTTGTGTGCCCAACATCCCTAACTTTGTATCGTACAAAGCATTGTCTCCTTCTTACAGGTCGTTTGTGTTTCCGCTATCATGCATTTCTATTCCATCCTCTGTCACTGAGGCTCTCTAAAACAACCAATGTGGAGGAAAACAATGGTAGAAAAAATGTTTGCACCGGATAAAAATAATATTTGGGAAATGGCTGATCTTCCTTAAGGAAAAACACTTGTGAGGTATAAATGGGTGTTTACAGTCAATTGCAAGGCAGATGGATCAATTGATAGGTATATAAGGCAAGGTTGCTAGCCAAGGGCTACACTCACACATATGGAACCAACTACCAAGACACGTTTGCTCCTGTTGCAAAGAAGAATTCAATCCACGTAAACTTATCATTGACAGCTGATTAAGTCATAGCCACTATACCAACTTGATGTAAAACATGCATTCCTTCATGGTACTTTGAAGGAATTAGTTTATATGGCTCCTCCATGATTTCACCTTGAAGGGGGTGAAAAGGTGTGTAAACTGAAGAAGACTTTGTATGGCTTAAAGTGGTCTCTCAAAGCCTGATTTGAAAAGTTCAGTGCGGCAGTAAAAAAGAGGGAATGCTCACAAAGTCACTGATCATACCTTATTTGTGAAGTGTACCAAGAATGATATTAGAGACTTTATTGTGTATATAGATGATATAATTGTGAGTTGTGATAGGGAGCAACATGATAGAGATTAAACAACAGAAGTATCTCGCAAGTGAGTTTGATATTACAGTCCTTATAGAGATTGCTAGATCTCATGATGGCATCTTTATATCCTAGAGAAAGTACATCCTAGATCTCTTACGTGAACGGGAAAGCTTGGGGCTAAACCGGCTAACACCCTAATTGAAAATAATCACAAAGTGGATGAGATGGATGGTGTTCATTTGCAACATGTTCGTAGTTTTCAACGATTAGTGGGGTCACTAATCTCTCTCTCACGAGGTTAGATATTGCTTATGCTATGAGCATATGAGAAGGATTATACATGCTCCCAAGTCCACACACTTGGAGGCAACATACAAGATTTTGAGGTATCTCAAGTCATCCCCAGGTACGGAAATCTTATGCAAAAAACATGGGCATATATAAATTGAGGCCTATACAAATGCAGACTAGGCAAGTGCTAAAGATGACAGAAAGTAGGTCATACACTAGAAATCAGTAGGAGCAAACTATGGCTTCAAAGCAAGAGAGTGAGGTGTAAAGCCCTTATTCTAACTCCTGACTCTAAACTCGACGTTTAAGCTGCCATAATTGCTTCCATTGCTAATGCCTTGGACAAGGTGAGACAATGTTGCTCAAGTTCAAAACGATACCAAAGGCATGACAGTCAAAAGACAAACGGAGAAGGGGGTATTACCGACTCCTTATATCGTGCCGTGTGAATTTCGCGTAAACCCGTGTCTATTACACGTAATACACATAAGGATAAATGTGTGATTCCTCACTTTTGTAATAATTTATAAAGAATAAGAGAGATGTGAATCCCAATCACAATCTCTCTAATCCCTCTTTCGCACTTCTTCATCTTTCTATTCTTTTTCTTCTTCTTCCTCTTTCTACTCGTTTTTCACCAGACCCTAAAACCCTTATATCCTAATACAATAGGCGTAACTCCATTACTAACCAACTAAACGACCCCTCACTCAACTAGCCCAACCCTTACTACCTCCCCTGGGATTGATGTCATAGTTAACACCACAAGATAGCCTTCTAAATTCATTAACTGTCTTATTGTTGCCTCTCCCCCTTGCAAAATCGGAACGTCCTATCGTTGGTTTGACGTACTGGTTTTCTAGGTTGTGAAATCAATCGTGGACTTCCCTTCCATGGCCTACACAGGAGGGGTACAGATACACAAAGCATAGATCATAAATAAGTTTACAATATCGGACTCTCATTGGTGGAGGAGCTCGCTGAGCCTATCACACCTATGGCTGGGAAAGAATGGTCCTGATCTAAGAACCCTGAGTCAGGTCTACACTTATTTTTAGATAGAACCCTTGCCTACGCCGCAAACACACTTAGATCTCTACTACTCGTTTCCCCAACAAGTTGTGATAATTCGGTTTCGATAGCACATTTGAATAAAAAGCACTAGGATCTAAAAGACGCCTCGCACAGCTACTACCCACTTCAATCTGAAAAATTAGGCTGGATGTGGTAGAAGGGACAGAGGCAAGAAGCGTACATGGCAGTACCGGACTGAATATGAGGACTGCACTACTCATTACAGCAATTGCTGGGGTCAAGGCTTCTATGCTACTTTCAGACACTGCTACGGTGGTGCGTGGTTCTTAAATGTTGTTCCAGTCTTCAGTTCCTCAAAACGCAAGACAATGCTTTCAAGAAGCTCCAAGGATGCCCCTACGTCTATGGTTGTAAAAGAGCAGGATTGGAGCAGGGCAAGGGCCGGCCCTAACCCTGCCCTTACTTATAAGGAAAAGACCCTAACCCTACCCTAGCCCCTTCAAGGGCTTGGATTGACTAGGCCATAACCCTGCCCTCAAGGGCCATGGTAGAGCATAGTGTCACAGTCAAATTTTTTAATTGTGGAACATGTGGCGACTCGATCATCCCTTGATCAAGGCTAGCCATACACTATTCATGCACCAAACCGACCCAACGACTCGTGCCTTAGCGCTACGACAAGGTACAACTCACTACCGAGTTCCATCTGCTAAGCCATGCTCAGTTGGCCTATGCGTCACTTCATTGTGTCACAACCAATGCATTCGACACTCATCCAACTCATAGGGTTCCTGCTTCACTGAGGTTTCATCCCACGAATCTTGCATGCCACTAAGGTCCCCCGATCAAACCGAACATCCAACACGGCCTAGTACTCCCGAGCACGACTATTGGTCATTTCCTCCACAAATCACAGATAACTTAGGAGTATCACTGCCCCATTCACCAAGCATTGAGGGCATAATGCCACAACATGATCCTCGGTCCATGACCGAGTAGTAACTTGCATCCCTCCTAGCTGACCATGATGCATAACGCAAGCTTGAGGCCGAACTAGGCAAGATCCTCCAGCCCAAAGGCTCCACGCAATGCTAGGAAGCTCGTCTTCTTTGCACTGTCCTTGGATGCACCATTGACCATGTAAGGAGAACCTAAGAATTCCTTCAAGATCCTAGATAGCGCCCCCAACTCCTTTGGGGTTTCTTACTAGGTGGCCCAACATATTCCAAAAGGGGAGGTAGAGCACAACCCTTCCCCTCAAGGTGGACGGTAAGCCAATTTCCCCTTTCCAGAAGGGAACATCATATGTGTTGGTACACTCATACTATCCTTTTTTCGGAGTAACTAAAAACGCAAATGAACTCCATAAAACAAAACATAACCCCAAATATCATCATAGATTAAAAAAAAAAGTGAACTCATATAATCATGTTGCATGAGATCAAATATCTCAAGATGTCTTTGTGCATCTGCTTGCCACTTTTTACTTCAATTGAGATAATGAAAAATCATTTCATCTTTTTAGTCGGAACTCTAGGCGGTTCTCCACCTGTGTTTGTTTTCCTATTCAGACCTTTGGGAGCTAAGGTCGGCGGGTTTGGGGGCCTGCCCCCCAAGCGAAGTCAGAGACTTGTATAATAAAATAAACTATCAAGATCTCCCAAAGTCCAACTACCCAACTCCATCATTTTTCTTCTTCCTTATTTCTTTTTTTCCCTTTGTTTCAGAGCAACAGAGAGAAACTCTAAATAGGGTTTTGGCATGATCGTAACAGGGGTTTTCCGAATTCTTCTCTCTTCTTAAAAGACAAAAAATACCTTTAGAAAATTGAGAATAAAAAATATTAAAAATGAATTTTTTAACTATCGGTCCGTAACAGAGGTTTTTTGCTAGAATTGCATAAATCATACAATTTGAATCGCAATCTGAATCGCAAATCGAATGAGATTTACTCAGTTAAGATTTTCACATCCGGTTTGAATCGCTTTGCTTGGGATTCGATTCAAATCGTAGGATTTGAATCGCAAATCGCAAGAACTTAACAACCATGCCCTATGTATGATAATGTATTAGTTGTCAGCCACCCCCTATGGAACCACACAAAATTTCCTCTCCCCAAAGGGAAGCGCTGGTTTCCGCAAAGATTAGAGGCTTTTGACCCTTAGTTTGGATGGAAGATCGCACAATGCATATGAATGGAAATAATGTGATTTTCTTCTCATTCGGTAGCGCGCATGTTCGATGATTGTCGCGACCTCGATCAACACAATGTCGAAAAGCCCCAACATCTAAGTCGATGACAACTTCGTTGGAACCCTCCACCTTTTCCATATGGCATCTTATTCCTTCCATCGATGTCACTTCAAGCATCTCCTATCATCTCATCCTCAAGTTAAACAGTTCTTCCTGAATGCTCTTACTACTGACAAGATCAAAATAAGCTTTCCTTATGGCTGATTTTTGCGGTCTAAAAAACAATATTGCAACGTGGAGAGCTTTCCAACCAGTACATCGAGCTCCCCTACGTATGATTATTCCTCCTCCACCTCCCGCTCCCAAGAATGATATAAATACTATGAACTCTCCTCTGTCATAGGATCTTTTTTCTCCTATGATGGTGCAACCCTTCCCTCTAATTTTTTGAACAGGTATCCCTCCCTCTTCTTTAAGAGGATGGATAAAAACTCCTATTCCAACAGGTCAATTGATCCTAGTAATTTTTAGTTTTCGCCTCTTTTTTTTTTTTTGAGACAAACCAGCACTACTAGCTTCAATCAGAATCTGACCCACAAATATCCCTCAATCACAGTTACGAGAGGGATTTTCACGCAGATTTTTTTATTTGCTTGCTGGAAAAGCTTCCATTCTTCAGTCCCTTGCTGTGACAAGAACCATATTCAAGTTCTGCTAAAGAGGCAGCATAGATACATAAAAACGAGCGTTAAAAACCTAAAAGCCACAAGTATAACTCAAGGGGTCAAAGGCCACATATTAATTGGGACACCAATCAACCTATCATGTTTTTCATAACACCCACTAAAGGTGTGCGCTCATTTCAGCAGAGAAACAAATAAATTGGAAAAATGTAGAATTCTCAACCTTTCTCCAGAATCCAGATAATCATATGAATATCTATAAAATGTCCGACGTTGTAAAATCAAACAACACAAAAGAAACAAAGTCCACTTATACAGATGAATAAACCCTAAAACAATTTTTTTTTAAATGGATGTGAGACACTTCAAAAAAGTGTAGTTCCCTCGGAAAGAATGTGTAAAAATTAGAAAGTATACCAATGAAAGGAGGAGATACCATCACATATCTTGCCTACAACTAGCCAACCGCATTTTTTTTTATATCAGTAATGAAATTATATAGAGCCCAAAACGGACTCGAGGAAAAAAAAAAGCAAACAAAAAGGAAAGTTACATACACATCATTTCGCTAAGTAGGAACTCCCTAGTTACACCCTCCTTCGTCAAAAGGTAGGCCGTCTCGTTCGCATATTGGGGATCCTAGAAACTGAGATATCCATCTGTGTAGCTTGAACCTGAATCTCTCTAGTGACCAACTAGATTCCATGTTTCAGAAATACATTTGATGAATTAACAAGAAAACCCCAACAGTAAATAATTGCACTCTATGTTTCTGACATGGTCCATGTGTGTACAATTAAACAAAAGAAAATGTTGTTACTACGCTGAATTGGCATACAGTGCAAAAGAATTAAAATTTTGTATCATCATGCCGACTTAAGATTTCAAAGTATAAGATGGAACTTACCCCAACCAAGTATCTTTTCTTCAACTTTCTTAAGCTTCTTTGTTTTCTTCTCTAATTGTTTGGCCATAAATTTCTCCCCTGTGCAACATTTATAGAAAGCTCATCAACACAACAGGCCTAGATAATAACTGAAATAATCTTGTGTCCATTAGAAATTTAGAACAAAGAAAAATGCCCCATATTCTAAATGGTAATGGGCAGGAAAAGGTTATGGAATTATCCCACGTATAATATAATGTAGCCAAATGTATAGAATATTGTGGCTAACTTAACATTACCTTTTTGCTCAAACTTAGCTTCTAATGTAGTCAAATATACAGAGTATTATTGAGGCTAATTTCACATTACCTTTCTGCTCGAACTTAGCTTGGGTTACTGACATAGGAATCTTGCCTCCAGGACGCAGAGATGTCCCGTCCAAAATTTGGATAGCCAGAGGAACTGAAGGCTCCTGGTCAAAGCAAAAAAGAAACAAATTTAAAACAAAAGCAAGCAAATAGATGAACATTTGGCATTGCGCATTATTAAATACAACAGTTAGCATAGAAACATCTGAAAATTTCACCTTCAAGTATGAGACAAGTGCATCCCCCTTTTTCCTTCCCGTTTCTTGTCAACATAGATCTTCACACGAGGTTTTTTTGTCTCAGGATCCTAGAAATTAGTTACATGTGCTAGTTAGTTGTGCAATATGAAATGATACAAATTTTAAGATCAATAAATTTTAAACTTCAGAATACCTATTCCGAACATGAATCCAAAACATTTTACAATCACACTAAATTTGAAATTTCAGAATACCTCTTCCGAATATGAATTCATTTATAGCACCATAGTTACCAAGTCAGGGTTCGGGAATTATTCGTCTAGGGAATAACTCAGGAAAAAATCAATAAAATTCGGGAATAAATCGGGAAATGTTGGAAAATATATAATAAGATTACTAATTATGAAAATTATAAACAAAAATATTTCATATATTAGATATTTATTCGGGACTTTTTCAAAAATCTGTGAATAATTCGTGTTTATTTTGCGAAATTCGCAACTTTTGAAATAGTCGCTATTTTTAAAAGTCACGAATACTTCGTGAATTAATCGTTTGACAAAAAAGTGGGTATTATTCGGGATTTTTTTTTAAAATCGGAGAACTTGATAACTATGTATAGTAATACTCAAAAAGTGTGTTTTCTCTTTCAAATGTGATGGAAAAAGGTTCTAATGAACGGAAAGAAAGTGATCGTCTCGTGCATAAATATCTCAGTAAATAACAAAACGCACTATAATGACTAGGGAAGGCATTGATATAGAATGGTTCATTGAGATTTAAGGTTAGTTATCCTGGATTTTTAGGACACCACAATTAAGATTTCGATTTGATATTCAGCAAAATTCATTTCTGGTTCCGCTGCTTTGTTGGCTTTGCTAAGCCTTGCCCAAGACAATGGAGATGTTGCTAACCACACAAAGAAAGCTAAACTTCAAAGAAGGCTACTGCCTATTAAGAAGAGACACTCACTGTATTGGATAAAGGAATGCTTACAAACACTAAAAGTCTTTCTCCACTCAATGCCAAAACCATAGCCTACTCACTCCTATTTATAGAGTTTACATCATAAGTGAAATTACAAGTGTACCCCTATTCTAGACTTTTCCATAAGACACAAGGGCAATGCCCTTTTAAACTTTCAAAAATTTCTTACTTTTCCAAGAGAACAATCTTCTAGAAAGTTCTTGCATGTTCTCCAAGTCAAATGCTTCTACCAAATTCTAGAAACTCTAGGAGTCTAGGGACATCATGAGGTTAGACTCTAGAAACTTCCAAGTTTGTGTTTCCAACACCCCCCTTCAAACTGGAAATTTTCTCATTCCAAGCAATTCTCTTAGTCTCCTGAATGCATCAGTTGGCAAAGCCTTAGTAAAAATGTCCGCTACTTGTTCTTTGGTATCACAATACTCTAGCTTTACTGTTTTCTGCTTCACGTGGTCTCTTAGAAAATGGAATCTGGTATCAATATGTTTACTTCTTCCATGTTGTACCGGATTCTTGGCAAGTGCAATAGCTGACTTGTTGTCCACGTATATGATTGTTAATTCTTCTTGTAAATGATTCAACTCTTTTAAGAGATTCCTTAGCCATATTGCTTCACAAACTATGGATGATGCCGCCACATACTCAGCTTCACATGTAGATAGAGCTACAATACTCTGCTTCTTAGAGCTCCATGTGAAAGCTGTGGATCCAAGGTAAAAAACATACCCTGTTGTGCTTTTACATTCATCTTGGTCACCTCCCCAATCACTGTCTGAGTATCCATATAACTCTGCATCCTCATTATAAGAATAGAAAAGTCCAAATTCTAAAGTTCCTGAAATATACCTTAGGATTCTCTTCGCTGCAAGCCAATGAGATTCCTTTGGAGTTTCCATGTATCTGCTCAGAAGTCCAACACCATAGACTATATCTGGTCTTGTGATTGTGAGATATCTTAAGCTTCCAATCAAACTCTTGAATAGAGTTGAATCCACGGTCTTTCCTTCTCCTTCTTTTGTCAACTTCGAACCCATTGCTACAGGAGTGCTTACCGTGTTGCAGCCATCCAATCTGAATTTCTTAAGAAGCTCCATTGCATTCCTTTTCTGAGATATGAATATACCATCAACTTGCTGTCTCGCCTCTATACCAAGGAAGTAGGACATAAGTCCACAGTCTGTCATTTCGAATTCCTTGAACATAGCATGCTTGAATTTATCGAACATCTCCTAGCTGTTCCCGGTGAATAGCAAGTCATCAACGTAGAGGCATGCTATAAGTAATTCTCCATGGTTGTTCCTTTTTATGTAGAGGGAATGCTCATGTGGACATTTAGTAAAGCCATTTTCTTGAAGGTAGTTATCAATTCGAGAATTCCAAGCTCGAGGTGCCTGCTTTAATCCATATAAAGCTTTCTTTAGGCGATAAACTTTATCCTCTTCTCCTTCTACTATGAAGCCTTCGGGCTGTTCCACATACACTTCTTCATCAAGAATTCCATTGAGGAATGCTGACTTTACATCCAGTTGGTAAATTTTTCAACTGTGATGGGCGGCAAGTGAGATCAGCATCCTGACTGTATCAAGTCGAGCAACTGGTGCAAAAACTTCTTCATAATCCACGCCATATTTTTGTTTGTAGCCCTTAGCTACAAGCCTTGCCTTGTAACGGTCAATCTTACCATCGGCCGTTCGCTTAATCTTATGTACCCACTTAACACCAATTGGCTTATGACCCTTAGGAAGTGAAGTTAACTCCCATGTTTTATTCTTTTGGATGGCATAAATCTCCTCTTCCATGGCTGATCTCCAACAATTTTCTTTCACAACCTCTTGAAAAGTAAGTGGCTCATGATCAACATATAGGCAGAGAAGATTTATATCATCATTGTTTTCAGTTTGCTCATAAATTTCACTTAGGCTCCTCATTTTGATTGGTCTTATAGATGATGAAGGACTAGTTGAGCTTTGAGTTAATGAAGTACCTTCTGGAGTTATGAGTCGTGCATCAGGACTTCTCCGAACTATAGATGATGATGCGCATGGAGCTGGTGTTGAGATAGTTTGCCGCATATTCTCTTGATTTTGTTCTCCGTGGTCTGCTTCTTGCTCTTCTATCTCAATCTGATTCTCTTTGATTTTCTCTTCTTTATCCCAATTCCATGTTTCTTCTTCACTGAAGATCACATCTCTACTCACCACTACCTTATTAGTAAGTGGATTGTAAAGTTTGTATGCTTTGGACTCCTCACTGTACCCAATGAAGATGCATTTCTCGCTACGATCATCCAACTTCTTCCTTTTTGCCTCTGGTACTTGAGCATAAGCAATATATCCAAAGATCTTCAAGTGTGACACACTAGGCTTATAGCCGCTCCATGCCTCCTGGGGTGTCTTGTTCTTGACGCTTTTTGTAGGACACCTACTGAGAAGATAAGTTGTGCATGCAACTGCTTCGTCCCAGAAATGCTTTGGCAATCCCTTCTCTTTAAGCATAGTCCGTGTCATGTCAAGGATGGTGCGATTCTTCCTTTCCGCAATCCCATTCTGCTGTGGTGTATAAGCTGGTGTAAATTTTTGTCTGATGCCCTGTTGTCTGCAATATTCTTGAAGTGCATTTGAGGTGTACTCGCCACCTCTGTCAGATCTCAGTGTCTTAATTTTATAACCGCTCTCTACTTCAACACGGGCTTTAAAATTTTTAAAGATAGTAAAAGCAGCAGATTTCTCTTTAATGAAGTATACCCAGAGTTTTCTACTGAAGTCATCAATGAAAGTAATAAAGTACTTACTTCCTCCGAGAGAAATTGGGTCCAACGGTCCGCAGATATCCGTGTGAACCAGCTGTAATGGTTCTGTTGCTCTCCACGATCTGCCACTCTAGAAAGGAATTCGCTGCTGCTTGCTAAGTGTGCATGTCTCACACACATGGTCCACTTGTTTAATGACCGGCAAACCAGAAACCATACCCGTTGTGGATAATAGCCTGAGACCATTGAAATTGAGATGCCCGAAGCGAATGTGCCACTTCCATGACTCATTCTCCTTGCGTCCAAGGAAGCACATTTCCAGTTTTGTGTTAAGATAGAGAGGAAAAATGCAATTCTTCGCCATTTGAACTTGTGCAACAAGTCTTCCTCGTGCATCTCTCAAAGTAAGAGAGTGATTCTCCATGTGTATTACGTACCCCTTTTCAAGGAGTTATCCAATACTGAGTATATTGTTTTTCATATTGGGCACGTAGTACACATTGGAGATATATTCTGGCGTACCATTCTTCTGATAAATTTTAACCTTACCTTTGCCTTTCACCGGGACCTTGGATGAGTCTCCTAAGCTCACATTACCATGAATGCCTTCCGCTATCTCCTCGAAGAGTTCCTTCTTCCCACACATGTGATTGCTAGCTCCCGAGTCAAGATACCACACATCTTGTTAACCAGACACTTCTTCTCGAGCAAGGAGGAGTGTGGAGTCTTCTCTTCCACAATTTGATGCTTCGGCGAGGTTGGATTGCTCATCTTGAGCCACAGATTTGCTCCAACAATCTAATGCATAGTGCCCATACTTGTTGCAATTGTAGCATTGAATGCTTCTTGTATTACCACGACCATATGTGGATCTACCTCTGCCAGTTCCTCTTCCGTGGTTACTGTTGAAACTCCGCTGATTTTGTGTATGACTTTGATAATTTCCTCGTCCTCTACCTCTTCCGCGATTACCATGGTTGCCACCACCACGTTGTGAATCTCCGCGACTGCCCCTTTGATCTCTTAGAGTCAATTTTGACTCTAATGCTTGTTCCAATACCATGGAACTAGAATTCTTCTGCATGCGTTGCTCATGAATTTGAAGTGATCCCATTAACTCCTCAACTGAGAGTATCTCCAAATCTTTGGATTCTTCAATAGCCACAACCACGTGTTCGAACTTGGTTGTGAGGGATCGTAGCACCTTCTCTATGACCCGGAGGTCTTCAATCTTTTCACCATTCCTCTTTAATTGATTCACAATAACAAGTTTTCGCGAAAAATAATCGGAGATGCTCTCACCTTCTTTCATATGGGCTGTCTCGAACTCGGCTCTTAGAGCTTGTAGGCGAATCCTCTTAACACGATCAATTCCTTTGAAAATGGTGCCTAGGATCTCTCAAGCCCTTTTGCTTGATGTTGCTTCAGCGATCTTCTCGAACGTTGATTCGTCCAACGCTTGGTAGAGTAAGAACAATGCCTTTTTATCCCTCTTTCTTTGATCCTTGAGAGTGCTCTTCTGCTCCACGGTGTACACGGCTTTTTGCTCCATGGTGGGTTCTACGTACCCATCATTGACGATCTCCCATAGATCTTGTGACCCGAACAATGCCTTCATTTGTATACACCAATTCTCAAAGTTGTCTTTTGTCAACCTTGGAATTTGAGGTTGAACCAAGTTGGAGGCCATCTTCACGATCCAACAAAAGGAACACCGGTGTGACTCTAGAATGACCTTGGCTCTGATACCACTTTGTTGGCTTTGCTAAGCCTTGCCCAAGACAATGGAGATGTTGCTAACCACACAAAGAAAGCTAAACTTCAAAGAAGGCTACTGCCTATTAAGAAGAGACACTCACTGTATTGGATAAAGGAATGCTTACAAACACTAAAAGTCTTTCTCCACTCGATGCCAAAACCATAGCCTATTCACTCCTATTTATAGAGTTTACATCATAAGTGAAATTACAAGTGTACCCCTAATCTAGACTTTTCCATAAGACACAAGGGCAATGCCCTTTTAAATTTCAAAAATTTCTTACTTTTCCAAGAGAACAATCTTCTAGAAAGTTCTTGCATGTTCTCCAAGTCAAATGCTTCTGCCAAATTCTAGAAACTCTAGGAGTCTAGAGACATCATGAGGTTAGACTCTAGAAACTTCCAAGTTTGTATTTCCAACATGCTTATCCTCCCCCTACAACAGGCGTTTCGCCGTTTCAAGTATCTTTCTTTACCAAGATTAATTAATATTGTATTTTTTATCTTTCATTTTTGAAATGTCTCAATTGACTTGGTTGGTAAAGTGGGATAACATTGATAGGAAAATCATTGAACCTGATGAATCTGATCCAGGTCATGATAAGGGAGAAACAAAGACAGAACTTGTACAGTCATGGCTCCTGAACTCTATGCTGCCACTTATTGGTCCAAGTTTCTATCAATCAACCAGCATAGAAATTGTGGGAGAAAGTAAAGAAACCATACTCTCAACAGAAGAACTTGGATCGTGCATTCCAGTTTCATAATGAGGTTTCTACTCTGGATCAAGAAAATAAGATCGTTTCAAAATTTATGATGTCCTCAAAAACATCTGGCAGGAATTGGATCAAACGAGCACAGTCGTTGTGTTGTTAATGGGGTGCAAGCAAGAACTGGGTAGAAATTGAAGAGCAGCATATGATTAAGCTTTGGGCAGGATTGACTCGTTGTTTTAGGATGGTGCAACTCCAGTTGCTCAATAGGGAAGTGGTTCCCCGGAAAACCATGATGCCATCATAATTGATCAGTTAACATTTATTTCCAACGCTAGTGAAAGCTTTTCTTATCAAAACAACATTAGAACGGAAGCAGTGGTGGCAGCAAGAAATTTAATCACCTGATATGGAGAAACTTACTTGCACCTTTTATGGAAGGTAGCTGCAGATCCTGCGCATCATTGTAAACTCTCTTACCTAATCTTGTATTAATCCAATATATTAACATGTTCTTACATTGCTTATCTAAATTAATAAGGAAAATTTTGAAGAATTAGAAAGACATACAGGAAAAAAAAAGACTGACCACATTGTGCCATGCATACGCTCATACATGTATATTGCACTCTCTCATTTGCTAAATTTGCAATGAGTAAGAGAAAGTGTATACATATAATTGCAAGATCGTTGTTAAGTTCAAACATGGAAATGCTTGTTTCTAACATAATAACAAAATTCTCCATTTTTTTTCAAAAAGTCCCGAATAATTCATGAAGTTTCATAAATATTCATGAAATATTCACGCCTTTTTCAAAAAGTCACAAATTTTGCGGATTAAATGCGAGTATTCACAAATTTTTTTAAAAACGAATAAATATCTAATATATGAAATATATATTTTTTAAATCCTAATTAGTAATTTTAGTTTTTACTTTTCCATATCTTACCCAACATTTCCCGATTTTTTCTTAAATTTCCAAATTTTTGCCTATTGTTTTCAAATTTTTCCTCAGCCGAATAATTGCCAAACTCTGACTTTGTGACTATGGTTTCTACATTGAACCACAGCTTTAATGCACAGAAACTACTATTAGGTCAAATTCAATATGGAAGATTAGCCCTCTCACCTCTTTTATGATGCCACATTTGGAGAATACTTCCACCAACTGCAACGTGTGCCCAAATTAGTGTAATCCCAAGATGAAAAAAAAATACATACATAGGCCAGCTGAAGTGAAAATTTTATAATTAACTAGTAACAAAAGAATCATGTTCACCATACAGAAATTCGCATTATGTGTGTGGACACAAAAAAAAAACTAAACCACACCCCGTGAGTAAGGGAAAAACAATGACCATGACTTACTTCCTCAGCGGTGACATCATCAGGCAACCCAGTCACATCTACATGTGAATTCACTTTCAAATCAAACCAACTATCAGGAGGCTTATTAGCTTCCTGTAAAAGTAAGAAGCCAAAGGAGTCAGTATCGCTTTCCATCATCTTCAACCTAAACTTACAGCTATTGCATGAAAGAGGAAAAGAAATTAAAAAAAAAAAAAAGACAATCAAAAGAAAGGGATAAGGAAATCCAAGATTGCTTGCAACTAGTGTTACAAATCTCGTTCTCAAGTTTTTATCGGCCGGAGTTTTTCTCGGGAGATTTTCAAATCTGAATTTTCTTCAAATATTTCTCGCCTAAATCTCGGGGATGATTAAATATATATATTGAAATTACAAAAAATAGTAATAAATATCACCAAGTTATAAATTCATAAAACCAACGACATTGTGTATTTCTCATGATATTTTTTAAATCTTGGTTAAATCTCGGCTAGATCTTACGATATATACAGGATAAAAAGAGAAAATTATATTTCTCTTGAGATTTTTAAAATATTATGATAAAAACGAAGTTCTAAACTTTAGCTGTTTTTCTCGGGAGAAATTGAGTACTTCTCGGGAGATTTGTAACAATGCTTGCAACTGCTCGAGGTTCCTAATAGGTGTTATGTGTCAAAAGGATGAAGAAGACGTCCAAGTGTCCAACATTTTTTTCTCCATTGTCCAATGGCTTGGATTATATAGAATTTCTTCATTTCCCAATTTCAGGTCTCCACAATGACACAGAAGGAAGTAGGTTCTCTCTCTCAATAAGATTTCTTGTTATACACCAAATAATAAAATTAAATGATTGCAACATACTTGGGAAAAAAATGTCACGTACAAGAAACTAACCAGAAAGTAAGAGTATAGTCAGTCAGCCTGTACTTATAAGATAAGCAGAATAAATGAGCAAGGTTGAAAGAAAGAAGCAAAAGAGAAAACCTTCTTCTCAGCATGCTTATCGGGCAATTTTCGCTTTAGATCAAGTTTTGCTTCCACTCCCTCGCTGGTACCATTGACTTCTTCCATTACAGAGGTGTCAGCAACCTGTAAAGTTGGAAATACCTCCTCTTCTTCCAAGAAAGTCATCTCTCGTACTTTATATCGTTCATCACTACAAAATGTGTAATCCTAAAATAAGAGGAAATCAGTCAGATAGACCCTCCAAAATTAGCATAAGATGACTGACCTTAAAAAAAAATATAAAGAAAATAAGAAATACCTTATCAAAGGGGAGAATTGCAATGTGAAAGATGCTTGTGTGCCTAAAATGACTAGTTGTCAACCATAAAACAAATCACAGCAGAAACATGCCAGTGAACTTAAAATTTTGAAACAGTAAAAACGGAGCAAAAAAATTTAGAAATTAAATATCCTTATCCTTAAAAAAAAGTGTGGAAATAGATTTTTTTTTTTTTTGGATTGGTAAGAGCGGAAAAAATTAGGAAATGGTGCGTCTGGAGGCGAGGCCAGATGTAGCCATTCAAAATAGAACCAGTACACAATCCTTATTTTCTTGTTTTGGCAGAGGAGGGGTTATTGTTGAATGGCGCTCAACCCAGTTCCTTAGTACAGCCTGAGAAGTTATAGCACAGAATATGCATCCCTTTTCAAGTGTCAATAGCTTTTGCAGCCATTTTTTCTCTTTTCTCTGTTTAACATCAGCTTGCATGAAAGGTGGTCTGGCTAGCTTTCACCCAATTCAGTTCTGACACTTCAAAGGGTTAGGGCACCAAAAATTTGCATCAGAGGATTCTCTTAGATACCATAAACATCTATTAGTAGGAAAGAATAGAAACGACAGCAAAAAACTAGCAAACACCCTAAGTACAATGAACATCTGATCGCACAATCTTGACCAAGGGGAAATTCGACCACCATGAAAAGAACATTTGCAAAAAGAAGGTTGAAGATAACAATGCTAATGTTGAACCTAACAAAAGAAAAATCCAATCAAAAAATAATGAAAATCAAAACATATAAAAACAATAAAGAGGAAGGAACAATTGTACACAAAAATTGTAAAATAAGGAGTTTGAATTCTACAGTAACCATATAAGTAGAGCCTGATGTGATTGGCATTGGTGCAATATTATGAACAAATACGACGGTGATGCAAATGAGAATCCACAATAAATAAGGTTATCTTCTGCTTTTTTTAAATCTTTTTTTTGGCAGTATTGGTGAAACAGATGCCTTTTCACCTCAAGCTATAGCAAATTCCAGAAGTCACAGGTTATCCACAGAAATGATAAGCAAATGCAGATGTCAAAACACCTACTTGAGGAACCCATAATCTGAGACCTCGGTCCCACTTGTAAGTAGTTCCATCATCATCAATGAATTCTTCTTCACCATCCGGCGGTGTCAGAGGCCTGTCATTAGCATCTCCCTCGTAGTCTTTCAATTGATCAGAGCCAACACCACTCGATGTAGAACCATGTTTCAACACCTCCGCTTCGACCTCTGCCTCTGTGACTTCCTTTTGCCATTTAACAAACTCCTCATCATTTTCGGAGGTCACTGCAAAAAAAAAATGCATGATTAGACCCATAATCTTGCAGCCTGAACTAGGTTGGGAGATTTTTTCACCTGCAGTATAATAGTCAGGTCTTGTTAGGGATATTCCCCTAAATAACTCAGGAATTGAGGACAATGGCATCCAATTGCTTCTCCCTTTCGGACCATAAGAGTGTATCTTCACAGAGGTATCCATTCAAGAAATGCTCTGCCCATGCAAAGTAAAAACAGTTAAGTAGATGGTTCAGTAGCTTGTTAGACCATTTGAACATTGATACAAATGGAACAATTGTCCAGAAATCGTGCTATTGATTACTGGCAGAACTCAAATTCAAGAAGAATAGAAAAAGGACACTTATAACTTTAAAATCAATGAAATAATTAACAGAGGTGGAAATCATTATTCAGATAAAGAAATGGAAGACCTTCATTTCCAGTTAAGCATTCAACATAAAGATAAACAAGTAAATTTTTTTTGATCAAGCTAATTAAACTGACACTAAAATCCTGTCCAAAATCAAGAGATCTACTAATGCTTGGTTCAGTAGCTTGTTAGACCATTTGAACATTGATACAAATGGAACAATTGTCCAGAAATCGTGCTATTGATTACTGGCAGAACTCAAATTCAAGAAGAATAGAAAAAGGACACTTATAACTTTAAAATCAATGAAATAATTAACAGAGGTGGAAATCATTATTCAGATAAAGAAATGGAAGACCTTCATTTCCAGTTAAGCATTCAACATAAAGATAAACAAGTAAATTTTTTTTGATCAAGCTAATTAAACTGACACTAAAATCCTGTCCAAAATCAAGAGATCTACTAATGCTTGAAGTTGTCAAGTGCTTTGGCCTAGGACTCACAATGAGATAGCCAGGTAGGCAATGAAGCAGAGGACAAACATCCAACCTGAAACCAACCAGGTTATAAACAGCTTCAAATGCCAACCTGAACCCATCCCAGTATGATGCCCCTCAACCAAAACTGCACCCGTCTAACCGGCTTATTTTGCACTCTATTTCTTTTTCCTTTCTTTGGTTAAAAATTTGGGATGGAAGTTATCCTTATATGATTTCATCATGTTCCACATAAAGTTGCAAGTTCGACCAATACTTTTAACCCATCAAAAGGACTACCAATTATTTGGAGGTTCTGATCAACAATCACATATATTATTCTACAAGTGACAAACTTTTGGGAGTAACACACACCTTCCTCTATCTCAACCAAAAATACCCTACAAGATTACTGTTGTTCTGCATCATCTAACGTAGTGGTGTGGAAAAGAGAGAAAATAATGAGGCACAGTGCCCAGCGCTCGTCGACGATGGAATACTCATGGTGGTGGTGGTGGTGGTGCCGTAGGTGGTGGTTGTGGTGGTGCCTGAGGTGGGTGATGGGAATGAAGACGAGAGAGAGAGAGAGAGAAAGATAGCTCATGTGAGGCCCAAGAGTAAACAAAACACAGTGGAAGCCTTAACATCCCCTTCAAACTCCCCTTCCCAAAAAAAAAGACAGCCAAACAGACCTTGTTGGCTTACTTCGTCATTAGCTTATTGCACAAAACAAATGCTTTATAAAATTAGTATTAATAATATATCTCAGAAGGTCTGAAGCATGGTTCAAAAAGTTGAAAACTCAACTCGACTCAAAAGTTAGCCGGATCGGGTAACTCGAAAAACTCGAAAAAAGAACTCGACTTGGTCCAATAAGGAATATATATGTAATAACTTGAAAAACATGAATTAAAAGAACTCAAAGTACGCTGATTTTACAGCCTCAAACCTAAAAATTAGGCTTAATAGAACCCATATTTGGTTTTTGTTTCTTTTATTTGATGGGGTAGTTTCTTCATGGTATTTATTAGTCATTGAGCAGCATGGCTGTAGCATTCATATGTTAGTCATCTAAGCTTTTAATTCATGAGAATTTTAGGAAAACTTTGTGTATCGTAAGCTCAATTTTAGAAAATTTCTCAAACTCAAATTTAGCCAATGTGAAACTAAGTCATAAACACACACACACAAAATAATAATTGAAAATGTATTTATAAATAAATTAATTTCATTACTAAATTATATTCATATAAGATTATAAAATATAAAGAGAATAATATTTAATGGAAATATTAAAATTTTGTTTTTTCTTTAATAAAAAATTAATACGTGCAAAGCACGTGCATCTTTACTAGTATATATATATATATATATATATATATATATATTGATCTCATTTAAAGTATATTTTTCATTAATTTTTAATTAATTCCATATATATATATAACAAATATTGAAGAAGAAATATCCAGTTTTAGGTGTCACTAAATGGTCAAGTATTGACCGAGATGAGTTTTCAATTTTTTTTTTTTGGTTGTTGATATCATTTACCTATGATAAAACACTGATGAGAATTATCAAAAAAAATAGAAGGATATACAGTTAATGTATGTAGCTATAGATGTTTGTTGTGGAAAAAAGAGATGGTATCTTAAATTACAAAATGTGAAGTTCATAACAACATATTAAGCCAACTTAGTGGGTACCATGGTCACAACAGAGAGAAAAAGTACATGGGAAACAGTGTAAGAAACAGGACATGACTATTAACAATGTTCCCTAATGTGAGGAACATGAACATCAATGGAAACGGGAAAAAAATAGCTGATGAAAGTGTATTAAAGGATGAAATAAATATTTAAACAATGTTCGTTTCTCAAAGAGTTTTCCCCATAGTTGCAAGGAAGCTATGTCCATCCACCAAATTTTTTTAGAGTCAGTAGGGTGGATTTTACATCCCCCTACTCTTTTTAGAGAGTCAGTTTGGGATCTCCCCTATTTTTTATTTTTTTTTGAGTCTTTTTAATCATCCCTACTATTTTTTTTTTTTTGAGTCTTTTTAATTATCCCTACTATTCGAATAAGGCAGAAGCCTTGAGAAACCTAGCAGTACGCTCTAACTCAGAATCAAGAGGAAATAAATCTGGATTACAAGACCTCCTACCGTGCATACACCCTAAAAGAAAAACTCTCTGTTTGACAGACACCAAATTAAAATAAAATATCTACTTAAAAAGTAAATACTCACAGAACTCTCCTGCTTTCCACGATGTTGAATAAGCTTTTTCAATCCTTGCAGTTTGAACAATTTGGTACCTGAAAACACAAATATTTCCAATTAAAATAAATAGAAAAATATTTTTGGATTTTTTTTTTTTTTTTATGATTAATTTAAATTTAATCTTTCAAATTAACAACTAGACCGTTCCAGCAATCCCCGGCAACGGCGCCAAAAATTGATCGTCAGTCAATCTTAAATTATTCATTCTTAGTAATAATTCCGTAGAATAGTACTAGTAAGGGTATCGTTCCTCTGAGGACTGCGCTGGTTTCGTTGCTTTTTATTCAGATTAATTTTAAACTAATAATTGAGGCAATTGAATTTTGATTTGATTAAACTAAAACAATGAATTAAACTAATTTAAATGAAACTAAATTAAACTAAAAACAATTGGGTTTTTAAATCCTTTTGAGTGACAGCACAAATGATACACACTAATCTACGGTTGATACGCACAAATGATACGCACAAATGATACACACTAAAAACAATTTAAACTAACCTCTTAAATTATAAACATTCCAGTTAGAGTGACAGCACGTCCCCTCTCAACTGCTCAAGAAAAGTTCAAGGGATTATATCCTTAGAATATCGTATCTTCGGTTAGCACGAATGATACACACTAATCTACGGTTGTGTAATCACTCGTCTTCCCTTAGCATAAAATATCTTCAGATTTAATCTCTCGATATTTTAAAACCATTGCATAAAATCTATGTTTAAATTCTAACGAAAATTAACACAAGTGATTTTAATCCCAATTTCATTATACCTAAGACAAGGTTGAGAATTCCATTGAAATTAAATATAATTCAAATAAATCCGGTTGTTTGAAAACAACCCTCTCATTATGCAATCAATGTCTTACAATGCAGAGAATTAAAATAAAGGACACAGTTACTTGGCTAGGGTTTCATCGAAACCCTAGAGTGGAAATTAGTTCATCGCAAGGGAGGTATGCAACATCTTCATAGACAAAGCTGCAGCACTTCTCTTCATGACTTCCTTGATCTCCAGAGCTTCTCTTCTTCAGATCCAAAATCTCTACAAATTTCTCTCTCTAATGATAATGGCTAAGAATTCTCCTTTTTATAGAGAAAGATAGAAAGATAGAGTCCTTCTAGAATAAGGAGTTCTAATTGAGGTACAACTCTTCTTTTTCTCTCTCTAAACTCTCTTAGGGTTGAATGAGGATTAAACCATCATTTAGGAAGACAATAATAGAGTTGGAAAGTGTTTAGAAGTACTAAAACACTATTCACGAAACACTATTCACGGAATATTATTTCACCCTATTTACAGTTTTGACACTGAACTTCAAATAATTCTAGAGAGCTCAATTTTAATCGGATTGACCCGAAATTTTAAACATAGCTCCTTTAGGTCATCTAGAATCTACCCAAAAAGTTTCATAAATTTTGGATAAAGAAAAATTACCAAACTACCCCTCTATTGATAGAAGTGCGATTTTGGCCAATCGATTTATCAGGGTAGATTTTTGCGATTTCGCTCTCTTTTCTTTCTTTTACTCTTCTTTTTTCTGAGATTTTTGGAGTCTTTGAAGCTTGTAAATCTTCCATTTTATCTTCTTTTCCTCGTATGAACCTAAAATAAGAATAAACAACCAAGTAGCATAAAATAATATAAATAATTACTCTAAATGATTAGCAAGTTAAGTTTGAGGTGCTTTTATGTATAACATTTAGCACCGATCAATATACATCATAATAACAAAAACATAGTCAAACAACATCTATTAATTACATAAGTCACCTTGCAACTCTGAAAAGACATACGGGTGTAGAGGGGTGTTTTGATTCTTGAAGAAATGGGGTTTACTGCAACCTCAATCTAGCCTAAATCTGATATCCAGACCGTTCTAAATTGAGTTATTTTTGGGAGAAATGATTCAGAGAACACAAGAAGGAAGAAAGGGAAAAAGAAGGAAATGATTCAGAGGGAGAGAAGAAAGAACGATGAAGAAAAGTAGTGACATAATGTTTTTTCTTGATGAATCCTTTACTTTCTCTCTCTGTAAATTCTGTTTGGAAAATCTGATTGTTTTTGGAAATCTTCCGGGAACTCGAAAAAGTCTCTCTCTCAACAAGGAGGGGTCACCTCTATTTATAGGTGATTATCAAAATTGTAACCAACTTGTACAGCTGTCATAACCGTTTTTGTAACCGACTTTTAGAGAGAAAATATTGGATTCCATCAAGATAAAGGCGTTTTGTCACCATACCTCCTTTAAGCTTTTATGACCAAAGCTTTCAGATATTTTCTTCAAAGGTTAAAAGCGGTATTTACAATATCCATCTTTTAACAAATTCTATCTAAGCCCTCCAAACCACAACTCATCGTCCTCCCTCAAAAGCAATTGGTAACTACATCGTGAAAGCGGGTCATACGCTTTCATGGTGTACTGTCCTACTGAGGTAAAATATTAGTGTTCAGACAGCAACACTCCTCTAGAATAATTAATAATAACGATGATAATAATCATCTCAAGTCCAATAGGGAAATCGTAGGTGTTGGACGAAGACACCCTTCCCGTAGCTCAGGTCCAATAGGGAAATCATAGGTGTTGGACGAAGACACCCTTCCCGTAGCTCAGGTCCAATAGGGAAATCATAGGTGTTGGACGAAGACACCCTTCCCGTCAGGCCTTAAGAGAAACTGAGGAAAAATCCATCCTCAATGCTTTCTCCCTGACTGTCAGCCCAGGAAGTAATCCATGCTTCTCTGGAATAGGTAATGAGGGGAAACAGCCACACTCATTCCCACGAGGAGGTACCAATCCATACCGTTCACCCTTGACAAAACAAATCTCCTTTCCGGCAGAAGTCATCAGAAAGGCATACAAGGAGGGTACAAATCCATACTACACCCATCATCAAGAGAAAGGCGTTGAAAGCCAGAGCGAGGCAATGAAGCCATATAGAATATCCGAAGGCGTTGAAGTCTGAATTAGCATCAAAAGCATTTAAAGCCTGAGACAGCATCCGAAGGCGTTAGAGCTTAAAATGATATCCGAAGGCGTTAGAGCCTGAAACAATATCCAAAGGCGTTAGGACTTGAATCTGTGTTAATAGCGTTAAAAGCGCAATAGTTTCAACTTTCATCAGTGATATAAGGGTAAATTTGTCATTAATGAGCAAAAAATCCCCCTTTTTTATTTTATGAACTAAAAGCATAAGAGCTTAAAATCATCATTGATCATTAATGGCTAGAATCATCATTATCAGATAAACATGGAATCCTGTTAACCAACTCTCAAAAATGATTTTAATATACGTGATATGTTAGAACATCTTTTGAGCCACGTGTCATTATTTTATTGAATCATGAACAACGTCCTTAAATTCAAAATTTCACAAATCAAGCTTTTCAATAACCATCATCAACATTTTAGCCCCCTGTCTGTGAAGGCTCTTTCAGGCTTAATCTTACTCTAAAAGTGTCTGAGCAGACAAATCATCATGACAAAAGGAGTTCATTAAATAATATGTTATCATAAATTTGGCGTCTAAAAGAAACGTCTTTTCGGATCCCGCTTAAAACAATTTTGCCACATTTATAGCCAATAAGATCATGCAGCCAGCCTGTCAAAGTCATTATGATCGTACCCTTTTTTCGAATTTCAAATCAAAACGTGCTTCTTGAAAACCGCACGTCATAAATGTTTAATCATTATAAAAACAAATAATCAGTTCCTTATTGATTTACTGTTCATCTTCTTCTTCGTACAAGTATACTCTGAATCTTATCTTTCTTCTGTGCTCGGGTTTTTCATTGATCTTATTGTGGTTTTCAAGGATCTCAATCTTTTATTTGGAATTCCAGAACATCTTTTTAGAATTCTGGTGAGTCTTTGCTTTCTTATTTCTTTGTTTACCATTTCTATTTGACTGTTCATACTTATGCTTGCTGTTTTATTATTATATTTTTTTTTATTTGTTTCGTCATTGTAAAAGTTTTGATTATCTGTATACTATGTCATTTTGTCTACTTTTGTTCTTTTATTGTTGTTATTATATGTATGTTATTGTTATTTGTTTCATCATTCATTTTCATTTTTTTTTTAGAAGAACACACTGTAATTTATTTATTTTTATTTCTGCAACTTTTACGCTTTCAGCTATGGCATCTTCTTCTTAAAAAAATATTTTAAGTAACGAATTTTGGGATTCAGCTATGCATCATTCCTGGGATACCGCTGTTCCTCCGGATGGATGGTCATTGCCCTATGGTGACATTGATGGAACTAAAGGATTTTGTCCACCTCCCTTTGCTACTACTATGTTCAGAATAGAAAGAAAAGATTTCACGCTTTCTCAGGTAAATTTTAGTTCTCATAGCGGTTGTACTAAGGAGTGGACAGCTTGGTGTGATTATATACTCACTCACCCAGAGTATGGGCCAAAACTTCATGCGGCTGAAATTTTTAAAGCTATAGAGCTTTCGAAGGATTTTGAGATTAGGAAAGATACAGACAGTCTATCTCAGTTAGTTACTAGGTGGAACAGTCAAACTCACACTTTTATTACTTCATGAGGAGAAATCACCCCTTCTTTGGAAGATGTAATGGCGTTATGGAGATTACCCGTTTTCGGGAATAGTGACATACAAGACATTATTTTGAGTAGAGAAGAGATAAAAGCGTCAAGACTTTTGCATGCTCTGGTTTGGGAATCGAGAGTAAATCCTGTTTGGGGAGCTTCAAAGGAGTCCCATGCAAGGCGGCCGAATTTCTACGGCTGGGTACGCTATTTCTTCAGGGAGAAAGGCCCTGTGAACAAGGAGACAGGAGTCAGAGACTATCAATATGGAAAAGAGTACAAGTCTCCTTTAGAGTTGACAGCGTTCATCTGCATGTGGCTGTCGAGATATGTCTTTGAAGGCGCTCCTACTGACAAGGTTTTGGATAGACTGTTTCCATTGGCTTTCCGCCTTGCTGACGGTCAGAGTTTCCCTCTAGGAATTTATTTTTTGAGAACTTTATACAAGAATTTAGATCAAATTCATAAGTGTCAGGCCTGGTCAGCAGGTTCTTTTCACATAGAATCATTTGTTCATACTGCTTTTCTTCAAATGTGGTTATGGGAACGCTTTCCCGGTTATGCACCTTCAGCTAGGCAATTTTCTCCTTTGCAAGCTGATGATACCGCTATTGAAGATCTCCCAAGTCCAAGGGCATGGCGGTGGAGTAGCATTGCCAGAAAGAAGGATGCGTTGATCTTTGACTTCATTGACAAGGAGAAATGTTTCTGCTTCAGACCTTACATTGAGCTTTTAAGAGGTATTGAAAGATTCTTTTATCATTCTGAGGAGCCTTTATCTTTTATAGGCATGAGTACTGAGGAGAGAGCAGAAGTTTCTTTGAAAGATCTTCACTGTTTTGCCATTTTGTCCAAGTGTCATTTGATCGGTTTATACAGCGTTGATGGCGGTAAGACCAACAGTTTCTGCCTTGAATCTTACAATCCCGATCGGTGTCTGAGGCAATTTGGGCTTGATCAAGGCGTTCCAGATGGTATAGCTGAATCATTTTCTCTAAAGAGAACCATGAAAGCTTTTATTCTGGAGAGTTGGTCTTTAAACTTAAGGCCATCTGTTGCCGGTTTCTACTTGGCTGGGGAGCATAGGATAGGCAGATGTACGAAGAACTACCAGCTTTTCTGGAAAGCTTGCATTGCTACCTTCAAAACCTTTGTTCAGGGTCCGCCAATGCTCAGTCAAACGGTCAATTTGGCTATGGACAAAGAAAAATGTCTGAAAGAGCCCCCTGGTGCAGGCAAGAAAAGGAAAGCGGTAGCTTCTCCACGCAAGAAGCCTAAATCAAAATCCATTGATGGAGGATCCTCAGAGATCCGAGAGGAAAACATTACTCCTCCTCAACCTGTAATTATTACTGCTCCAAAGGCGGCTACTCCAAGAGCGCCTAGGATAAAAAAGATAGCAATAAAGAAGAAGGCTCCTCCCTTTAAGAAGCGAAAGAGCCAATCAGTAAGTAAAGCTTTTATAATTAAAAAATTCTTATTCATACGCTTTTCAATTTCTCATTTGTATAGTTTTCCGTTACTTATATTTCTTTTTGCTTAAATTTGTCACAGGATCCTTCTTCTGATAGTGAAGATAACGAGCCTTTGATTGTGCGCAAGCAGAATCTACAGACTCAACATGAGTTAGGAAGGACTGAAGCTTCTGTCACTCAAGAGAAAAACACAGCACCGCTTTCAGATGTTGGTGTAGGAAGCTCTGGAACCCCAGCTACTCCAGTGGGACTCAGCATCCCTGAAGATGATGTTGCCGATATTCCTTTTCCTCCATCGGCAGAAGCAAGAGTACAAATTGAGAACTTGGCCAATGTTTGGCCTGAGAGTGAACCCAGTTTCTCTCCGCTTTCCCAAAAGAAAGATCAATCTTCTAAAGCTTCTGGTGTTCGGAGAACTGCAAATCCTGCCAGAACTATTGACATAGCCAAGGCGTTAACATCTCTGAAGAGAATGAGATCGCAAGCTATCAAGGCAAAGTCACTTCTTCTGCAAAGGACAGCGCAATCTTCATCACCTCTTATGATTGACGCTATTGATGATTCTGAGGGCGTAGGTTAGTAGTAGTTAAAAAAAATGTTTTATCAATATACATGCTCATATGCTTATTATTACAATCATTATAGTGCTTTAACAGTATGTGTTATTTTGAAGGCCCTTCTGAAAGCGTTCAGGCTGAAATACCAGAAAACATTGCTTCTGCAACAGTTGAGATCCTTTCTGATGATCTTCCCAAAGACAAAAACGCTGTTGAGGTTGAAGTGCACAATTTTTTTGATGAAAGAACTTCTGGAATTGAGGCTTCAGAACAGCTTATGGATGTGGACCCTCCTTCAGCCAGTGAAATAGCGTTTTTCTCTTCAGTGGTGCAGAAATCTGTGCAACAACCTCTTCCTGAAATTATTACAGAGGTCTCTTCTTCTCTTGATGACGCTCCTTTTGTTGGCGGAAGCACTCATACACCACTGCCTTCAACTGAAAGTGTCAGCGCTCAAGTGATTGCTTCTACTGAAAGCGTTATTATTGGCTCTTCAGAAGTTTTTGAAACGGAAGCTGCTCCGGAAGGCGTTCATGAAGATATTCAAGCTGCCAGTACTGCCATTGAAATCAACGTTGCTTCCAATGAAGAAATGGCAATCACTAATTCTGATCTTCATGCAACAGCTTTTTCGCCAGTTACGACATTAGAACTATCTGCTTTTGTTGGCAATTTTATGAGTGAGGACCCTGCTACTCCTTCTACTTCAATAGAGCCGCTATCAGTCAATTCTCTTGATGATATCGTGAGGCGATACCCTGTTTCTGAAAGCTCAGTCCCCTTATGGACAGAGATAATTAAACGCTATCAGGACATCACTGCTTCCTGCTCTTTGAAGAATCCTATCATCAGGGCGGGCTGCATAGAGACAGTATGCTCTGTTATCTGAAGGATCAGAGATATCAAGCCTCATCTTGCATTTCTGAGGATAAAGACCCTTGAAGACTGGGGGCAAGAGCTGAAGGAGTTAGAGGATATCAACGTTAATGTAAAATGGTTAACAGATTTTCTGAGTAGTTTATCTGTTACATTTTTCCAAGCCAAGAGCTTTGCCAGGCTGAATAGCTCCTACAAAAATAAAGTGATCAAAGCGGAAGAATTCAAGAAAGCGATATCAAACGATCAAGATAATATTCATATTATTCGTCAAGAGATTGCCCGCCATCAGGCCATGCTGGAAGAAAAAGAAAAAGGAATAAAAGCTGCTCAAGATAGTCTGTCAGTTCTACAAGAAGAAATCAAAGCGGATCATGAAGAATATATTCGTCTAAAGGCTTCTGCTGAAAGACTTGTATATCTAAATGAGAAAGGCTTTACTGCTGACATTTTGTAAAAGCTTTTTCTTTACTCTTTTGTAACTCTTGTCAAATTTTATATGAATGTAACTCTTGTCAAATTTTATATGAATACAAAAGGAAAAATTTTGTTACCTTTCTTATTAAGCATAGTACTTTTTTAACCATTTTACATTGATAATTCATGTATACTTCAACCGATAAGCGTAGACAAGAAACTAACCGCTGTCAAACCTTTGCCTTATCAAATGGCCCTCTTCCCATTATGAGTAAACTTTGCCACTTTTGTCCATTCCTGATATGAATAGCTTTTCGAAGGCCAAGTCACCCTCTTGCAGAATTCATGCGTACTGCCTTGTCATCCGCGTTTAGGAACTCTCTTTTGATACATTTTGGTCTTTAATCTACACTTCACGCTTTTCATCATACCTCTAGCTGAGGCTATCTAGCAGCTTGAGGCCAGTGCCTCCTCTCCCATCAAATACTTCATTCTTGTAATATGGTAGTTTCTTACTCCATAGGTACAACGCTTACTTCTAGTTCCATATACTAAAGAAAGGGGTAACACCTTTTTCAGTCCTTGCTGACGTTCGTAGCCCAAGCTTTTGGAAGTCTTGTAACAGCCACTTGTTATGAGCTTCCTTCTACCATTTTTCCAATTTCTTCAGGATAAGGCTTAAAAGGTGTTGGAAATTCCCGTTGATCATTAGATTAGGTCAGTATTGAGTCGAGTCGTCGAGTCATGTTCAACTTGCAGAAAAGAAGAGAAGAGCGAAACTTACAGAAGATAGACGAAAGCCGAAGAAAAAGGTCTCTACTCCGGATCTAGACAGGTACTGGCTTAGAGACCCTACCTAGGTTTGATTTGACTTAGATAACCTAAAAACTACCTAGGAGGTAGATTAAGCCACCAAATTAGTTTGATTTAGGTGAAGCAAAAGAAAAATAAAAGAATTAATTTTGGCAACATTTTCTATCTCAACCGATCGCATCGGTATTGCGACCGACGATCGGTGACCTACCGACCCCTACAGCGATCGGTGGCTATCGACTGGACTAATATTTTGTATGGGGAAATTTTCCAGAGAGATGTTTTAAGACCGAGCGATCGGTCATTAGAACCGATCGATCGGTTGTGAACACGAGCGATCGGCTTGTGAGCACCGATCGATCGGTCCCCGTAAAAAGAATTTTTCTTTTTCTGGATTCTTTTTTAACCCTATATAAACAACTTTTGAGAGAACCTAATTCGTGTCTTGATAATTTTTGAAAGAGTAGAGGTCTGAGAACTCTTCTAGGGTTTTCTAATTGTTTTTATTAGATCTTGTGATCCCTCCTCTTTCTTAGATCCTAGAGAATGCAAGTATAGATTAAAATCTTTGATCTTGCATTGTGTGATCTCAGATCTGCATGAGATCCCTCTAGGGTTTGAAATTTACTAATTGATTCACAACCCTACACCTTGTGTGTGTGTCCGGTGTTTGATCCGGAGCCTTCGTGGAAGGAGATCGATCGTGTGTGATCGTGGATTTGAAGTTGCTTGAAAAGATTTGGTCGGTGTGGAACCGAAACTGCTAAGGCGGAGATCGAACCTGCTGGTTCGTGGAAATCAAGAGTAAGAGTCTATACCTAGGAACATAGTTTCTGTTTTGGTAAGGTCTTATCTTGTACTTGATATCTTTTCATAGTGAAGTTTATTGCTGGACAAGGTCCCGTGGTTTTTTCCCGTTAGGGTTTTCCACGTAAAAATCTTCTGTGTTTGATTTGTGTGGATTGTCTGATTGAGTTAATCATTGATTTTTAAACATATTAATTGAAAAATTAAAATTGGTTAGAAATCATTAGATAGACCTATTCACCCCCCTCTAGGTCTTAGAGATCATTGATCTGGATAAATTTCAATTGGTATCAGAGCGAGTTCACTGATAAGGCTAATCCCTTAAGTGTGATCCTGTATTATCCGTGATCATGAGTACTCTAAGAGAAGGAGGATCCGTCTCTCGTCCCCCACTTTTTGATGGAAATAATTATGTATACTGGAAAGCTAGAATGAGAGCCTTTCTCAAATCTATAGACGAGAGAATTTGGATGTCTATACAGAATGGGTGGACTACGCCCGTAAAAACTGTAGGTGATTTGACTGTCGTCAAATATTCTGATGAATGGACCAGAGAAGAGCTTGATTCAAGTGGATGGAACACTAAAGGTCTCAATGCTATCTTTACTGCAGTCACTGCTGAGGAATTCAGACGAATTTCTTCATGTGAAACAGCAAAGGAGGCTTGGGACATTCTTGAAATTACCCATGAGGGTACTACCACTGTTAAAATCTCTAAACTCCAAATGTTAACCACCAAATTTGAACATTTAAACATGGAAGACAATGACACTTTTGATGAATTCTATGCAAAACTTAGTGACATTGTCAACGCTAGTTTCAATTTAGGTGAGAAATTATCTGAGTCCAAAATAGTTAGAAAAGTCCTTAGATCTCTCCCAGAGAGATTTCAACCCAAAGTCACTGCAATCGAAGAGAGTAAAATGTTGACTCTCTGAAGATGAGGAATTGGTTGGATCACTCCAAACCTATGAACTCAATCTACGTCCATCCAAGAAGAATAAATCTTTAGCCTTGAAAACCATCAAGGAAACTTTGGATGAGGATGACAGTGATGGAGAAATGAATGAGGAAGAAATGGCTCTTTTCGTTAAAAAATTTCGAAAATTTTTTAGAACGAAAAAGAGGTTTAATCCCAAACAGGGAGGAAAATCTTTTGATAAGTCAAAGTCTAAGCCCTGGGAAAACAAGAAAAATTCCAAAAGTGGCGACAAGAAATCCCAAGGTGTTCAATGTTATGAATGCCATGGCTTCGGTCATATTTCACCTAACTGTCCTAACAAGAAGAAGAGTAAGGGCAAGGTGATGAATGCCTGTTGGGATGACAGTGATTCCGAGAATGAAGAATCGGACAGTTCCTCTTCAAGTGAAGATACTGGAAATCATACGGCTTTCACTGTTTCCCTATCTGGGATTCTTGAGACTACCTCTGCGGTTGATGAAAAGGATAGAAGTGATGAAAGTATTCATACTGAGTCAAGTGATGACTTACAGAAGAGTCAAACTGACTCTGAAAGTGATGAAGATTTGAAAACAACTTATGATAAGTTGTATGCTGAAAGTTTAAAACTGACTAAAACAAAAATCTCTTTGAGCAAAAACTCAAATTCATTCAAAATGAAAGAGATATCTGTAAACTAGTAGCAGAAGAGAAGAGTGCACTAGTTAGTCAGTTGGAAAATGAAAAAGAAGCATTTGTTATAAAAGTTCAATGTCTTTTGGAAGAAAATGTCTCATTGACTAATGTGGTCAGAAAATTAGAAGATGAAAGAGACACTTCCATGAAAGAAATTGAAGAGTTAAAAACTCTGCAAATGGAGCTGGAAACTTATAAAGTCTCTCTTGTTGATAAGGTGAAATTTCTTGAAAAAGAACACCAAATTACCCTTAAAGACAAGACTGACTTGATTCAGAAGGTCTATACTCTTGAAAAAGAAGTGAGAATGTTTGGTAACACCAGCTGCTTAGATGAATTAGTCAGAAAGTATGGATCAAATTCTAGTAGATCTGGGATAGGACATGTTGACACACCAACTGTCCTTTAGCTGTTGGAACAATGGCTAGTGCAGTGTTTGAGCCAATACATTCTGAACCCAAAGAAAATTTACCTTCTACATCAAGTACTAAGGCTTATACAAATTTTGTAAAGCCTAGATATACAGCTCCTAGAGTGAATGCTTTAAGGAATCAAATTCCAGTTAGAAGAAATTTTCCTCCTCTACCAAGATTCATACCCACATGTCACTTTTGTGGTGTGAGAGGTCACATTCGACCTAATTGTAATGCATTTAGGAGAGCTCCCCGAAATGGTTCATGGAACCAAAATCTGAGTCAAGGGACTCTTCAAAGGCAGATTCAGGTTCTAGCTGAAAAGTCTAAAATGTTGAGCGATGATGTTAACAGAATTGCTCAAATCTCTAGGACAAGGACTGGTCAATTTATTCCAAATGATTATTCAAGAGGAAATAATTTGACTTATCAAAAAACTAGAACTGAACAAAACAGAAAAAGGTCAAGGAGGACAAAAAGGAAAAAGGTCTCTACTACACAGATTAATGATCAAAGATCTAAACAAGTTTAAAGACTGTGTATGTGAGAAAGGAAGACCTTAAGTGCTTTGTCATTCATACTGCCTTGAAAGCCCAAAACACAGAAATGTGGTACTTCGATAGTGGGTGTTCTCGGCATATGACAGGTAACAAGTCCTTATTTATTCAATTTGAGGACTGTCCTGATGGGACTGTTACTTTTGGTGATGGAAGCAAGTCTTTAGTCAAAGGAAAGGGTATCATCAATTCACCAGGCATACCTAAATTGAAAGATGCCTTGTTTGTTGAAGGACTGAAAGCTAATTTAATTAGCATAAGTCAACTATGTGATGATAATCATGCTGTGCACTTTACCCAAAATAAATGCTTAGTCATTAATGGTAAAGGTAAGTGTGTTCTAGAAGGATTGAGAACCACTGACAATTGCTACGGCCTAACTCCCAGTCCTATTCCCTCAAATGTCTGTTATAAGACTAGAATTGAGGAGGTTGATTTGTGGCACCGAAGACTAGGTCATATGAACTTCAAAGACCTATGTAAAATCTCTAAGCAAGAGCTTGTGAGAGGTGTTCCCAAACTAGGAAAGCCTTCTACTGCTGTGTGTGGGCCATGTCAAATTGGTAAACAAATTAGGACCCCACATAAGAAGACTTCAAGTATTGCTACTTCATATCCACTGGAATTAATTCATATGGACCTAATGGGTCCTACAAGAACTGAAAGTCTAGGTGGAAAGCGATACATCCTAGTCATGGTTGATGATTTCTCTAGAATGTCTTGGGTGGCATTTATAAGAGAGAAATCCGATGCTTTTGACAATTTCAAAAGTATTTGCCTGAAAATTCAAAATGAGAAAAGATGCCCAATCACTCGAATTCGAAGTGATCATGGAAAGGAGTTTGAAAACTCTAAGTACAACGACTTTTGTGATGAGTCTGGTATCAAACATGAATTTTCTGCACCTATTACACCTCAGCAGAATGGTGTAGTAGAGAGGAAGAACAGGGTTCTCCAAGAGATGGCTAGAGTTATGCTTCATAGCAACAATCTAGCTTCTCATTTCTGGGCTGAGGCAGTTCACACTGCTTGCTATATAGTTAATAGAGTTTTTGTAAGACCTGGAACAAGGAAAACCCCATATGAGTTGTGGAATAACAAGAAACCTAGTGTCAAGTACTTTCGAGAATTCGGAAGTAAATGCTATATCCTTAAGGATAGAGAGCAACTGGGAAAATTTGAATCCCGGAGTGATGAAGGGATATTTCTTGGGTATTCCACCAACAGTAGAGCTTATCGAGTGTATAACTTGAGAACCTCTACAATTATGGAGTCCATAAATGTAATTGTGGATGACTCTGGTGTTGAAAATGTGCAATGTGAGGATGATGAAAGTGCTGAAAATGAAGATGTTGAAATTATTTCAACTTCACCTATTGATAAGCAAACATCTCCATTAAAACCTACACATCCTAGGGTCATGAGTCCTCACACCTCCACTGATATTATTGGTGATGTTGAAAGTGGAGTGAGAACGAGGAAACAAATTGAAAATGAAGTTAGCTACATTTGCTATACTTCATCTTTTGAACCCAAGAATGTAGCTGAAGCTCTTGCAGATGATAATTGGATAAATGCAATGCAAGAAGAGTTACTTCAGTTTACTAGGAATGATGTTTGGTATTTAGTACCTAGGCCTAATAATACAAATGTGATAGGTACCAAATGGATTTTCAAGAACAAATCTGATGAAAAAGGTACTATCATAAGAAATAAGGCTAGGTTAGTTGCACAAGGATATACCCAAATTGAAGGTATTGACTTCGATGAAACTTTTGCTCCTGTAGCCAGACTAGAATCAATAAGAATTCTTCTAGCTGTGGCTTGTAATATGAAATTCAAACTTTTTCAAATGGATGTTAAGAGTGCCTTTCTGAATGGCATTCTACATGAAGAAGTCTATGTGGAACAACCAAAAGGGTTTGAAGATCCACATCACCTTGATCAAGTTTATCGACTAAAAAGGGCCCTCTATGGTTTAAAACAAGCTCCAAGAGCTTGGTATGAGAGGCTGACTACTTATCTCTTGGAAAACGGATTTTCGAGAGGGGGAGTAGACAGAACCCTTTTCATAAAGAAAGTGAAAGGTGATATTGTCATCGCCCAGATATATGTTGATGACATAGTATTTGGTTCCACATTAGACTTACATGCTCATTCATTTGCTGAACAAATGAAAAATGAATTTGAAATGAGCATGGTTGGTGAGCTAAGTTTCTTCCTTGGTCTTCAGATCAAGCAATTGGATTCTGGGATCTCAGTATCTCAAATCAAATATGCAAAAAATTTAGTGAAGAAATTTGGAATGAGTTTTGCTAAGCATGCTAGGACTCCTATGAGTACTACTATAAAGCTTAGTAAAGATACTTCAGGGAAGGATGTCGATCAGACTAATTATAGAAGCATGATTGGTAGTTTGCTCTACCTAACTGCTACTAGACCCGACATAGCCTTTAGTGTTGGAGCATGTGCCCGTTATCAAGCAAATCCCAAAGAGTCTCACTTAGTTGCTGTCAAGCGTATCATTCGCTATGTGAGTGGAACTTTGTCCTTAGGCCTCTGGTATTCTTTCGATACAAATGTCATTGTTGTGGGGTATTCTGATGCTGATTGGGCTGGAAATACTGATGATAGGAAGAGCACCTCCGGCGGGTGTTTCTATATTGGAAACTGCTTAGTTGCTTGGCTTAGCAAAAAGCAGAATTCCATTTCCTTGTCTACAGCCGAGGCTGAGTATATTGCAGCTGGTAGTTGTTGCACCCAACTTCTGTGGATGAAACAGATGTTGAAGGATTATGGAATTGATCAAAGCACTATGATTGTGTATTGTGATAACACAAGTGCAATCAATATCTCCAAAAATCCTGTGCAACACTCTCGCACAAAGCATATAGACATTAGGCATCACTTCATCCGTGATCTTGTTGAGCAAAAAGTTGTGTCTATTGAGTATGTCCAAACAGAGAATCAATATGCGGACATTCTCACAAAACCTTTAGATTCCCTTAGGTTTGAACTCCTTAGGAAATCCATCGGTTTGTGTGGAGTTGAGTAATGGTGTACTTGTTTTATAGCCTATGTGTTTTTCATGTTCTATTTAAGTCATAGAGCTATTTTTTTTATTTTCTTTAAGTAATAAAAATCCAAAAACATTCAAAAAATTGAAAAATATTGCAAAAAATAATGTGGTTGTATGACCTTATTTATCCTATCTTTTAGCTTAATGTTATTTCCTTGAAATCATATTTAACCATATAATCCAAGGATAAATATATCATAGGATTGAATAAAATAGGAAAGTTCAATTGTTGGTTCGATCTTGTGATTGAATTTGGTCATGCTAATTAACCTCAGTTAGAGTTGAGCATACAATGATGTTCTAATTTGCACAAGCACTCTGACTGATTCTTTAGATGGTTTTAGTTCCTATATAAAGGTTCTGATATTATACCATATGGTTCCCTAGATTAATCAAATCTAGTATAACCAATGTCATAAAAAATTCCATAAGGTGAGCCCCCTAGATATAAAAATTATTGACATGGAGAGGACTACCTGTGAGTTTGTGTGATAGCTACTAGTGAATGCAAACAGTGAGTAATGGCTACCTAGACAAACAGTAGGTATCTATATGGATTGCTAGTGTGAAAGCCCCTACTGTCATTAGAAAGAGCTACCTTCTCACTTGAGTGAAAGTCACCAGTGTGCTAGTGTCTATATATGTGTACTCCAAAAAGAATTTACATAATGAGTACAATTTGACTGAAAAAGAAATGAAATAAATTGATTAGTCAAATATGGGGTAAAAATTGCTCATCAGATAAATATGGATGATTATTGGTTTTAACACTAGTTTTTGAAAATTTTAGAGTCCCATTTGAAATATAATGTCAAAATCTAGATTAAGGAAGGAAACCAATTCAACGAGTCAAGTAATGAATTTTGATTTCATACTCACATTACTTCTAATTGTATCTTGACTCTGATTGTGAATTTGATGCAAATACCATATTTAATCACCGGTGAAAATCAATTAATGTTTTCATAATCCTTGTTTATGCCTATACTTGATATATCAATTCTTGGGTGATTATTATCTATGATTTTTATGAAATCACATGTTGCAAATTTTTTTATAAGTTGGTCATTTTGAGGTGAAAATGTATTTTAAATGTTCCATTGGTTGAGGGGGAGAAAAGGTTTTAACTGTGAAAATTTTTGAAAAATTTTCAGAGCACCGATCGCTCGGTGCTAAAGACCGATCGATCGGTCTTTCGTGAACAGGGTTATAAAACCCTCATTTCTATTTTTTTGTTCACTTGTTCTCCGATCTCCAGAGCGATCTCTCGGTTTCCTCTCCTCCAAATCTTTCCTACGAACATTCCATTCTACTCTAAAGGTTTCCCAAGCATCTAAAAGGTAAGAGTTGTGCATTTTCTTTGCTTTAGATTGATTTTCTCATCTAGGGCATCATTTCTTGCATTTTCTTCAATGGCTTTCGTTTTGTCGTTAATCCTTCTTGCCTATCTCATGTCTGGCATCCCCAAACGTCGGAGGTTGGTCCTCAACAACCAAGAGGATCCTCCTCAAGATGAGGAAAACCTAGAGCCCTTTACTTTCACTCCAATAGGGCATGGTATTTCCATTGGGGACAGGCCAATTCGTAGAATGATTGATTCTACAATTGAGAATCGTCAAAAATCTCTGGCTGATAAAACTCGGAAAAATAAAGGTAAAGCTTCATCTTCCCAGTCTAGTAAGTTATCCCAGTTTATCAGTCCTACTGCTGCTCAACTCTATAGTGAGTATTTTAGCAAGAAAGGTGTTATGGTTGAAAGGGACATACATATTTCTGATTTTGGTGATTATTATCTTCCTACTCTCATTTCAGATCGTCAATGGGAAGGTATACTTACCTTATCCGGTCCTGCTTCTGTCCAGTTAGTTAGAGAATTTTACTCTAATTTTTCTGAAATCAACCAGAAAAAATGGTCATTCAAATCTCGAGCATTAGAACAATCTGTTGTCATAAATGCTGATTTGGTTTCTAAATTCCTTGGGTGTCCTCGAGTTCCAAATGCATATTATCCTTATAATTATAAAACTGATGAGGATAAAGACTCCATGGAACATGTAGTTACCTTTCTAAGTGGTACTCCTTCGTTTTGGGTTGGGTCTCTTATTGAAGTGGCGAAACTCACTAAGGATGCTAGACTAGTAAACCTAGTTATGAGTGCAAATATCCATCCAAAGGTTCATACTGCGGACCTTAGGGAAGATAGAGCTAGATTTTTGTTTAGTCTTCTACGTGGGCGTGATATTGATCTTGCCGCTCACATCATTGACTTGATGATCCAAGCCCATCAAACTAATACAGCAGTTGGAGCCCTACCATTTGGTTCACTCATTACTAAACTTCTTGGTTCTCAAGGAGTTATCGCTCCTCCTGGTGTTCCTACTCGAGTTCCTAAGGGTCCAATCACCAAAAAGACCCTAGCTCAGAGTTTTTCACATGCCTCAGTTCGAGATACAGAGGAGGGAGCAGAAGTTGGTGCTGGGTCATCTCGTCCTCCTCCGACCACTATGGACGATCTTGGGAGGATGATGAGAGAGATGCAGATGGATCTCCGGACTCATATTTCTTCATACGAGGAGTTTACTACAGAGGTTCGTGGTAGACTTGGATCTCTCGATGCAGCAGTGCTTGGAGTACAGAGAGATGTTCGAGATTTTCGAGCTTACTATGAGTCACAGCTCACTTCTGATGATGAGCAAGAGTGATGGTTCGTGATAGAAGTTGTTTTTTTAGTCGAGTGACAGACTTTGTTTACCATTTTGATGTTTTTTTTTGTCTTGGTTGTACTTAGTACAAACCTTCTTGGTTATTATTGACTTGTTATGGATGTATATATTTGAATGGTTTATGCTCATTACTTTCTATCTCATCTCCTTTCAATGGTTTACGCTTTCCTTTTCTAATCCACCTTTGGCATTTCGAGCCAAAAAGGGGGAGAATGGTATTATAGATGTTATGGATTGTGTTATGGATGTTATGGATTGTGTTATGGATGATGGATGAGCTTTTGGTATACTAACCTGTTATGGATTGTGCCTGTTATGGATTGTGAATGGTTATACATATTTTCATCTTATATGTTATTTCCCATGCTTCACAGGTTTTTGATTTAGCATGTGCAGGCAAACAGGTTCTAATTTTGGTAAATCATGACAAGTTAACATGTCAAAAGTCATGTAATTATTTTTGAGTCATGTAAAGGTCAATTTTCCATTTTTGAATCAATTGGGAAAATTTGAACCTAGTATATGAATTAGTTTTGTTTTGTCCCGGAATTGCCAAAGGGGGAGATTGTAAATCCCTAAATAGGTGTTGGCAAATTCCGTGATCATTAGATAGGTCAGTTGAGTCGAGTCGTCGAGTCATGTTCAACTTGTCAGAAAAGAAGAGAAGAGCTAAAGCTTAAAGAAGATAGAAGAAAGAGAAGAAAAAGGTTCTACTCCGGATCTAGACAGGTAATGGACTTAGAGACCCCTACCTAGGTTTGATTTGACTTAGATAACCCTAAAAATACCTAGGAGGATAGATTTAAGCCTACCAAAATTATTTGATCTTAGTTGAATCAAATAAAAATAAAATGAATTAATTTTGGCAAAAATTCTATCTCAACCGATCGCTCGGTATTGCGACCGATCGATCGGTGGCCTACCGAGCGATCGGTGGCTATCGACTGGACTAAATATTTGTATGGGGAAATTTTCCAGAGAGATGTTTTAAGACCGAGCGATCGGTCATTAGAACCGATCGATCGGTTGTGAACCGAGCGATCGGTTGTGAGCACCGATCGATCGGTCCCCGTAAAAAGAATTTTTCTTTTTCTGGATTCTTTTTTTAACCCTATATAAACAACTTTTGAGAGACCTAATTCGTGTCTTTGATAATTTTTGAAAGAGTAGAGGTCTGAGAAACTCTTCTAGGGTTTTTCTAATTGTTTTTATTAGATCTTTGTGATCCCTCCTCTTTCTTAGATCCTAGAGAATGCAAGTATAGATTAAAATCTTTGATCTTGCATTGTGTGATCTCAGATCTGTATGAGATCCCTCTAGGGTTTGAAATTTACTAAATTGATTCACAACCCTACACCTTGTGTGTGTGTCCGGTGTTTGATCCGGAGCCTTCGTGGAAGGAGATCGATCGTGTGTGATCGTGGATTTGAAGTTGCTTGAAAAGATTTGGTCGGTGTGGAACCGAAGCTGCTAAGGCGGAGATCGAACCTGCTGGTTCGTGGAAATCAAGAGTAAGAGTCTATACCTAGGAACATAGTTTCTGTTTTGGTAAGGTCTTATCTTGTACTTGATATCTTTTCATAGTGAAGTTTATTGCTGGACAAGGTCCCGTGGTTTTTTCCCGTTAGGGTTTTCCACGTAAAAATCTTCTGTGTTTGATTTGTGTGGATTGTCTGATTGAGTTAATCATTGATTTTTAAACATATTAATTGAAAAATTAAAATTGGTTAGAAATCATTAGATAGACCTATTCACCCCCCCTCTAGGTCTTAGAGATCATTGATCTGGATAAATTTCACCTGTGTAGCAGTCGGGCGAGACGCATGTGGTACCAAGGGAGGCTTCTGTGACTGCATTGACCTGACTGCCTGATATGGGGCTGATCGCTCAATTATATACCTTGCAATTGGTATTAATCCCATAGGATAGTGGTGTAAGGGTCAAACCACAGAGAATTGCGCTAATCTAACTATTATCCTTTCTAAATCAAATTAAACTTGAGGATTGAAGAGTTGATTTTTGCTTGATCTCAATTAAAACTAAGTTACTCTAAATTGTCTAAACTGGAAAGCAGTTACAAATGATTTGTGAATATATGAGAGAAGTCTAGGGTAGAGGAATCCACCTACGATGAAGCCGATCTATGATCGTTCGTAGGAAACCTACGAACGATTGTAGCTCACAATTTTTGTTAATCTTCTTCTTTTCCCCTTTTCTTTCTCATGGGTGATGACTTTTTATGCTTTCAAGGTTCATTCACTGCCGTGTTAGCTATTTTTCTTCATTTAAACCTGAAATAGAGAAAGAAACCAAAGTACCATAAAACAGTTTCGTAATGAGCTCAAATGAACTAACATGTATGATTTGAGGTGCTTAATTATGTACAATTATGCACCTTTTAGGGGTTGTCCTAGCCCTCTTCTCTGGTGGCCCCAAACCACTAGACTAGCCTCAAGGCATCTCTCTCCTCTTGAAGAATTCTTCTAAATTCTTCTCAGCAAGCTTTGCCTTGCTCACAACCACTTCCCAGGTGCCCACCTGGAACATCGAGACCCAATCTCGAATGGAGTCCTTTAGTCCCCTCTCAAACTTCCTGGCTTGCATATTCTCTAAAGCAATCAGCTGCGGTGCGAATCGGGACAACTCCACGAATGTGGCCTCGTAGCCTGCCACAGACATATCTCTTTGCACTAAGGAGAGAAACATCTTCTCCTTCTGCTCCCTGATAGCCATGGGGAAGTACTACTTGTAGAAGACATTCAAAAATTCCTCCCATGACCATGGCTCACCTACCCTGGTGGCCTCCCTTTGCCTCTGTCCAGCTGTCCACCAGTGCTCGGCCGCACCTTCCATCACGAAAGTTGCCCAGTCAACCCGCTGGTCATCAGTACAGCGGAGCGCTCTGAATATCTTCTGCATGATCCATGCCTCCGCGACCATGGGATCAGTATTGCCGATGAAGGTAGTAGGATGCAGTCTCCTAAATGCTTCAAGTCCTGTGGTGTGGTGTACCTGAGGAGGTGCATGTGTAGTAGTAACAACAACAACAGGCCTGGCTGCTAGCATTGCTAAGGTCTTTGCTATAGATGCAAATGCTTGACCAAAATCGGGATGTGCATCACCCGATGGAGGAGGGGATGATCCATTACTCCTAGTATGGTGTCCATGACCCCGTGTGCCACGTCTCATGACTGCGTCATGAGAACAATAAAAAAACATGAGTCTAACTCGGAAACCATGGTTATTTAAGCATTGAAGTTCAACAACATCAAACATTCATATAAAAATAGAGCATACATCAGATACACACACCATAGTATAATAATACACTTGAGGTTGGCTTCGTTAGGAACCTCTCAAAGCTAAGACACTTTAGTTGAGTTCCAACCGATTATGTACTAAGATTAAATGATTTGTCTATACTTGGAATATGACACCCTTCTTAGACCTAATTCCTTGTTTCAATCATGGTATCAAACTCTAAATGACAATAAAGAACTCAGCCCAGGCTTTGATACCACTTCTGTCGCGCTATCAAACATTTATGAAATAAATCATAGGTCTAAATTAGAAAAAACCCTCAATCCCTATGATCCTAATGCCTAAGCTCTGATACCACCTCTGTCGTGACCCAAAATACCCCCTAGGAGTTAGGGATACTTTGGCTCGTGATGTGTTATATCCGATACCGAATCATCCTATAAAAATACCGAAGGCATAACATAGCAGAAACATAGAATAGTGCGGAAGCGTGAACTTAAAATTTTCTTCTATACATATGACTGTATTCCAAGTTTATACAATAATAAAACCAAAACAAGAGTGGACATGCCCACTCATCAAAATACAATTGTAATCTCTCCCTCACTCACTATCAATACTGTCCAGGATAAGGCCACATGTCTAGGTTCCTATCCTCTATTGGCTGAGCCTCTGTCGGCTCCTCCTCACCGTAATCCCCCTTGACCCAAGGACTGGGATCACAGATGTTGAACTGACATGCCGACATAAAATGTACGGCTGAGCATGGAATACTCGTGTATAAACTACTAGCTAACAATGCTATAACAATAATAATATCACATGCGAGTACTTAAAAGAATACAATTCATAATTCGTGCTTAAAATCCATCATAGAAAATCATTCGTCAAATCCTATCTTTCGTGGAAAACAAAACACCTTGTATATGCCTTATGAGTTTTTATGATCTTATTATGAGTTCCTTACGAGCTTATGAGTTCCTTGTGAGCTTATGAGTTCTTGTGAGTTCCTTGTGATCCTTGTGAGCCTTATGATCATTGGAGACTTGTGAATCGATTTTAGACATGATCCATGGAGCTTGTGAGCACTTATGAGCCTTGTAACCGATCTTAGGCTTATGCATTTCTTATGAATTCTTAGAAGCCTTACGAGACTTATGATCCTTTGAGCTTATGCAAAATAATAGACATGATCCTTATAAGCATGAGATAACCGATCTTAGAAATAGCAATCCAAAGTTTAGCCTTGTCAATGCTTATGAACTTATGCTTCTTCTTATTTATTTTCCTTCAAAAACCTTTCTTCTAATTCTTGAAATACCATGCTTATGAGAAAACCTCGGTTAGGTAAAACATAGAGTGCGTGTGAACATCACAATATACTTAGGAGACTTTAAACATTTCATGTATGTTCATACAAGACATATTAACATCATAGTATACTTAGAAAAATCCTAAAAACATGGGACATCTTCACTCATGGCATTACATCACAGTAATCTTGACCATTAAGCCTATTTCATCAACATCATACCCACATCACATTTTCTTTAAAGATAATAACTCAAAAATAGAATTATCATTGGCCTTGAGAAAATTCTTTAATTTAAAACTCTTATTTATAGGTTGAATCATAACAAGATTAGAGAATGAGTGTATTTATTTATGAGATTACAATAAGCTAGTTAGTAGAGTGTAGTTACCCTTACTCTTGAGAAATCTCCATTTAAAATCCACATTCCATGACTTGGATTATAACAAAGCTAGATAGGAGAGTGTATTTACCTTGGAAACGTCGAAACCCCTTTGATCTTAAAGCTTGAGATGGTTGAGAAGCTTCGAGAAGTGATGTAGAGTCCCGAACTCTATTTCATGCCTTTAATTCAATTTATATGGATGTAATGGTCTTTTGTCATATTTTTATGTATATTTAATTATATCTAAGTGGTGTAGTGTGGATTAAATGTTTGTTATTATGGTGGAAATTTGGAGCTGACGATCGATCGCAGGTGAGCCGACGATCGATCGCTCAGAACCTGAAACTTTAGTAAGCCACTGTTTTGTGCAACGATCGATCACACTAACGTGACGATCGATCGTCCTAGACCAAAAAAGCTAGGTAAGCTTCTGTTTCTTCGACGATCGATCGTCATGCAAGCGACGATTGATTGCCCAATATGACGATCGATCGCGATCGCACCCATAAATTTTTAAAAGAGTTGCGGAATTTGGGGTTTTTAACCCTTAGGCTATAAATAGAGGTTCTATTTCGAGGGTTTAGGGTTCTAAACTATTTTAAACCTAATTTGGCAAATGAGGTTAAAAAACCCTAGGTTTTTAAGAGGATTTGGCTCGGAGAAGAAGACAAAGATTGAAGGAGCTTCATCTAACAAGTTGGATTCAAGGGAAGAATCCCCAAGGTCGATATCCTCTCTAATTAACCCTCTTAAAATGTTTTGCATGTTTAAATAAGAATATGTTTATGGATTATCAAGAGATTTACATAAATATGCATGAATTAAAGAATTGAAATATGAATTTAGGTTAATATAATATCTAGTCTAACTCTTGTATTATTATGATTGTCGATTTAGTATGTTAAAGGATGAATTAGTGAAGAAATTGCATGTTTCAATAAGGATATGGATGGATTCTTATGTTTAGTTGCTTAAATTGAATTATGGATTATGTTATGAATTATGAATGTATAGAAATGATGGAGGATGAGCTAAAATGGAGAATGGATGAATTATGAATATATGGACTGGTGTTGGGTTTTGAATTGATGAATGTGCTTTATAAATGGGTAATGATATGGTTTTGGAATGTGAAAATGGGAAGGACATTATATACATAACTAACGTATGGTAGGTGTTTGTTGAAATGTCTAAAAATACTAAGTATGAAAAATGATGATAGTGAAAGGTTTATATGAGTACAATAAGATATGCTATGATTAATTATGCCTAATAATGATGTAGCATGACAAGATATGAAGTGTGTTATGATAAATTATGTTTATTCATGTTGCATGATAATTGATATTTGGGTAGGCCAATGCATAGAGGAAGTCCTCTATGTCGGGATTCTCTAACTAGGGAGATGTAACCTAGCAGAGTTTTTTGACGGAAGACTGCAATCTAAGTGATGACCAAGCTCAGATATTAATCACGACACTCAAGCACAAGTTCACATGTGTGGTAGTTTACAAGTCTCACGGGTATACAAGCATTACACGGATATTGCATGGACACTGGATACTGAAATACAAGGACAAGGACAATAATAAGTACAAGTACAAAGACTCTGAATACTGAAATACAAGTACAAGGACAAGGACACTGCATGATTTTACAAGGACCCTGAATTTCAAGTAGCTCCGATATTCATTGATGCTCTCCATGGATAAGATTTCAAGTCCTAGATAATTATCATGGACATTTGGGATCTAAGAGCACTAAGAGCCTACGCTTCTATCGATGCACCTCCATGAATTTAAATACAAAGACCCCGAGAATTATTTTTATAGGAAAACAAGCATGCATGACATTCATGGTACAAGTTTAAGAATTACAAGTCCAAGAGTCACACAAGTACACGAGTCAAGCTAAGTCATGATGTTCACATGTTTCCGTACTCTGATTATGTTCATGTTATATTAAACGCCATTGACTTTACAATTGTTGCATGATTTGGATATTGGATATATGCATGTGTTATTATTAATGTTAGTTAGTCTAGAAATTCGCTGAGTATTCAATGCTCAGTCGACATGTTATTGTCGTTCAGGTCTAGTGCAGAATCATACAGCTACTCCTTGGGTGGAAGATGAATACTTTAAGGAAGGAGAAGTAGGTGAGCTTCCGGATGAGGGTGTGAACAAGGATTTTGGTCCCGCCCACAGGGGTGGGTGTAAGGCCCTGGCGATGGTCGGTTGATTTTAGACTTAGAGTCGCCACCTATTTGTTCGGTAGGGATAGGTTCCAGTCAATGGATAAGGTTTTGGTCTGGTCAGAGTTCTAGGTAAGAGGTTCGGTTAAGCCCGGGGAAGGTGTTAGGCACCCCGGCACTTCCGTCATTTGACGGTTCCCTACTTCATAGGTTTAAGCCATTCAAGATCAAATGTTAATCAAGTGTCATTTGATTTAGTTTATACTAGCCTAAGAAGGGAAAAACTAAACTAGGGTCGGGCCCGAGTTGGGCTGCCTACGTACTCACATTGGGGTGAGATCAGACCGAGTGTAGTTCTGGCACATGAGCCCGTGCCGAGGTTAAGGGTTGTGTTGTGTGTGCACTAAGGGTGGCTTAGGGTCTAGCCGGGAGGCTAGGGGTGGTTGACCGGGTTGGTCAAGTGCTTGGCATTGGGCCCGGTAGGCTCGGGTTGAAACCTGGTAGGCTTAGGCCCGGTAGGCCGAGAAAGAGTCCGATGGACTGGGGTTCGGCCCGGTAGGCCGAGATTGGAGTCCGGTAGGCTAGGGTGTGGCCCGGTAGGCCAAGGGTGAAGCCCGGTAGGCTTGGGGTTGGCCCAGTAGGCCTGGGTTCGGCCCGATAAGCCTGGGGTTAAGCCCGGTAGGCTTGGATGGGCCCGGTAGTCCTAAGTTGAAGTCCAAAGTTGATTTATGGATTTTTGAGGGATTTTCCCAATTTTGCCCTAGTTGAATGGGGCTAACCATGGTTAAACATGAGTTTTAACCATGGTTAGTCCAGATAACCAAGGTGAGGGGCATGTGTTAGCATTTTCTTGCCCTCTTTTAAAAGATTTTTTGGAATTTAACCAAATGTTTTTATGAATTAACCAAGGTTAAAGTGTAACCATGGTCAAGTTTAACCATGATTAAAGCCAAGGGAGGTCAAGGCAGGCTAGGGGCTGGACCCCAGGGTCAGGGTGAGTCACATGGAGGGTCACCCTGGGGTGTGGGCCCACTATAATGGGCAAAAAATCAAAAACACTCACTGTCGGCAATTGGATTGCCGACATTAACAATGATTTTTCTTGATTTTCAAAAGCTTGTAGCTTTAGTTGGACAGAGATTTATGGGGCCCACAGTATATGGGCTTGAAGCCTGGGATGAGGGGAAGCCAGTGGACCCGGTTTGGGCCTCAGGGGTGCTCCGGTGTGGGCCCTATAGCAAGGCAAAGGGGCCTGTTTGGTGCTGCGTATAAAATGATGATTGTCGGCACTGAGAGTGCCGACAATCTGGACAGTTTGCAAAAACAAGGGTTTTAACCCTAGTTAGAGGCTCCTACAGGTCTGGGTTTCTTCAGATAAAGTGTAGGGGAGGTCCAGGGAACAAAAACCTGGTTTGAGTTTTGCTCGAAAGTCCACCAGGTGGGGCCTGCAAGCCTCGAAATAGATCTGTCCTAGGGTGTCGACACTGAGAATGCCGACACCCTGTAATCTTTTTTTTTTTTTGAAATGCCCTTAAGGGGCTATTATTGTGCGATCATTCCCTATGCTGTAGGGAGCCCACAGAACTTGCTGTGATGATTGTTTGCTCTTGGGGGAGGTTCCCCACACCTAGGAAGGTGGGAGAGACCCCTCCTTTGAGGTGAACTTGCAAAATGAAGACAAAGTCCCCTGGATTAGACCAGGGGTTCACAAGTTTATCAAAATCGAAAAAAAGGGGGTAGGGGGAAGCCCTACCCTGCTAGAAGCTTATGGAGGCCGAGGGTGACGCTACTACAGGTGGCGGAGCTGGGTAGCCCTGCACGGAGGTTGGTGGAGCCCCGGGAGGCTGTTGAGCTTGTAGAGCCTTTGGGGGTGTTCACCAATGATAAAGGAATGGGTAGGGGCTTCGGATTTCACCAGGGCTTAGGTATGGAGTTTTTCAGATTGGTTTGAGGTGGTGGGGTGCACAGCCCTTTATAGAGGACCCCTATGGGGACACAAATGGGATTTGTACCATGGTGAGAGAGGTCCACAGGAGCCGGAGTGGGGTTCTGAGAAGGGTATGGGGGGTTTGCACAGGTGTGCCTGAGCTACATGTGGGTGGTTGTGCTGCAAAAATGAAAACCCAGGGTGTCGTCAATTGGATTGCCGACACCCCACATTTTTTGAAAAAGCTTGGTGTCAGCAATCCAATTGCGGACACCGGGGGGTTTTGTCCACTGGGCTCTGCCCAGGCCTGCAGGCGCACTCAAGTGTGATTTTTTTGAATTGTTGGGCCCTCAACTTGGGCCCAACTCGATTTTAATGGGTTTTAGAAGCCTTAGGGCTTGAGCCCTAGGGCCTAGGGTTTACTAGGTTTTAGACTTGGGCTAGGCTTGGGCCAGGCTTGGCTTGGCTTGGCTTAGACTAGGCTAGGCTTGGGCTAGGCTAGTCTTGGGCTAGGTTTAGATTCTAGGGTTCATTTAGGGTCAACTAAGGTCACACCTAGGGTTAGGGTTTGACTAGAGTTTAGGGCCTATGGTTCGCTAGGGTTCACCTAGGGCTAGGTTTAGGGCTAGGCTAGGGCTAGGCTTAGGTAGGGTTTAACTAGGGCTTAGAACCTAGGGTTTGCTAGGGTTAGGGACTCAGGCTGGGGATTAACTATGGTTAAATGACTTAATCATAGATAACAAGGGGTGTAAAAATTGGGTGCTTACAGAGGGAGCCAGAGATTTTGGTAGTTATCCCTACTATTAGATCGTGGTTTACTTTCTGAGTTGTGTTGTTTTAAACTGATGTTATTTCCTGAGGTTGCTTAGACTGTTTACTGTTATTTGATGACTTTATTTTACCCAATTATGGTGGGTTATGTGAACTTATTTCAGTTATTCAGGATGTTTTGGATTATATATATCAAAGAAATTTTATCGCTGCTGTAATGGGTAAATTTCGTAAAAACCTAAGTATGGTAATAATGAGCTCGTCCTCGGTGTGGTGTTATCGTTTGAGCTCATTTCCGTCGTCTCTTCGACGACGGGCTCGTTGTCGTATGGACGACGAGAACGTTGTCTACCGAATGACGTACCCGTGGTCTCACAGACGACGATCATGTCTTCGTTCTGACGACGGACCCGTGGTCTCACAGACGACGATCACGTCTTCGTTCTGACGACGGACCCGTGGTCTCACGGACGACGATCACGTCCTCATTCTGACGACGTACCCGTCGTCTTATTGACAACGATCCCGTATCCCAACACGTAATGAGATCCGGCGTTATCGCCCAGTCGCCTGGGACTGATCCTACCTCTACGATGGTAGGTGGGAAACACTGTCTTGACATTAAATGCAGCATTAAATGCCATTTAATGCTAGTCATCTCGGACGAGTTCCTACTCTATGCCTGCTCTCTTTTATGTGCAGATGCGCGTGCAGTACGAATGACCGGGAGATCTATCTAAAATGATTACTGAAGTACACATCAGGGATTTGAGGTATGCATGGACATCAATGGGTGCCCATGGCCATGGCAAGGGTGGCCTATAAAAACCTGTGAAAAACAGTGTGAAAAGGATGAAATTTTTAAGAGCTAAAACCTTCAAACTCTCTGTATTTTCTTACTGTTCATCATCTTCTACACCTACTGACTTTATCATCGGAGTACAGGTTAGGGTATCACACCCTCCACTCCAACCTTCTACCGGCAAACCAGAACTTGGGAGGAGCTGCTGCTGACGCGTGTCCTTTCGGTAATTTCCCTTCACAAAATTGGCACCGTCTGTGAGAATTTTTCTTTAGCCGAACTCACCCTTTGCTCACACCACCTCTCTTGGTCAGCATGGCAGACCAAACTCCTCAGTCTATCGTCGAAAACCAGCCCCCTCAAGCCCTTACCTGCACCCCTTCCACCATGCAAACATTCGCTTCAGGCCAATCTTCCGGATAACCAGAGAGGCCCACGACCATACCTGATCCCATCCTGTTACTATTACAACAACAACAGGCCACTCTGGCCCAGATAGTCAGCCAGCAGCAGTCACTGCAGGAGCGGTTTGATGCTTTGGAGCATGGTAATTTAGAGATCGATGATGAATCTCCTAGAGGGGGCTCTACGGCTCGTAAACTCAATTTTCCTTCTTCCCCTCACAAAATTGGCGACAATATCAAGTCCCCTCCTCCCAAAGCAACAGTCCCGATCTCGCCGTCTGCACCAGAGAATCTGGAGAGAAGATTCACTCTCACTCCTTCTACTGTCGAGACTGCCTATCCTCGTTCTCTTGGTGCTCATGCTGAACAACGAGATCTCGGTGTCAGCAATGACGGGTTGAAGACAGGCTTAACCCTCAAGGACGTGGAAGCCCTAATCAATGCTCGAGTCAGAGGAACGACGAGCGGGGCCTCTCTCGATCAATACGCTCAGAAGTACAAGGACGAGGAGGAGACGTCCCCTTTTTCCAAAGAGATCGTCGAATCTTATACCCCATCAAAGTTCACGGTACCGAATTTTGTTAAGTTCGATGGGAAGAGAGATCCTATTGACCACCTGACTGACTTCAAAAATGCTATGGCTGTCCGTAACCCCGATGATAATCTCCTCTGTAAAGCCTTCCCTAGCAGCCTGACTGGAGCGGCTGCGAGATGGTTCCGTAATGTACCCGCGGGGTCGATCAGGTGTATGGCTGATCTCAGGTCAGTTTTCATTGACCAATATATCATTAACAAGAAGAAGAAAGCTGGCGCAGATTCACTCTTCGCCATGAGAATGAAGTCGGCGGAACCCCTTAGAGATTTTATTCAACGGTTTACCGATGAAGTCTCTAATATCGATAAGATCGAGGACTGCACTTGCATAGCAGCCTTCAAGAATGTCATACCCAAGAGTTCTAAGCTCTACGAATCTCTTGCCCTTGACTGTCCAATCAAGATGGACGAGCTGATAGTCCGTGCCTCTAAGTACGGGAGGATGGAAGAGGATATTGCAGCAACGACGAGACCCAGAGCACGAGGGGTAGATGCTGTGGAGTGGGGAAGCAAACCCTCCTCGAAGAGAGGGAAGAGACCAAAGTATGAATCATCTTCCAGCGACGAGGAACCACAGAGACGCACACGACAGGAAAAAGTGGTGTACGTTGAACGACGGGGAGAACCGAACCGACTCTCGTTGGGGGTCCGCCAAGATGTAGACTCATCAAGGAGAACGGATCTACGTTCCAACTTCCAACGGCGGGACGACCGTGCCTATCAGAGACGAGAGGAACCCGGGTATTACAAGGAGAGGGAGAATCAAGTAACAGAAAGACGTCCTTTTGCATCTCGCGGTGGTCAAGTCAACTTCTCAGCAAGCCCGGCGACGATTATGAAGACGATGGAAGACAAACCATACTTCGAATGGCCAGCACGGACCGTTCGTGATGTCACCTCGGGACCCAGGGCGCATGAGTATTGTCAGTACCACAAGTGCCACGGGCACCTTACAAATCGTTGTCGCATTCTGAGAGAATATCTGGAAAGATTAGTCCGTGAAGGCTATCTGGGAGAGTATGTGGACTCTGGAAGAGAAGAAGGGCATATTACGGATCCATCCACTCGGTCTCACGAGAGAGAGCCGTCTGGTCACATGGGCCGAGGCGGAGAAGCTCCGAAGGGAGTCATAAATGTCATCCATCGCGCTCGAGTACTGGAGGTAGATATCGAGCAGCAGTACCGAGCGAAGGCAAGGAAGTTATCACACGTGGAAAAAGTTTGTCAAGTGCGATCGACGACGAAGGAAGTCGAGCAGGCCCTATCGTTCACTGATCAGGACATGACAACTGTGGTCAGGCCTCACTACAATGCTCTTGTCTTGACTATGCGAATTGGCGATTTCGACATCAGGCGAGTGCTCGTTGACCCTGGAAGTGGGGCAGATATCCTGTATCTCCATGCTTTCGCAAAGATGGGGTTGGACCCGGCGGTTCTCGTCCCTGCACAGACCCCCTTGATAGGATTCGAAGGAAGCTCGATGCAACCCGTAGGAGAAGTCGTCCTACCGGTCAAAGCTGGACCTATCACCCTGTCCACCCGGTTCTCCATTATCGACGCGCCGTCCCCATACAATGCCATCTTGGGGCGATGGTGGACTCACGAAATGAGAGCTGTTCCGTCATCCTATTATCAGGTACTGAAATTTCCTACTCCGGACGGACCAAGTGAAATACGAGGAGACCAGCTGGCGTCGCAGAAGTGTGATTATGCCTCACCCGAACCGCTCAAATAGCAATTACAGGTCAGGTCCGTGGAAGAGGAGAACCCGGGTGAATCATTGACGAACCACTCTGTTGAACCCACGAAGCTTGTCAACCTGGGGACAGAGAACGAGCCGAGGACGCTACAAATCGGGACCTGTTTGACAACGGACGAAGAGCAGGAGTTGATAAATTTTCTGAGGAAGAATCTTGATGTGTTCGCTTGGTCCCACGAGGAAATGACGGGTATCCATCCTGAGATCATCTGTCACCATCTCAACGTTGATCCCGTAGTCAATCCGGTTAAACAGAAGCCTCGTAGACTTGCTCCGGCGTACCATGAGGCCGTCAATGAAGAGATCGATAAATTAATTCGGCACGGGTTCATTCGTGAGGTCCAATATCCAGAGTGGATAGCCAATGTAGTAGCTGTTCCGAAGAAGAACGGGAAAGTCAGAGTCTGTATTGATTTCACTAATGTTAATAGAGCTTGTCCGAAAGACTTCTTCCCAGTTCCCAGAATCAATAGACTTATCATTGCAACCGCGGGTCACGAAATGTTGAGCTTCATGGACGGGTATTCGGGTTACAATCAAATCCTCTTAGCGGAGGACGATCAAGAGAAGACGGCCTTCATAACGGAGCGTGGCCTGTTCTGTTACCGGGTCATGCCCTTTGGCCTGAAGAATGTCGGGGCCACTTATCAACGATTGATGAATCTGATGTTTGGACCCTTGCTCGGTAAATCGGTGGAGGTGTACATTGACGATATCGTTGTGAAAAGCCGAACTCGAGTCTCTCTTGTAGCCGACTTGGCGGAGCCGTTCTCTATTTTACGCACTTTCAATCTGAAGTTAAATCCTGAGAAATGTACATTCGGCGTCGCCTCGGGCAAATTCCTTGGTTATCTCGTCAGTCAACGGGGCATCGAAGCAAATCCCACGCAAATCCGTGCTCTGATAGATATGCCGGAACCGAAGACAAGGAAAGAAGTTCAAAAACTAATAGGACGTATCGCTGCTCTCAACCGGTTTATATCAAAGTCTTCTGACCGTTGTAGACCTCTATTCGAGTTGCTGAGGAAGGATTCCGTTTTCGGGTGGATAGAAGAGTGTTCCCGGTCTTTCGCCGCCTTGAAGACGTACCTAGGCTCTGCTCCGATCCTCTCCGTACCTGAACCTGGTGAAGTGCTGTACCTCTATCTCTCCGTTTCGGAACGAGCCATTGGTTCCGTGCTGCTCAGAAGTCACAACGGCGTAGAGAAGCCTATTTATTTCGTCAGCAAAACATTCCACAAGGCAGAATCCAACAATAGCAGAATGGAGAAGGTATGCCTGGCTCTTGTCTTTTCTGCTGAAAAGTTACGTCCTTATTTTCAGGCACATACCATCATCGTCATCACTACGTACCCTCTGAAAACTGTGTTGGGCGACCTGAAACTGCGGGACGTATGTCAAAGTGGGCAGTGGCACTCAGCGAGTTCGATATCCAGTATCAGGCCCGAACCGCAGAGAAAGGGCAGGCCGTTGCAAGCTTCCTGGCTGATTTCCCCGTGGAGGAGTTCGAAAGTTCAGTAGAGCCCGACCGTCATGAGCTCCCAGACGATGCGGAGGAGGATACCGTTGTGGAAGACGAGACAGGAGAGCGAACCAAACTGACGACGTGGTGCGATTGGGTCTTATACGTAGATGTCAGCGGTTCGGGACTTGGTGCTGTTCTTGTCAGCCCAGATCATGTTAAAGTACAAAAGCTGACGCGTCTTGGTTATGTTGCCTCCAATAATGAAGCTGAATATGAAGCGTTGATACTTGGGTTGCAGAGTGCCCGAGAGTTGGAAATTTCTAAACTCCGAGTGTTCTGTGATTCACAGCTCGTGGTGAATCAAGTCAACGGTACCTATGAATGTCGAGATGAGCGGATGAGACGCTACGCTGCACTTTTACAAGAACAACGAAAGGCCTTTGATGTCATCGAGATTAAACATATCCGAATGGACGATAACAGGCATGCTGATGCATTGGCCTACCTCGCCTCGATGATGCAAACTGATGAATCCAAGACAATCCTCATGGAGTATAAGGAATACCCCTCCATTGAACTGCAAACACAACGCACGGTGTTATCCGTGAATCAAGTGCCAAGCTGGATGACGGGCATAATAACTTATTTGAAGAATGGAATTCTCCCATCTGACGCAAAGGAAGCAAGACGAATACAATATAAAGCTCCCCGTTATACCCTTGTGGATGAGGAACTGTACCGTAAATCCTTTAGAGGACCCCTTTTGAGATGCGTGCATCCTGAAGACGTAGAGGAGATTTTAGCCGAGCTCCACGAGGGGATTTGCGGCATCCATTCGGGAGGACGGACTATCGCTCATCGTGCTCTGGGGTAAGGATATTTTTGGCCATACATGCAAGCCGACGCACAGAAATACGTACAAAAATGCAGTCAGTGTCAGCGTCATGCAAAATTAATTCATGCCCCCGCTCAGGAACTCAACATCGTATCTCAACTTTGGCCTTTCGCTTGTTGGGGACTTGATATTGTAGGGCCCTTTCCTAAGGCTCCCGGTAATCTAACTTTTCTGCTGGTAGCCACAGATTACTTCTCCCGGTGGATTGAGGCTGTTCCACTGGCACGTATTAGAGAACAAGAAGTGAAGAAGTTCTTGTGGGAACATATTGTCTGTAGATTCGGCATTCCACAGTCCATCATTTCTGATAACGGGAAGCAGTTCACAGGAAAACTCATCGCCGACTTTTGCCGAGAGTTGAAAATCAAGCACATCTTCTCTTCTCCTTATTATCCTCAGGGGAATGGCCTTGCCGAAGCAGCTAACAAGAACATATTGAATGCCCTCAAAAGAAGACTGGAAGATTCCAAGGGAAAGTGGACCAGCGAGTTACATAATGCGTTGTGGGGATACAGGACAACACCGCGGAGCCCTACGAACGAGACCCCGTTCTCTTTGGCATACGGGGTGGAAGCTGTTATTCCCACCGAAGTCTGCCTACCAACAACACGTTCCCGAAAGAAGCACGGAGAGGAAGACAAAAACGTCGAATTAATGGCTATTCATTTAGACTTGCTGGAAGAAAAGCGGGAAGATGCCAGCATTCAGATGAAACGGTATCAGCAACAATTACGAAAGACATACAACAAGAAAGTACGGAAAATGATTCTTCAAGTCGGAGATCTCGTTCTTCGAAAAGTCTTCCAAAATACATGAGAAGTCAATAGCGGAAAGCTGGGTCCCAACTGGGAAGGGCCATACATCATGGACCGTGTCGGGAGTCCCGGGGTGTACTACCTTAAAGACCTACAAGGTAATGTAATTCAAAAGTCTTGGAACATTATGAATTTAAAACAATTTTTCCAATAAAGTTGTGCGTTATGAACATTTGATATGAGCATGTGATCAATCGTTTTATTTACATATTCAGTACTTGGTAAAATGTTCTAGATGTGTTACCACGACGGGTGCATTTCACTCGCACAGGGTACTCACCACGGGACACAGGTGGCTCATACAAAGGAATTTTCATCTGAGCATCTTGGCGGCTTATACTAATGGAATGTCCTTTGAGCATGGTGTCCCACCACGAGTTACCACGGCGAGTGCATTTCACACGAACATGGTACTCACCACGGGACACAGGTGGCTCATACAAAGGAATTGCCATCTGAGCATACTGGTGGCTTATACTAATGGAATGTCCTCTGAGCATGGTGTCCCACCACGAATTACCATAAGTTCGTCTTTATGAAATGGACTTTTTGTCGAATTACGTCCGTAGTGTTAATCCGCGTCTTTGACAACCCGTTATTAGAATGACATGGTGAATTATATTCGTTATGAGATTTATATCCAATCACGAGTTAATTATGTGTTATTTGTCTTATTTGAACGAGATGACTATTCCGGATCAATCGGTTGCAACACAATGATCACAAAAGGAGATATATATATAAAATTTTTACTGACAGGAGACGAACATGAGTACAGTCGATACAAAATATGAAAAGAAAGGGATAGGAAGGAGGAAGGATCAGTCTTCGCCAACGTCAATGACCACGATAGCGTCATCAGGAACGATCGGAACGTTGTCGGCAGCAACAGCGGGATCGGCAGAAGCGGCTTCAGTTGGAGCCTCGGGGAGAACGGGAGATGGTCCAATAGATGACGGGGGTTGCCCCCCTCCTTGAACCTCGGGCTCTTCACCGAGCGGGAACTCCATGCCCACAGCCTCAGAACGAGTAGCCTCGTCCTTCGATTGCTGGGGAGACTCTACCAGTCGTCCCGATTCTCGGAGCTCGTTCATCAGCTCCCTCTCCGTCTCGATCCGATCTTCAGCTATCAGTCGTTCCATCTCCGTCTGGAAGTGGGCTCGAAGAGACTCCGTTAAAGCCTCCTTGGCGGCTTCAACCTCCTTGTCCCTCACGACCGCGGCCTCCTCAAGCTGTTCGGCCAATGCTGCCTTCTCGGCTTCAGTCGCCTCTAGCCGTTGACGGAGAGTGTTCACGATCTCATCCATCTCGCTGATCCGAAGGACGAACCTCTCGGCCTGTTCCACCGCCGCCTTCTCTCCTTCCATTGCCTTACGGGCTTCGTCCCGAGCTTTGTCCCGTTGTTTCACGGCCGTGGCAATCGTGCCTTTAGCAGACCGCAAGTCAGCTTTAACGGACATCAGCTCGTGGTTCAGCCGTTTCACGTCCTCGGCCCCCCTCCTCTCCAGGTCAAGGACTTTGTCCCTCAGCCCATTGGAAGTACGCCTATTTTCGGCTGTGACCTCGTACATCCCGGCGAGCATGTTGCCCAGCTAAAAAAAAGAAGAGAAAGAAAGATGGTAAAAAAAAAAAAAAAAAGTACCGTGGCAACAGCTCGACTCGCGGCACTGAACATCCCCATCCAGTGCAAGTCCCTCGTTGCGGCTATATCCGCTGGGAGCCGCATCGCCAACATCATCGATGTGGCAATGGAATCGTGCTCCATCGCCGAATGGACGACGGTAGGACGAGTATACCCTCTGGGGAAGGCGGGATTCCACAGTTCAGCGGGGCCCCCCATGGTGATCCTCTCTCGAGGAGGGGCAGAAGACGGAGAAGCAGAAGAAGAAGCCACGTTTGCGGCTGGTGAGGAAGCAGAGGCCGGGACAATCACAGGGGCAGCCGTATCTGCCACAGTAGACGGAGCAGCTACGACGTCCACGGGAAGGCCGGTGCTAACAATTGGAGGCTCCTCCGCGGGGGCATCACTCCCCTCGCCAATTGTTGCAGCCTGAGTAGATGACACCCCGGTGGATTCCCGTTCTCGAACCCGTTGATCGTGCTCCGCTTCTCGCCGAACTTTCTTCACCTTCAGAGCTTTGAGAGCTTCTACTATCTCTCTTTTCTCCGCCTTCTTATCTGCCGAGGATAGACGGGAAGGACGAGAAGGGCGGGGAGGACGAGTTAACGTTGGAGCCTGTGAAGATCGCGGTGGAAGTTGGTCAGCCATGTCTTCCTCTATATCCTCGTCAAGGACAGCTGCCGGTCCGAGCGGTCTCTGAGACGGTGGATGAGCTTGTCGACGAGACTTTTTGGGTAAAGTCCCTGCTTCTACAGTGGACCCTGTCTCTCGAGCAGAGGACGGCTGCAGGTGACGTAAGCGTCCCCTTTATCGGTGCGAACCCTCCGAAGCGCGTGCTCTTCTTCCGCGGAAAGATCAGAGAAGCATGGCTTAGAAGCCTCTGCAGAAAGAACGAAACATTATTAGCCGTGTAACAGGAGTACGTTTTCAGAACAGACAACGGAGAACGAGTGAAAAGTAACAGACCTGAAGTAAATTCGTGGGGAACAGGACGGGCAGTCTCTGCCCTCCAAGCTCCGGAGACTACGAAAGGCATCTCCTTCCAGTCCCGTTCCACATCAGGGAGGTGTGAGATGATATCGGGGATTCTGGATTTTTGCCTCCAGGTGAAGTACGTCTTCTTTCCCTCCTCAACAACCCCGGGACACTTCACGACGTAGCGGAAGTGGAAGACGTGTCTGGCCTCTACATTGTACCCGTCTCTGTTGAACTTGTCCATCAGAGACATGTATTTGTAGAATTTCGGGTGCATTTGCCCCGGGGCAACTTGGAGGACGGACAGGACGGAGTCCGTGATGGGAGATAAAGGGAATCGAAGCCCAGCCTCGAACTGGGCGAGGTAGACAATAGTACATGAAGAACGGTGGTCTGGAATAACGTCTCATTCCTCAAAATGGATGTGGACATGAGGGAGAATTTGGAAAAGGGCTCTGTAATGGTCAAGTGCATATCTGACGACTGGTTTGGTTTTGGGTTTGGAAACATTGGCAATAACACCGTGAGGGGCACTGCCTGAACAACTGGCCTCATCGGCACTGTCTATCCTAACTACTTCGGCAGACATGGTGGCAGACAAGAAGAAAAAGAAAAAATACAGGGAAAACGACCACAGAACAAAAGGAAAAGAGAAGGATCTTACCGAAAACTGTATTTAGGAAGCAAGGGGCACAGCCGGAGAAGAGAGAAGAGCAGAACAGCCGACCGTCGGTGAGAAGAGATTCCGGCAGAGTAGCAGAATGCAAGAATTCAAACGAAGAAGATGAAGTACCAGGCCTTCGGTACTTATAGACCAGTCCATAACTCAAAGGACGATAATGACCTCGATCTATACCGTACGCGTGTCCACACATGCAGATAACGTGAAGGGCAGGATGGTCTTCTGACCGAGTTAAATAACCGTCGGGAAAAACGAAGCGTCCGGAAGATAATGATGACAGCCTGCCAAGCATTTATGAGGTATGACGTTTCGGCACGCGCAATACAGCTGGCACGACGCTACGTCTTTGCGTGCAGAATATGTGACCTATCACCATTCTGAGGTTAGCAGTATCTTCTCCTCCGTCGTTTCGCTATATTTATGACACTTTGAACCACGTTCAAAGTATCATAAAGGGGGCAATTTGTAATGGGTAAATTTCGTAACAACCTAAGTATGGTAATAACGAGCTCGTCCTCGGTGTGGTGTTATCGTTTGAGCTCATTTCCGTCGTCTCTTCGACGACGGGCCCGTTATCGTATGGACGACGAGAACGTTGTCTACCGAATGACGTACCCGTGGTCTCACAGATGACGATCACGTCTTCGTTCTGACGACGGACCCGTGGTCTCACAGACGACGATCACGTCTTCGTTCTGACGACGGACCCGTGGTCTCACGGACGACGATCACGTCCTCATTCTGACGACGTACCCGTCGTCTTATTGTCAACGATCCTGTATCCCAACACGTAATGAGATCCGGCGTTATCGCCCAGTCGCCTGGGACTGATCCTACCTCTATGATGGTAGGTGGGAAACACTGTCTTGACATTAAATGCAGCATTAAATGCCATTTAATGCTAGTCATCTCGGATGAGTTCCTACTCTATGCCTGCTCTCTTTTATGTGCAGATGCGCGTGCAGTACGAATGACCGGGAGATCTATCTAAAATGATTACTGAAGTACATATCAGGGATTTGAGGTATGCATGGACATCAATGGGTGCCCATGGCCATGGCAAGGGTGGCCTATAAAAACCTGTGAAAAACAGTGTGAAAATGACGAAATTTTTAAGAGCTAAGACCTTCAAAATCTCTGTATTTTCTTACTGTTCATCATCTTCTACACCTACTGACTTTATCATCGGAGTACAGGTCAGGGTATCACACCCTCCACTCCAACCTTCTACCGGCAAACCAGAACTTGGGAGGAGCTGCTGCTGACGCGTGTCCTTTCGGTAATTTCCCCTCACAGCTGCTATTTTGAAAGAATTATCTTTTAATTTTGCCTTATTTCCATGGAGGTTAAGGAGGGATAAGTAATGTGGTGGACATAAAGTCTCATTATGACCAAGGTGGGGTTTTGACGACGTTACAAGTGAAATCATGCTTGAGAAAGAAGATCTAAGCCTTGAGGAAGCTTGAGGATGCTTGTAGAAGCTACTCCAAGCTTCAATGGTGAAATGGAAGGAAGATTCGAGCTTGGAGATGAAGATTCAAGCTTCTAGGGCAAGAAATCGAGCTCCTCCTTGATCTCAAATGAAAATTCCTTTTGGAAAACTTAGCTCTCTCCCTTTTCCTCTCAAAATGTGTTTCTCAAAGTATTAAAACCCTTAATCCCACGAAAATTGGGTATTTATAGGGGGTCAGAGTTGTCAAAATCACGATTTTACCCTTTAAAATTTCATTTTTCGCGATCCCCAAATGTAAACATCGACATGGGGTTTCAAACGTCGACATGAGGGTTCCATATGTCGAAATTTGGGTTACAGACGTTAACGTTTAGGATTTTTGAGCATTATGTTCGTGCCCAAATGTCGACGTTTACATGGTCCTCTGGTGCAGATGTCGACGTTTGGGTATTCTGACTGGGTTGAGTTTTTCCCGCTTTGGTATTTTAATCATAACTTTTGACCGCTTATCGAATTTTGACGATTCAACTTGCGTTAGACTCATCATTCAAATGAGGATAATTTTGTGTCTAATGTAAAAATCCTAATTATGAGTTCTTAATTGTCTAAATGGGTTCTAAAACTGATTGATCTGAGATAAATTTCAGCAGACCACTTTGGAAATCCATCATTTAACCTAACTTCGACTAAAATTATGGAAAAATGATAAACATGAATATCGAAGAGAGTTTCAATACCTTTCCAATGGTTTAAAAATCATTCGATTTCGATCAATGGTGACAAAACTAGAGTTCCCTAAAGTTGAGGGTATGTTAACATTCCCCCTTTTGACACTTAAAGTATTTTATACTCTTGCTCTTTCATCCCAAACACTCATGAACTTACGAAAATATTTTTAAAGCTTTAATACATGTCATAACACATCATCCACCTGAAATATATCAAAACAAGGTTTTCATTATCATTGATAACCATTCAAGACATTACAATAGGCTTTAAGCCTTAGACACTATTCATAGTACTATTCACTATGTCATGCCATCAAGATATGGAGTTCTACATAAAGGCAACAAAAGCTTAGCTTGCAAGTACAAATGACCATTTTCTATTATTGGAAATGTGGAAAAAGTCTCATACAAGGTAAAACTGACTCAGTCACTTCGCAGATATCACCCGATCTTCCATGCCAGTGTGTTAAAGCCTTATAATGTAGACAAGGAAGACTCCACTCGCAATACTCCAAACCGACATGCAGCTATCGTAACGACTGTACCCGAAAGAAAAGTTAAATGTATTGTTGCGGATCGTCATGTCCCAACCTCACCGATCAGGCCCGCGCACATGGAGTATTTGATAATATGGAAAAGGCTATCCGACGTTGAAGTTAGTTGAGAACTAGACGTCACCCTTCTCTCATTCACATACAAGATTGAAGAATACTTAGCGAATAAGTCGATGATGACGTCAACTTAACAAGTTGGGGATCGAGTGTGCCACAACCATTCATCCAACAATGTTGCATGACCTTGGTGATGACACTATTTGTGTCTTTTTCTCTTTTTCTTAAAGGGTAGTTTAGTCCTCAAAGTCTTAGTGATATTTTTGTAATAAGGGAATATGACTCTACCAGCACATAGGATGTTTCATTTTGTAAACCTGTAAAAGGCTTAATATCCACCTTGTAGGGGAGGTGGTAGTTCAATTGAGTGAGTTGTCTTTGCATCATCTTTGATCACCTGCTCCTTTAGTGTCTTTTATTTTCCTTGGATGTATAGTGTCTTGTAACCTTTCCCTTGATGCAATATTATTGATTTTTGTGTATTGTGGTGTGCTTTACTCTTGTTTCTTAGGTAACTGACTGAACATGCTGACTTGGTCGACGGATAGATCAAGTGCCGCACGAGATTTGACTAGCTATGTGTTTTGCCTGTGATAATATGCCCAAAGACAAAGAGCGGTTGTACCCTTAGATGCTCTACTTTTGTGGTGTTATGGGTTGACGTCCTCTTCTTGAATCATGGAGCAACGTTGGCTTAGGACAAACTTGGCCATTGCACCCTGACCATGTTAGGAGTTGGGATATATTCAATTGTGGATAGTTCAATCACACCCATAGGTCAACACGTGTTCCTATGGTTAAGATTCACTAAATATTTAAAAAATATTATCTCTATTATTATAATGAGAGAAGCGGGGTTAAAAAGTTGGTTGATTTTTTCCTAATATTCCTAATGAGTCCCAATTTTATGGTATCTTATTGTGAATGTAGTTATTAAGATGATTTTTTAATATATTTTTCATATTTTGTCCATAATCTTTATCTTTACTATTATAATGGGAGAGGCAGGTGTAGATATTTTTTCAAAATTCCCATACTACCCTTATATAAAAACAAAATTTTGATTTAATGTTTTATTTTAAAACCCAAACTACCCCTTGCTCATCTATCTATTTAGAATCATAGCCAATCACGATTGAACTCGGGGAGAGTTCAATCACACCCGTGGGTTAACACGTGTCCCTTTTAACTCCTATAATTGTGGTTAACTCCTTCCCCTCGCTCTCACGTGTATCGCACGTGCCACTAATGAGTTCAATCGCACCCATGGGTTAACACGTGTCCCTTTTAACTCCTATTAACTGTGGTTAACTCCTTCCCCTTGCTCTCACGTGCATCGCACTTGCCATCCGCTAGTTCTATATAAAAAAAATTAAGATATTATGTTATCTTATTTTACATGAGAAAAGTTAGTCGGGGTATTGAAGTAATATCAACTACAACCAACAATAATCCCTCTATATCTCCACGATTCCCTTAAATCTTTATCATTATCTTCTCTCATGTCCCTCCTTGGCCTCTATCAATGAAAAGACACACCCTCTATGTGGTAACTACTTTTCAAGACAAAAAGTATGGCATTTTGGTTCTCAAATTGTCTTTTTATTTACTAACGTGTCTCTCACAAGTTTTTTAATATCTAAAAAATCCCTCAAGTTTCTATACCCAAAATATTTATTTACTTATTTTTGAAAATACCCCACTAGGATCCATCTTCCCAATCTCTCTCCCCTTCCCCCCACTTCTCCCCCCCCCCTCTTTCCTCACGTGCATTGCACGTGCCGCCCACTAGTCCTTAGTATCCAAAGTTAACAAGACCATAGAGGCTTTGCTAGTTGGTAAGCAAGGCCAGATTAAATCCGGTCTCCCATACTTGCATGCCGTCAAAGTTCAAGCCAGGTCACCTACCCGACCCAAGAGGCTGGGATGTGGCTGACAAGAGGTTAATTTCGTAAATATATTTTGATAGTGATTGGGTGCGCTGATAGTACCAACTTACGAGTACATGACCGTCTGATCAAGTATCCAATGGCAAACAAAATATAGCCCGAAATGCAACACCCAAGCCATCATTTGTAGACCGTTGGATTCTTAATCAGGCGGATGTGGGCTCGATAGCACCTGCTATCTAGCGCACCCAATCACTATCCATATATTTTTAAATATAAAAGGGGTGACGTAATAAGCTAATTAGTCTTCGCATCTTCCTTCCTTTGTTTCCTTCTTCCGATCCTCCTTTTTGGCCCTTGTACAATATCTCTGCTGCTGTCGGCTGTTCTTTCTTCGTTCTTTCTCTCGACGCGTTTCCAAGATTCAACCAAAGCGAGCTAAGTTCAGAAACCCCTGTTTTTGGGTCTCTTCTTCAATCTCTCTGTCTCTCTCTCTCTCTGCAACTCGAAGCTCTTCAATTTGCAATTCCATGGCGGCGATTGGAAACAACAATCTCAATGCAAAGCTCGTGAGTCAACAGCCTTTTAGGGTTTCGATTTCGGCTAAACTAATTACAGATTTGACTCTTTTGTCTTTGATTCTGATTCCGATCGCAGGTTTTGCTCGGCGATGTGGGAGCTGGGAAGTCCAGCCTCGTCTTGCGCTTCGTCAAGGGCCAATTTATTGAATTCCAGGTGTTTTTTTTTTACGAAGAATTTGAGTGGATTATGCTTCTACTGGGGGTTATTGTTTGATTTTGCTCTTCTTTGGCTGTTTTAATTTCTGATTCGTTTTGTCTCTGGTGAGATATAGGAGTCAACGATCGGAGCAGCGTTCTTCTCGCAGACGCTGGCTGTGAATGATCAAACTGTGAAGTTCGAGATTTGGGATACGGCAGGGCAGGAGAGGTACCATAGCTTGGCTCCCATGTATTACAGAGGAGCAGCCGCTGCAATTATCGTCTACGACATTACTAACACGGTCTGGTTTCTTTTTTTTTTTTTTTTTCCTGATTTCAAGTTCTAATGCATCATGGATTCGAGTTTAATTTTTTTTGAAAAAGACCTATACTTGAAGTAACCGAACAGATTGTGCATGTTTGTAGATTATAACTGAATTTTCTCCTGTGGCTCCCGAACACATTCTATTTGGCCTTTTATATTGCCTTTGTGATATTTTTGAGGGGTTTCATTGGTATCTTTGTCTTGAAATTTTAGAGGGATTTCCCGTGGTGTTTTCTTATTCTTATTGCTCCAATGATTTTTTCTTTTTCTGAAATTTTAGGACTCTTTTGTGCGGGCTAAGAAATGGGTGCAAGAACTTCAAAAGCAAGGTGTGTGCAATTTAACTCAAGTTGATTCGTTTTAGGGAGTTTAGAAGAGGGTAGAGGATATGGTTTGTCACTCTGGCATCTGACTCGAATTTCTTAGATTTTTATTTTTATTTTATTTTTTTACTTATTATTCTTTTATCCTTTTGGGGGATTTGATCTTGAATTTTAGCTTCTGCTTCTGTCCTTTCCCTTTTATTTAGAAAAATGCATGGTAGGTTCGCATGATTACATGTTTCAATTTTATCCGCCTTTTGGATTTGGGTTTAGGTAATCCTAACATGGTTATGGCACTTGCCGGGAATAAAGCTGACTTGGAAGACAAAAGGATGGTGACAGCAGATGTAAGTATAAATTTTCCTATTATTTGGTGTGCTTACAGTTGGATACAGAGTACATTGTTTCTTAATTGCTTTTTAGTGAATTCATCATCTTCTTGTTCCCTTTAGTGATGCTCTGAGGATTGCTAAGAAGGCTGACTTCATCTTCTTTTTATAACTATTCCCTTTAGTTATGATCTGTGGATTGCAGCCTGTCTTAAAAAGGCTGGACCGGCCTTTTATTGTATGTTTAATCTTCTCTCATGAGCCAAGTTCTGCTAATCATTACTATCTTGATCAGATTCTGCCTGCAGCTTCTGGTGGATATTATGCTTGATGAAAGTTCCATGTGGAGCTTTAGAGTAATCTATCTACTAGGAAATCATATATTGTAGACCTCACCTTATTAGGACCTTTCCACCATTAGGTTCCAGTCTTGCTCACGATGCTTTATCAGTGTATAGTGAAGACTCAAATACTTAAATGTGAACTAGCCTGCAATGCCCAACTATGCTTGCTATTGACTAGCTCCAGGCTAAGAATATGAATTGTGCTCTTCAAGCTGTTCTGAAAAAATAAAAGGAAAGAAGAAAAGAAAAGTCTTCATATTTTAGAATCTTCTTTGAAATTATATTTGATCATCGAAATAACTGGGGTGGAAAGAGTCTTATCACAGACACGAAGATGTGTACTGACCAAAGAAAATTCTATGCTGCTGATGACTCCTTAGATTTTATTTTAAAAATAAAAAATATAACAAGAAATACATATTCAATTAAATGTAGTTTTTGTAAATTTGTAAAAGCTGACGCACATGAGGATCATATAAACAAGTTTAGAAATAAGAGTTGAAAACAACGTACTTGATAGGAGATTAAGATTCCCTTAAATAAGAGTTTCAACATGTCTCCGTCATATTACTATAAAATAAGCATGGTTGTTAAATCCTTGCGATTGAATCAAATCGCAAGTGAAAATCTTAATTGGTTAAATCTCATTTGATTTATGATTTTGATTGCGATTTGCAATTCAAATCGTACGATTCTTGTGATTTGAGCACGAAACCGTTGCTACAATGCTACAGACCGATACTTGAAAGAATAGTTTTTAAATATTTTTAATATTTTCAATTTTCTAAAGGACTTTATGACTTTTAAGAGGAAAAAATAAACAGGAAAGCTCCTGTTATGGACATGCCAAAACCCCTATTTGAGTTTTCTCTCTGTTGCTGTGAAACAGGAAAAAAAAAAGATGAAGAAAAAAGAGAGTTGGGCTCTAAGAGAATCGAACATTTTATTTTATTAGTTTTTTTAATTGTTCAAGTCTTTTGATACTTGATCTCATACAACATGAATATATGAATTTATTTTGTTGATTTATCTTTGATGATATTGGGGTTATGTTTCGTTTTATGGAGTTCATTCGCATTTTGTATAGTGTATGCAATGCAATGTTCATTACTTTCTTCTATCAATAGATATGAATGAAATCTTTTGGATAATGGATTATTCCATTTTTTGATTTATTAAGAATTTTTTATCTTTTGTTTAACAATAAAAAAAATGGGTTGAATCTTACGATTTACGACTTGAATCCCGATTTGAATTGAATTGGTCCTAAAATGATTTTATGATTCGATTACGATTTAACAACCTTGGAAATAAGTATCCAACTGGTATGAATTTTCAAAAAATGGAATGTCCTTGTATTGGTTATAGTTTTCATAGCTCTTAAAGTTTGTTCTGCTCTTGCCATAATATGAGAATATCGATCAAAAAAAATAAAATGAGTTTGAAATATCTACTATACAACACTCCCTTTACACATATACCCCTGTTCACTATTTCCATTCTGCAGTGCAAATATCCCCGATAGTCCAGTCTTTAGACGAAAGAAAGACACTAGACTAGAAGGGGTTGAGAAATCCTCAATTCCTCTTTTGCAAAAAAAAGAGAGCCAAGCTCAATGAGGCTTATCCATGTATCTCCTAGGCAACCAATCCATCAGAAATGAGACATGGATCCATAGTTTCTAGTCGGTTATGAATTCCTTCTTTGTTGGAAGGGATTTTGTTAAAAAGCAAGTTTGATTTTGATGACATATCTACAGTACAGCATGGCCTCCATGGAGTTGGAAGGGGTACTATCATATGTTTTGGCTGCAATCTAGCATTTTGCCTCTGAAAGAAATCAACATCAATATCTGTGTACATATACTGCAATCCTTTAGTGTGAAATTATGGATAATTTGTTGCCTTGCCAACATCCAACTGAAAAACATAACTAGGTCACTTTCTCAGTTTATGTTTCTTGTATCTTTTATATTCTAGTTAGCTTGTGTTAATAGCATTCAACATTTTGTACCTGGATTTGAAGTTGTAACATAGTTTACATAATTACAAAAGTTTTTGTCCAGGGTCCGAGTAATGGTTATCATTTTTTGCAATTATTTTTTAACTAAAAAAAGTTGAGGCAGGGAAGTGAAAAATAAAACAGGAAGAGGTAGAGGAAATCCTTTATTCCCACAACTTTGCAAAGATTATTTGTATCAGAACATTACACCACCGAATGCCTAACTACAACACCATTGCTTATACTACTCAACCACAAATCGATGAATTAAATAAAAGTTCATTGACTTTCTTGTAATTGCTATATTATGGATATAATGTTACAAAGGAATGGTGAGATAGTTGAACATGCAAACAATTGACGAATATAATGGTGTCATTTATGCCAATTTTTTTTTATTGTTTTCATTGAGTCATTTTTAGCTCGCAAATTCTATGATGATACCATAACTAATGACATAAAAAAGGTGAAAGTCCTCAATTCTGTCTGTTTCAATAGAAATATTTTGCCCAGTTCTATGATAAGAATTTCATCTTCATCCTAATCCCTAGATCCATCTACATTTATTCGCCCCTTCACTTTCTTACATGGTCCAATCTTGTCACTTTATGGCCATATTTTTTGTGTGAGTCAAATGCCTGCTAGCATTAAAATGCTTATTCAGTTAGCTTCCAGTGAACCCTTGAATATGCGATTTAGGCAACAACTGAGTGAGTTATGGCTGAAACTTGTATAATGTACAATTACTAATTTTGATTTTAGGTTCTATGGATTCAGACAAAAAAAAAGTTGTAGCAAGTCTAAAAAGGGTCCGTTCTTTTGTGGAGACATCAAGTCCGCACTTTGCAAGCTTTGTCAATGGACAAAATGCATTTTGTAGAGACCCAAAACTTGATTGTCTTAAAACTTGTGCACATTGAATGGAAATCCGGAATTTTGCTCAACAACATTGCAATTAATGTCTAAGTATGTTTATTGATGATTAACTATGGTTACACTTGGTACATGATAAATGGTTAAGGTTTTAAAATGAAGAAAAAGACCAAAAGGTGGAAAATCAGAGCCCATCGGTTGACCGCCCCTAAAACCTATTGACCGCCCCTAAAACCTGTTGACTGCCCTCCCTGTCAAAATTTTGTATGGGGTTTTGGGGTAGAGAGGTATTGAAGGACCCGGTCGAACCATACCGGTTGACCTCCCCTTCATACCGGTCGGCCACTCTTCGTGGGTTTTGCCTAATTAGACTTTCTAATTATGAAAATATGAGACTTAGAAGCTCGAAGGACTCCTAGGCCTATATAAAGACCTTAACTCGTGGGATATGGTTTGAACATTCTAAAGAGTGTTAGAAAACCCTGACCGAGCGTTTTGCACGAGGAAGAAGAGGGAACGCTTGGAGATCTCTCCAAGCCATTCAAAAGTGATCGATATAGGAAGCGGTCAAGGAAGGTACCACACTGTTCTAACCGAAAATATGTATGCATGAGGTTTTTAAGGATTGAGGAATGATGATCTAATGCTTTTATGGTTATGATTAGAGCCTGGCATTGGATTCAAGAGATTGGTATGAATGATTGTGAATGGACTAAGGGTCTGGAATTGACATGCTATGATATATGATGGTTTAAATTGAGGGTTGGGTGGTGTTGTAGGCATATATTATGATTGTTTTCTGGAAACCTCATGCACATGTGATGTTAAATTGAAGAAGTGATGATTTTTGGGTTTTGCACATGAATGAATGAAACGAGGAATTAGGATGAATGAGGATTAATTGATTTTCGATGAGTTTAATTGTGTATATTCTATTACTAAGTTATCCATGTATGAACTTCCATATAAATTATGCCTAATTATGCATGTATATCGATTGGTAGAATTTTGATGGGTGAAAATGTAGAGGCTTATGTCAAAGCCTTGACTGCATTAGCCTTGTTTATGATTTTGGGTGCGACACATTTCCTTTTGTGAACTAGATGTCTCCGATGCTTTTAATCTATTGGTTGCAATTCCAGTAAAACTTAAATGCAGCAAAATGAGTGATTTTAAATTTCATAAAAATATGGTAAGAGTTGAAATCCCCTGATGGTAATAATTTTTTAACAGAGTGACTCAAATTTCATGCCAACACCAGATGAAGTGTAAAGTGTCAAGCTTATAAGTGTCAAAACAATCGGACCTAAGAGTATTGGGTATCTTCATGTTGCTTAAAAAACAAAAGGGGTTTGTTTTTAATTAGTGTTGAAATAGTATTGATTCTTTCTATGTTCAATCTCAGGCTAGGATAAAAAGTTGTAGCTAAATTTTATTGATTTTGGGATAATCATTTAAAATTTCAGCCTTACCAAAAGGATCTGAGCATCAAAGCCAAGCTTAATTTTTTTTTATTGAGTATTTTTCAACACGCATTTTGCTTTCATTTCAACTAGTTTTCATGCAAAATCTCAGTCGCCCCAATCTTTCTTTT
>CM026573.1:30852899-31163915 GCA_015143295.1 Tetracentron sinense | reverse complement strand
AAGGGGTTATGACCGGAGGAACTCCGCAGGCGAGACAGGGGCGTCCCGGGGCGAGAATCAGGAGGGGAAAAGGGGCCGCGGCCGCCGAGAGGTGGCAAGCGGAACGGTGTCAAGGGGAGATCAAAAGAGGGCGCGGGCCTCGCACACTGCATCACAGTTGGAAGGGAGGAAGACGGTTGCGGTGGCACACGGTTAAAGACGTTGGTAGAAAAGCTTGAGGCTGCGGCTGGGGGGGAACTGAGAAAGGCCCAAACAAAAGAGTTGGAGCAAAGGCAGAAGTCTACACAAGCAAGGTCGACCCAGGTCCCAACAAATAGCAAGTTCAATTTATTTGAGTTCCACATGTATGGTTTTTGGTGAACTTAAAATTCCATATTTGTAGACTTTGTCGTCGCGAGCCAAAATACCCCTAGAATAGGAGACCTTGTGGCACTTGACCTCAATCATATCATACCATCCTGTGCTACTCAAGGAATACAATAGTGCAACTGAAATTTCTACATCATGGCACTGTTACTGTATCCAAATTTGAACAGAGAGTTTTAAACAAAGTAAATTCAAGGGGCGGACATACCCCTTATCACAATACCAAATCTCTCCCTCGCCCTCCTCATAATAGTCTCCAAGCAGAGATTCATCGTAGGCCTTCAGGCTCGTAGTATTCCTCCTCCACCCAAGGCTCGGGGTCAACATCAAATGGACCTGCCGATGATAACAAATCGATTGAGCATGAAATACCGGCATATACAAACCACGATACTAATTCATAATTTCACATCTTCCCGGTCAGTTCCTAGATCACCCAGCATGAAAACACATAGGAAAAACTCTTAGCAAAACCCCTGTGCATACGATAAAACACATAACACTTCTCATTACAAATCAGATTTTTCTTTTCTTTTATCTCTTTAAGGCCACATTGAAAACTTTTACTTACTGTTACCTTACTTTATGAAGGTGGTACACATGACTTGACTAATGCTCTACCTAAGTGTAGAAGTCCATTGCATTCCTCATTTCACTCATACTAATGTTTTAGTTAGAGTGATAGAAGTCCATTACCAGTTTCATCCACCTCCCAGTGGATATCTTTGCAAATAATTTACCCTAACAAATGACAAATGCTCTACCTAGAGTGGTAGAAGTCAATTTGCATTCTTCCCACAAATAGCTTCATTGGACTAAATGACTACACAGCTCTACTAGGATTGGTAGAAGTCCATACACATCCTCCCGATACATCTTACTTTCTTCATCATCTTGTCTTTACTTTGTGTCGATACACATAAAAACTCCTCATGCCTACGAGGTCATATCCATGTTGAGTGAATTGTAACCAAATAACACAATGCAACAGGCTTTTTTTAGTATTATAAAACCACTCAAAGAGAGTGGGGGGTTTGGAGACCCCTACCAGTTTATTGATACAAGAAAAGGAGGGGAACATAAAACCTTACCCGTACAAAAACACCAAAAGTAGGGGGGACATAAAACCATAACCCTTAAGAAGACACAAAAGGAGGGAATTGAAAACCCACAACCCTAGCACCACACACACAACTCACAAAGACAATACAAAAACACCTTAAATACATCTAATTTTCCCACCCTCGAATATTCCCAGACCCGTTAATCAAGAAACTGAAGAGCTCTGAGATGAGGAGGGCTTTCTTGACTAGGAAGAATCCAACCTGAGAGATGAAGATCACATCCATAATTTGCTAGAAAATCCGCTATCTGATTAGTTTCCCTGAAAATATGAGTTATAGAGGAGAATATGGACTTAACTTTGTTAATTTTTTGATTCCAATACCACACAGACCATGGATGTTGACAAATACTATTCCAAGCTTCCACAATACATTTGGAGTTAGATTCTACCCCGATCTGCATAAACCCAAAAGATTGGCAAAGAGAAATACCATTGAGAAGGGCTCTAGTCTCAGCAACATAATTGGAGCTTGACTTATTGTCGCAATTCTGATCTCAAACTGAATCCTCCATAGTTATCTTCTCCACTTCGGGATCTACTACCGATGAAAGGGGATCTCCTTTATTAGAATCAATAACCAACACTGATTGGGTATTCACATTATTATCAAGTCCTTCTTCTCTCATAATCCCCTCTCCCGAAGCTTGATTATCATCTATCTTCCTTGTCAGGATCTTGTTTTCCAAATCTTTTTGCAACCCATTTTGCAGTAGATTCTTTGTTGTTGATCACCGGAGGGCAAAACCCTCTACTGTTATTGTTAACCGCATCTATACCCCTGATAGTTTTTCCTGGGATTATCACATCTTTTCTACTATTTTTTTTTTTTTTTGCCTTCTTGTTTATCCTTACCAGGTCCTATCAAACTTCTGATTAGAGGAGTTTTTCATGCAACCGTTGCACTTAGTATGGGAGCCAAATTTAATTGCTAATGGGCAAAATGCTGAGTCTTTCTCGTTTATAATTTTTTGCCATCTCCCAGTCGTTCCGACCCCAACCAGAATCTGGATAGTTTTTCTTTGTTTCCCATCAACCTCCAAAGCACTTCTTGCTAAGACTGTCTTACGCTTTCTTGTAGGAGCATCAACTAACAGAACTGTTCCAATCAGATTGCCGATTGCACTTAAATCTTTTGGATTGAATAGGTTTATGGGAAGACCGCGAAGATTAATCCAAATTGGAACTATTGATGGCTCTATCCCGGATATAAAATAAGAACCACTTTAAGAACCGGACCAGTTTACCATCAATATACCCATATTCTTTCAGCCAAATTGTAATGTAATCCGATTCCGAGGAGAAACAAATAATCAAGTGCCTGGCATCCAATATAGCTACCGAGAAATCCATTTTCGTATGGAAAGATGATTGAATGAACTCTTTTATCTTCTTTGCCGGGGGTCTCCCATACGCACCGTGTCCGATTAGAGTTTTGAATTGGGAAGCCGAGACCTCTAGTTCATCCGCAGAGTAATAGAGTCCTAGTTCCCCTTGGAAAAACCCTCCCTTTTTGATGTCCGGCATATTACCTATCCTAAAGTCGTCATTCCTGTTCCCTTGGATGAAGACATCTGGTGTTCTACCAACTACATGAGCGTAAGAGGATACCAAATCCAGCAGCTTGGAAGAAGAACCACCCCCCACGACGGCCAAAGCTATCCTATCTTCCATGAAACCCTAACGCAGGTTCTAATTTTGGGTTGCTAACATGCACCTAAGAAAAAAAAACTACTAACTTGCTCCTCCAGAGCTCAAAAACCCTCGCAGGCCTTGGCATGTGACTTCCTGAGTTAATCCATTTAGAGAGCAATAAAAGTAGGCTAAAACCTGAACTTAAAATTTTCTTCATTAAATAACGTTTGATACCTCAAACAAACTTCAATGAAAATTAATAATCAACCGAACATAATAAAATTGAATCATCCATCGTGATCCTTAACTGTCAAAACAAACTAAACTAAACGTAAATCCTCATAAAGTCATTTGCCAATCTCCTTGGAATTCAAATAATACTAATAACCAAATCAGCAATAAGGACCATCGATCAAGATCTCGTTCTTCTTCGGGATGATCACCTGTTTCTTCAATGTACTCTTCCTCTTCCCATGGTCAGGGTGCACAAAAGTCAAATTCAGAACTTGCCGACAATGAAATTATCGCCTGAGTAACAAAGTCATTCCATGTATATGATAACCCATAGTAACAATATCATAAACATTGACATGCATACAGTTAACAATTCAACTCAGTTCACATACATAAATTAGAGTGCGAAAAACATGTGCGTTCATTATGTCATTTTCTTTCTTACTTTGTTACTGTATAATATATAACAATATGCAATGTGTATATAACTTGAAATACTGCTTTACCTATTATGGAAAGGGCATACTATACTTTACTTACCGTGATACCTCCCTTCGTACATTATCCGGCACGAATGGATTACTTAGCACATTATCAGTGCGACGACTTAATTTGTGCCCTTAAGTCATTTTGATGGTAGTCGGTCCGTGTAAAACTCGTCATACTTTAATGCTTACGTGTATCTTTTCTCTCTTACTTCTCACTTCACTTTGGTCTTACTTGTGCTCTTAGTAGTGTCCTTAAAATTTATCTTTGTGCTTGTGTGTGTTTTACAATCATGCGTGCATGTATAAACAATGACTTTTAACTCAAGGTCATAAATCGTACTTTAACAAACATGAACAATAAATCTTAACATCATCAACATAGTTTCATTGCATAATACATAAAAATCACACTAACATAAATCCCTAACTTCACCAAAATTCATTATTGTCATCCAACACATTCAATCCATCCAATTCAACTCCAAAAATTCATCCCTTCTCCAGATACATTCACGTAACTTCACCAAAATAAATGAATACATAAAAAAAATATTGTTCAATCATAAAATACAATATTTAGAAGGTTATTCACATCATACTTTAATCATTCATGAGAATATTTATAAGGATTGATAAAAACTCTTGATTTTCTTTTATTCATGTTCTTTACATAGATCTCCTTCTTAAATGCCATATTTTAATTTAATATTCATGAAATTGAGAACTAGAGACAATTATTTACCTTTCTTGATCGCTTCCCTACGATCTTATGCTTAAGAATGCCTTGGATCTTGATTTCTAGGCATTCTTTCTTCTTAAGTTGAAAGCCCTTGCAAACCCTAGGTTTTTCTCCTTTTTCATTCTTCTCAAAAGCCTATAATATTTTTCTAACCTAAGGTTCCCGAAATAAAGAGTTTATATAGGTTGTAGAATTCTAACACTCTTAAAACTGCTAAAATCTCGACTTTTCGTGTTTTTGGACGAGCCCTGCAATCTATCGCCCACTTACTATGATCGATCGTAACTCAGAAATTTTTGGGAACCTTTCGGGTTTCCCTATGATCGATCATTATGACACTAGCGATTGATCACTCCTTGCGATCGATCAGATTGGGATCTTGCGATCGATCGATACTGGTGCCCTATATTTTCGACAACATTATGTTCTTAGTCTGATCAATCGTGTGATCGATCGGTACTGGTATTTTTTTTTTTAAGTCTTTTGATACTTTTTATTAGCTTCGATTTCATGCAATTAGATCATCAAAACAGGCTAAAATGAGCAAAATAATTGGGTTTCTACTTCTAAAAATCTCACATTAATTTTCATAGGAATACATGCATTAAAATCAGTCACACATTTTTAGGAAATTCATAAAAATAGCACGAAAACTGAGGAAATAAATTCGGGTCTCTACAAAAAAAAAATCAATGTATGCATGAACAGATGAACCTTTTATTAAACCATGAACAAATCAAAATTTTATGAAACAAAATCTTCTAAGGTGATCACCCCTAAGGTCGCCATGTGTCCCTTTTGACACTCCTTAACTGTGGTTAAGATTCACCACCCTAGGGTTCACCCACCCATCCTTGGTTTTTAGAAAAACAAAATTAACTTTTTTATATAAAAAAAATATTTTTAGGGTTTTTTTAATATTAAATTTTAAAAAAAATAGATATTTTTTTCTAAACACCACAGATGGGTGGATGAATCTTAACCACGGTTAAGGGGTGTCAAAAGGGACACGTGACGACCTCAGGGGTGATAACCGGATTTGCCATAGAAGATTTGGTCTCAACTTTTATTAGAGAAAAAGAAACAAATTGAAATTGTCAAAATAGTCAACAGTTTAAAGAGGAAAGAAAAAGACAGCTGCGTGAATGCTTAGACCCTGCATTTTAAATAATAATGGAAACGCGTCCAAAATTCTCTGTTACCATCTCTTGGCCCACAAATGTACTCTTGAAGTGAATCATGGAAAGTTTAGAGTTGAACTATGAACAGAGCTCCTCCAGATCAACATAAATCCAGGGCTCTCTACAAAGAATCTTAGATGTAGGGTATTTTATGACATACACAGTTAAAAGAGGGAATTTTTTTCAGCGCGATTTAAAAAAAAATGCATTTCCCAAAAAACCCATGCAATATTTATGCTTGTTTTGGGGCGAGCTTCGGATATCTTTTCAGTGGCCGACTTCTCAGGGCTAAGTATTTTATTACAAGAAAACCCACGGTAGGTTGAGGGTTTTTATGAAAAAAAAATACTAACCCTAATTCTCAACTAGAGTTAAAAAAAAATTTAATATTTTTTTTCTAAAAACTAAGGTTAGATTGTTGAACCCTAAGGATTACTGAATCTTAATCACAGTTAATAGGGTCAAAAGAGACACGTGTTACGCAAGATTGCCTATATCAATTAGTTTTGGTTAGATTTGAATAGGTTAAATATGCCTAGGTTATGTTTTTGTATTTGAATGTATTAATCACCTTTATCTAAACCCTTGGCGTCATTATAATAAGGAATAATTATATTGGGGCCACTGTGATAGTTATACAATCACATGACTTGTTCTACAAACTCTAGCGAAACCAATTACTTTTATTTTTGCATCCAAAAAAACGGGAGTGGGCTAAGAGCAGCCTAGCACCCGTTTGATTACAAATTGCTATATTTAGATTGAGAATTTTGACATTTCTAGATCTAGATTGGGAGAAAAGGTCTTCGCCAACCCCATAGCTTCAAGATAGAACGTAACGGTTACGCATGCGATGGAATCACAGCCACAAGTCAACATGTGTCCCTATTAACCCCTAGATTCAATAACCATTAGGGTTGAACAATCTAACCCTAAGACTCAAGTAAAGTTAAAAGTATTTTTAATTAATTTTCTTTTTGAAAACCAAGGCTAGATTGTCCAACCCTATGTTATGTTTGGTTGCAAAGAAAATAGGTGAAAACATGGAAAATAAAAAGAAAATTTTGAATTTCTAATATAGCTTTTAGTTGTGTTTTGTCTAATTTTCTTTTCTTTTCCATCTTTTTTCATATTTTCTCGGCAACCAAACATAGGGTAAATGTAATGAATCTTAACTACAATTAATAGGGGTTAAAAGGAACACGTGCTACACAAGAATTCCTATCTCAATTAGTTTTGGTTAGATTTGATTGGGTTAAGTATGCTTGGATTATGTTTTTGTATTAATCACCTTTATCTAAACCCTTGGCATCATTGTAATAATTATAATGGGGACACAATGATAGTTATCCAATCACATGACTTGTTCTACAAACTCCAGCTCTTTTTAAAAGAACAAATCAATGAGTGCCTGAATAAAATAAGAGACTAACAGTTGTGGATTTGTCAAAAAGTCAAAAAATAAAATAAAAGAATAAATGCATGCAGGAACAGATCAACCTATCAATGGATATATGCATGAAGAGATCAAAATATATGGAAGAAAAGGTCATAATTGGCAACCTTATAGCCTTCAAGATGGAAAAGGTCATTTGACTGAAAAGGTGACAAAGAAACCCCCACACATATTTAGATGCCCACTATAAAATGCTGAACCCTGAGCTTCTCCTTTTATTATTTGGAGAGTTCCATCTTTTGTAAATCAACACTAACATCTGCCACAAGAAGAGGAAGAATTATATAGAAATGGGGCTTGTAGCTGTATGTTCCAGGAGGGCTTCTCGCAGTTCCTCTGCATGTATTATAGTCACCATGTTGCTGTCGCTCGCATACATGCCATGCGAAGCGTATCTATCATCTACGTTTTATGACAAAATGTGTCCAAGTGTACTCAATACGATCCGGACTTCTATTAGGACGGCCGTTTCACGTGAGCGTCGAATGGCTGCATCACTCATTCGCCTCCATTTCCATGATTGCTTCGTTCAGGTACTTGTCATGTTTTTCTCTGGTTTGTGGGCTGCCAAATGCTAGTTGGACAAGTTCTAGTCTTAGCTTACGATGGTTGTGTTTGTACTTTGTAGGGTTGCGATGCATCAATCTTACTTGATGAGGCTGCCTCAGCCACAAGTGAGAGGAACGCGCTCCAAAATTTACGTTCAGCGAGAGGTTATGAAGTCATTGAAGCTGCCAAATCTCAAGTAGAGAGCATTTGCCCAGGAGTGGTATCTTGTGCAGACATCCTTGCAGTTGCAGCGCGAGACGCATCTGTTGCTGTGAGTATTTATTTTTGCTCAATATAGGGATCATAGGAAAACTACATAAGGGATGTAAGTTACATATATTTTGAACACAAGTCTTGCACCAATAATCTAAACATTAGATATTCTTGAAACCAGGTGGGTGGCCCAACATGGACAGTGAAGCTCGGAAGGAGAGACTCCACCTCTGCAAGCCTAAGCCAAGCTGAGACAGACCTTCCACGCTTTACAGACGGCCTCGAAAAAATCATTTCCTTGTTTGATAACAAGGGTCTCAGTGCAAGAGACATGGTTGCCCTCTCAGGTTTGGACTAGGATACACCATATAATCATTTCCTTGGATTCCAGTTATCACCCTAAGTATTCTCTCTCATCTATGTTTTTCTTACCTTAATTAACCTTTTATTGATATGCAGGTTCGCATACAATAGGCCAAGCTCAATGTGTAACCTTTCGTGACAGGATCTACAACAATGCTAGCGACATTGATGCTGGCTTTGCTAGCACTCGTAAGCACCGTTGTCCTACTAATGATGGAAATGGTAATTTGGCGCCTCTCGATTTGGTGACACCAAATTCTTTTGACAACAACTACTTCAAGAATCTAATTCAAAGAAAGGGACTTCTCGAATCGGATCAGGTCCTCTTTAGTGGAGGATCCACAGACAGCATTGTTTCAGAGTATAGCAAGAGCCCAGCAACTTTTAACTCTGATTTCGTGTCTGCTATGGTAAAGATGGGAGATATTGAACCTCTCACGGGCTCATCCGGGTGATAAGGAAGTTGTGCAGTGCAAGTCAACTAGGTAGTTTCTTTCTAAAGTTGGAAGACATTTATGAGAGCCAAGTGCCTATATGTCATAAGTTGTGTCTAAATTATTTTTAAAGTGTAAATCACATGATGATTTTGTATTTTAGGCGCCTATATTTTCATTTGTGTCATTTTTTTGTTTTCTTTCAAGTGTGTTGTAATCAGCACCCAGTTTGTATATGTTCTTCTATACCATTATCGGTCTTTTGGCTAGAATCAAATGTTGTTAAATGTTCTTCCTCTACCTCCTTATTTTTCATTCTTTAACTTTGTCAAGTGTGATATATCAGAATATCTCTGTCTCTCTCAACTACTTGCATTCACAGTTAATATAAAGAGAGGTAATTAAGGCCTTCTGCATCGGCAACGCCTTAAATAAGGTTTTGATCTAATAATTCTTCTAGGTTCCATTCTTTTGGTGGAAGTTTTAAAAGTCTGGAACATTAATGTTTTGGAACAAGAGGCAAGAGTCTAGAACAAGAGGAGAGAGAATACTTGGGGTGTCATAGCCATATTTTTACTAATATAAAGAGGATGCCCCTATTCAACACGTTTGATTGAATCTTTTTGTGTAATTCTAAAACTATCATTTGCTCTTTTCTCATCTTCTTAGATAATGAAAAACTTTTGATTAAATGTTTACTTAATTCTCATACTACCCCTCACTCAACTATCTATTAGGCTTGAAATTCTCTATGGATATAACTGAGTCAGTTACGCCTAAGGTTGCCATGTGTCCCTTTTAACACTCTAATTGTGGTTAAAATTCACCCATCCTTAGGGTTCACACACTTATCCTTGGATTATATAGAAAAAAAATGAAAAAAAAAAAATTAACCCTAAGAATTAGTGAATTTTAACTAGGGTTTAACAAAATTAATACTTTTTTTCCTAAAAATCAAGAATAAGGTGGGTGAACTTTAGGGGTAGATGAATCTTAACCACAATTAAGGGTGTCAAAAGAGATGCATAGCAACCTCAAGGGCATAATCAGACTCCAACTGTGGTGAAGATTCACCCATCTCTAGGGTTCACCCACTTATTCTTGGTTTTTAGAAAAAATAATATTTTTTTAAACCTTGGTTAAAATTCACTAACTCCTAAGGTAAAGTTTTTTTTCATAGAAGGTAAATCGGCCACATTAAAATTACCTTCTGGGGAGGTCGTTTGATATCCAAAATCTTTTTTTTTTCTAGAAACCAAGGATAAGTGGGTGAATCTTAATCACAGTTAAGGAGTGTTAAAAGGAACACATGGCGACCTTAGTGGCATAACGCGCTCTCTTGGAAAAATGCTCCAAAGAATATCTCACCAAGGCCCCGCCCGCCCCCTTTCTTTGTTATACCCAAAATGTCTTTAAAGCTTTTTAGTTCTAAAAATATCCCGACGTCATATTTCTATAAGCAACAAGGCCCTCACAATTTTTTTAACCAAAATATCCCTCAAGTTTCTATACCCAAAATATTTCTTAATTTTATTTTGAAATGCTCCCCTTCCCCTCTCTCTCTCTCTCACCGCACGTGCCGCCCACTAATACTAATATAAAGAGGATTCCCCATGTTCTTGATTCAATCTTTTGTAATTCCAAAACTATCCTTTGCTCTTATCAGATAAAATTTTGCAAAATTCCAAAACTACCCTTATCATAATCATTATATAAGACAAACACATAATTGAATGTTTGTTAAAAAAAAAACTGAATGTTTGCTTAATTCACATACTATCCCTCACTCATCCATCTATTAGGCTTTAAATTCTTTACGGTTATAACTGGACTTCTTGATTCAATCTTTTGGTTAAAATTTGCTAACTCCTGTGGATACATTTTTTTTCTAAAAATCAACAATAAGTGGGTGAACTCTAGGGATGTGTGAATTTCAATCACAATTAAGTAGTGTTAAAAGGGATACATGGCAACCTCTTGGCAAAATACTCTGAAAGAAGAATGTCTTGTCAAGGCCCCGCTTGCCCCCTTTCTTTGCTATACCCAAAATATCTCAAAGCTTTTAGTTCTTAAAATATCACAACATCATATTTCAATAAGCAATGTGTCTTTCACAATTTTTTTTATCCAAAATGTCCCTCAAGTTTTTATACCCAAAATATTCATTAATTTTTGGTCCCTCTTCCTAGCCTCTCTCCCCTTCTCTCTCACATGTATCCCACGTGCAGCCAGTAGAGTAGTATATATATGACAAGTAGTGGTAAAGCTAATTGTTCCTCTTTCATTTTTCTTTGCTTTGATCTTTACTTGATGTTGATGGAAAAATCCACACATACCGAAAACTAATAACAATTTACTTTGATCTTGACGAGAAATGCATGGAAAAATCCACAAACACACTCAAATATATAAAAATGACAAAAAAAAAATAAAATGACAAGCTCCACAATCTTGCTATAAAAGTTAAAATGAAAAAAAAAAAAAACAATTGAAAAGGCTTAGCAAAAAGCGTCGTCAAAACTCTTTGAGCAGTGTGGAGAACATTAAGTGCACCATTACCATATCGTGGAGAACATTAAGTGCACCATTATCAATTGAATAAGTGCTTCTAATTGCCAGTGATCTATGATAACCCAAACGGAATCAAGACCATCACTAGTCCTTGGAAATCCTGATACAAAATCCAATTAAGTAAATTAAACCATTGGGTTTCATTCGAAAGCTTTCAATGGAGCTGTTACCCACAAACATGAGGACCTTTTGACTATTCACTGGTTCCCCAAGTATTATCATTTTGTCCATTGCTCGCACCTCTACTTAGTCATTCAAAGCCATTTGAGTCCCATCCATTTCGTTCCTGAGATTTGCCTTGCAATCTTTAGTAGCCTTTTGAGAATTGTTGCCGGAGACTATCAATGAGACACCAGAACATCAAGAGGAGAAAAGGCTAAGTTCTCCATCTAGTTCATGGTCTGAAATTTGGCGTAGAGTGAATATCTACTTCATCTTAGCCAGTATCCATATGACGAATCTAACTGTTCAAAGCTTACTGCGTTAGTTTTGCAATACAAGCACATCAATGGAGATTCAGCACATCCATCATGTGGATAGTGAAACTGAAACAGATAATTTACTACCCATATAACATTGGAAGTAAGTGTATTAAAGAAGTCTTTAAAATGGGATGCTTCTCCCAAAGTTTGACAAAATTCATCAATAGCTAAATTCAAATTCAAATGGGATGCTTCTCCCAAAGTTTGACAAAATTCATCAGGAGCTACTGGTCATCCTTCATAATTTTCTATATAGCTTACATCCTAGAGATTTGGAGTGGAACTGCGGCTTCAAAAGTTTCATTTGAACAGACAAGCTGGAGCAGTTCTGAGTTACCAATCCGCTCCAATAGATGCCTCCGACAGTCTTCAGCAGCCATCACTCCAGCTGAGTAAGCTCCATGCACAGACCCCTGGTGGTCCATGCTCACGGCCTCCCCACCAAAGAAGAGATTACCGACTGGTGCTCGAAGCCTCTCATATAAATCTGCAGGCTTTCCAACCAAGTCATAGGAGTAACAACCGAGAGAGTCTGGATCTGTCCCCCAACGCGACACGAGATACTGAACCTGTAGAGGGACCAAGCAAAGAGAAGTTCCGATGTGAGCCACAAAAGATTTTTGTCTTAGACCACCAATTCTACTTGGCCGAGTTGAAGGACTTTCTAGGTTAGTAAGTCCAAAAGTCTGTTCAGAACTTTCCTAACTCAGCATAGTTCAGAGTAATTCCAAGTTTGGTGATTCACCCAACTGGCACAACTCAGCGGTCACCATTCTATCAAAGATGAGACTACATCACCAACATTATTTTCTATACTAGTTTAAGATAATATTTATCCACTGATATTTAAAACATATTCATCATCGTTAGGGTCCCTGAAAAAACTATTGCCATGCTTTCTCCGTTTTGTTAATGTGTAAATGTTCAACCTATACTTTTAATGCGGACGTTTAATCAAAGAGCCACTTGTTGATTAGGTCAGAACACAAAACTGGGCCAATACAAAAACTATAACCATCGAATTAGCCAACACTTGGACGACTAAGAGGAGTGGTAAACAATTGAGAAAAAAAGAAAGAGAGAGACTTGTCCAAAATGAGCTGCCTAGGATTGTCCAATCATTTTGACTTGATAGCTCCTCCAAGAGGAAGGCAAACTGATAAAGGGTCCGAAACGATCAGTTGGTGGGCGATGTACAGCAAAAGATGGATGAGATTTTTTTTTCCAGATACGCATGTCAGTGTGTGGACACTGCTTGTTTTTGGAAAATGGAGACAATGCTATATAGACCAAGTAAAAGTTATTAAAATCTGTAAAACCAAGGATCTTACCGGCTGCGTTGCATCAGGAAACATTTTCTTCAGCTGCAACATCACAAAATTAGCAGCAGCCTCATCAGATAACTTCTCTATGTCATACGCAAACCTTCCAGCAGCCATATAGACGAGTACAGGATACCCCGTCGCCTTGTGAAGATTGAGAAAATATCCACAAGCATAAGAAGTGGGTGCAACAATACCTAATAGTTCAACATTTGGCCAAAACACACTGTCATAGAGTAAGGCAATCTTATTCTCATTGCCGACACCCAGATCAGAAATTGCATCAGCCTTCCAGCTAGGTAATTTTGGCTTGAAATCAATCAAATTGGCTTTGAGAACCCCGAGGGGTACAGTTAATATAGCAGCATCTGCAACAAAGTTTCTTCCACCCTCAACAGAGACCATCACTTTATGACCCCAGTTGTCAATCTTTGTTACCCTAATCATCAAGATTCACAAAAATAATAAATATCAATACATGGCCAAAATTGTTTCCCTTATAAAAACTAGTTTTCCAATTCAGCTATTGAAGTTTTAAAATTTCTACAATTCCAGAAATATTTCTTGATGTCTGAAAAAAATCAGATGGTATTGGACATGGAGATTCTGACTAAACAAAGTCACTACTGGGAAAACTAGAAAGAAACTGTAACAGGAAAGTTTTATATAATTAGAAAACTTGAGTTTCTTATTCAGCACATCTTGCATCAAAATTTGGTGGAAAAAGAAATGCTTTGTGAAAACATTTAATTTCTTGCGGAAACTTAACAAGTAATGATAGCATTTGAAATAGAAGAGATACTTGTAACAGAACTAATGTAGATGTATAAGAATGTTTATAAAACAATGAAGGGAGATATATAAAATTTCTAATAATACAAGTAATCAAGAAAAACACAAAACTAAGTACTTTTTTTTAAAATAAGTACTTTCAGGAAGAATGAAAATGGTCAAATAAAATTCATTCAGAATTAAGTTCAGACCCGTCTTCTAATGTCTTTAATTTGCCATACCTATCTTCCTTTCAAAATTTTATCCCATTGTCAAACAAAATTAGTTGTTGAAATATCCCTACAACTTAGTGGCTTGCTTTTTAGTATTTAGCTAGTTTCTTGGTTCAAGTAATAAATATGTAATGCATGCATATTAAGTTGCACATTAGTGATGTATAAAATATGTAAGAATACCTGTGATTAAGACGTATATCAATATCTTTCCCAAGGGCCTTTATTACGGGGTAATAACCTTGCACCATGAGTCCATGACCACCAGAAAGAACCTGCTCCTGTATCACAAGGAGTATCCATAACCAGGTAAGCATTCAGTGAAGATAAAACTAATGCTGACTTTTGACCTTAAAACTGATATCTTGCTTGCATCTGATTTCCACACTAGAAAACCCAAGTGAACATGATTCTATACTTACATGATTAATATGTATTTATTATAGATAGTAATTGTGGAGGGATAATAACTAGAATAATATACCAACATTTTATGGAAATATACTGTTAGCATATAGGTGTTATCAAGAAAGAATAAGAAATATGATAAACTACAGTTATTTTCCTAGTAGTTATGTCCAACATGGCAATTAAGTGAAAATAGAAAACACCCTCATTACAACAAGTTAACATAAACTAGGAAAAAGAACACAATTCTCTTTCACATGAGCATGTTTTCTTAAAATGTAGTGTTAAGGGCCCAGTCATTTTCATTCTAAAATCAGGAATCTAGTCTCCGTTTCAAACTAAACACTATTCATGTTAGGCCAATGGCTCAAGCAACAGGGCTTGCAGAAGCACTCTCCTGACAGATTTATTAAAACACATTGTAGACACCCCATTTTTGCATGCCCCATTAATTTGACTCCAAGTGTCGAAAGGTGAACTTCAATGACGAGATCTGGGCTTCCAAAACAACTCCAAGTATACCCCTATTCAATCCAAACCCAACCTAAACCCAAACCAACCCGAGCTCAAGAAGGGGGGGGGGGAATCTCCATTTTTTTAATTCTGTGGCGGCGCTACTTGAAGTAGCGCCCACTTACTTTTGAGGGTAAAACAGCCTGGGCGCTACTTCAAGTAGCGCCCCCTTTTGATTTCATTAAAAACCCTAATTTCGTACCTTGTTTTGCATGCTAACTCGCTTTTTGAGATTATTTTAGTCCCACATCGGGGAAAAACGAGAAGACCCCTATTTTTTCACCTTATAAAAGGAGTCCAACCCCCAACCCATTGATCATCTAGAAACCTTGAGAGAAACCTTGAGGGAAACTTGGAAATCTTAGAAACCCTGACACCTTTGAGACCTTGAAAAACCTTGAAAGACCTTTGGGGTCTGGGAACCTTAGAAAGATCTGGAGAACCTTGGAAAATCCCTAGAAACCTTGAATCATCTTTGAAAATTCTAGAGAATTTTAGGGAATCCTTAGCCTTTGAAGCAGAGAATCCAGATTTCCTCAAAGCCCTAAGGTATCCACGGAGTTCCTTTGAGTTCGTCGACCTAGGGAGAAGGAGTCTAGATCGTTGGAGTTCGGATCTCATTGAAGTTTCTTCTCTTTTTCAATCACTTGGAGCATTTAAAAGGAAAAAGGTATGCAACATCCCCACGTTCTATTTCTACCCATCCGAGTCCTTTCTTCCTTCGCTTTCACTTAAGTAGTCGAGTGATTTCCCTCCAAACGGTCGTGAGGTAGAGGAAATCCGGATGAAAGAAAGAGTAGGGAGAGGAGATCTCCGATTTCTCTCTCTATTTTTCTAGAATAAATTAGTTTTAATCCCTTTTCCGCCGAAGTAGGTAGGGCCCCTCTCGATTCGGTCGAGGAGAGAAGCGTGGCCATTCACCGATTTAAGGGAAAGGGGTGTCTCTTTAATTTTCTTATTTTCTTAGTTCGATCTCTTTTCCATCAAAGTAGGTGGGGCCCCTCTCGATTCGGTCGAGGAGAGAAGTGTGGCCGTCACCGATTTAAGGGAAAGGGATCCTTCACCGCGCAAGTAGAGAGGATTCTTCCCGATTCGGTCGAGGAGGGGAGGATTCTAATCTCGAAATAAAAAGATAAAATAAAGAAAATAACTTTAAATTAATTTAATGGAGAAAGTAAAGAGGTAACCGTCGCTCGACGGATGAGGTGGGGTGCCTAACACCTTCCCCAACTCATAAAAGAATCCCCGGACCCATTCTCAGTTTTTTATTTAATCGAGGGTTCTTAATTGTGGGTGACTAATCACACCCAGAATCTTGATTGGTGGCGACTCTAACAGATCTCGGCTTCACATCGGTTGAAAAACACGGATGTGGGGAGGAGATCGACCCGGGCCGGCTATCGCACAGCTGGCGACTCTGCTGGGGACCTAGAGGATTCAAGCCTCAATTTAATCTCCACTAAATTAATTTTTGGTTATTTTCAATTTTTTTTATTTTATCGTTTTCTTCTGTTTTATCTTTTGCACCATTGTTCACGGCATCCACCTCCCCTCATGTTGTCCGAAACCGGACTTACCCCCCATATTTGGAACTAAGTAGTTGAACGACCGTGGATAGCATCCCAGAAACGGCGACGAAACATTCCAACCCCAATCGTTTTGAATAAGGGAAATGCACGGGTCGTGCACGGATATTCTATGATTGTGGGACCCTTTTTAGGTGGATATTAGAACCCTACAAACCTCATATAAAAATATTTGTTGAGGACACGTTAACTTGCATGTTTCTGGTGATAGTATTGAATGATGTTAATGCTTAAGATAGTCATCTGCACAATGTTCAACTGAGTAGTGCCGTAAGCCTTTGGTATCCGGACTGGATATTACAGAGCAACTACCCAAAAAGCTCAGGCATTAGAACATTCCCTGTTCACTATACTGGTTATCTCCATGCTTTATGTTCGAGTTTTCTAAGTCTCTATTAATGGACACTTAGTTGTGAGGAATTTTTCTTTAGCTGAACCTTCGGACTTCAAAAAAAAAAAAAAAAAAAAAAAAAAAAAGGAGAATGAGTCATTGTTTTTTTTTTTTTATTCCCCTAAGTCTTACGGGCAACCTTGTTAGAGGTTGAAAACCACTATCCCGCCATTGTTTTTTAAAAAAAAAAAATCCCCTAAGTTTTACGGGCAACCTTGTTAGAGGCTGAAAACCTCTATCCCGCCATTGTTTTTAAAATTCCCCTAAGTCCTACGGGCAACCTTGTTAGAGGCTGAAAACCTCTATCCCGCCATTGTTTTTTTTTTTAAAAAAAAAAATCCCCTAAGTCCTACGGGCAACCTTGTTAGAGGCTGAAAACCTCTATCCCGCCATTGTTTTTAAAATTCCCCTAAGTCCTACGGGCAACCTTGTTAGAGGTTAAAACCTCTATCCCGCCTTTGTGTGTTTTTCCCCTAAGTCCTACGGGTAACCTTGTTAGAGGTTAAAACCTCTATCCCCGCCTTTGTGTTTTTTTTCCCTAAGTCCTACGGGCAACCTTGTTAGAGGCTATACCTCTATCCCGCCTTTGCAACCTTGACTCATTTGTTTTGAAAAAAAAAAAAAAAATTCGAATCGAATCAAAATTTTAGCTTGAGGAAAGTTTCTCACCAACAAAAGTGTCTATCGTCAGGGATTTTTTCTATATTTGATCTTTTGGTTTTCAAAGTTATTCTTAACAGCTCTAGGGAAGGAAGTATCGTCTGCATTGACTCAGCTTAAAAGGAGCTCATATTTACTGAGGTCTAGATAAAGCATACTCGGGATGGAAGAAGGCAATGGCCCCGCCCGAGCAAAATTTAGGCAAGAAACCGAAGCTGGTTTGGCCGAGTTAAAAGGCAACCTTCAGAACTTGACACTAATGATGGAAAGGGTCTTGGCTCGATATGACCGGAACAAGGGACCGAAGATCCCTGGAACATCTGATGTACCTCCCCCAAATTCTTCAAAGCAGATGCGGATAGATGCTCCGCCACCATATCCACCACATGGGGATCAAAAAAATCCAGTCTACCTTCAAAAGAAAGAAGAATGGCGTCATGAGAGACCCAAGAGTGCGCTAGCCACACAAGTAGAAAAGCTTGCAAAAGATCTGAGATCAGTCAAAGGCTCTGACCCCTTTTCTAAGATTGGTATTGACGATCTCTGCCCTTATTCCGTATCAAGTCTCCCGCCAAATTTTGAGATTCCCAAGTTCAACAAGTATAGTGGCCAAAGCTGTCCTGTGGCACATTTAAAACTCTATGGAGGTACTCTGGGGATATACAGGAAGAATGAGCAGCTGATGTTGCAGCTTTTTCAAACGAGTCTGTCAGGAGGAGCTCTTCAATGGTTTGCAGAACTTGATTACTCCAGAATCAAGTGCTGGATGGACCTAGCAGAAATGTTTGTGGCTCGATATCGGTACAATATGGAGGTAACTCCCACCCGGTTAGATCTCCTCAAAATGGAGAGAAAGGCATCAGAATCATTCAGGGAACATGCATACCGGTGGCGCGATACAGCCGCCAAGGTCAGGCCTCCCATGATGGAAGAGGAGATGGTCAGTACTTTCATTTCAACGTTGAAGGCCCCGTATTACGAGCGCCTAGTGACACAAACAAAGTCGAGCTTCGCAACTATTGTCCAGTATGGGGATGACATTGATGAAGGGGTCAGGACTGGGACAATCATGGATTATACTACTTTTCAGAATGTAATGTACTATCATGGCGGTGAGAACTCTACCCCAACAAAAGCATATGAGGGGAACTTTCAACCGTTTCAGGTGCACTCTCAGCCTCAACCATCAGAAGGATATATGCAACCCACTCAAGTGGAAATGCCTCGACAAGAGCAACAATGCATAAATCAGAGTCAAAATTCGCCCTCGATGTATGATGAGGACATCACAACTACCTCTCGGGCAATCAATGTCATAGACATGGAAGGATGCAATGTTGGCCCGTCTCCATCTCAAGCCCAATTTCAAGCTCATTTGAACAAGAGTCAAGTCTCCCCTATCTCCAACACCGTATCCAAATAGCAACCATCAGTTCGACAACAGCCTGTCGTCTTTAGCCAACCCTCTCCCATCATTATCTCATCCAATCCCACACCACCACAAGTAGTGTTTGATTGGCCTACCCCTCCACCACCTAATCCCATGCCACGACCAATCGTGTTTGATTGGCCTACCCCTCCACCACCTACTCCTATGCCACGACCAATCGTGTTTGATTGGCCTACCCCTCCATCCAACCAAACTCTCACCCCAACAGACTTGAAAAGGGCTCCCTACGATTGCAACAATATCCAACCAATAAGGAATGAAGTCCCATGAGAGGTAGTTGTCGAGGTCGAAGATTTCAATAAGTGCAGACAAACTTGTAAACCAGACTTGGCCAAAGAAATGAGGAAAATTAGAGAAGATGAGGAAGAAAGAGAAGAGGAGGAAGAAAGAGAAGGGGAGGAAGGAAAAGAGACTGAGGGAGAAAAGAAAGAAATAGAGACTGAGAGAGAGGAAAAAAGAGAGGATGAAAGAGAAGAAAAAGAAAAAGAGGATGGGAGAGAAGAAGAAGAAGAAAGAGATGATGAAGGGAAAAAAAGAGAAAGAAGAAGAGAAGATGAAAGAAAAGAATTTGGGAAAGCGAAAGGGTACACAATCTTCAATGGCTCTATGGAGGACATCTTTGAGCAGGTTGAGAAAACAGAGTATTCCGTCTTTGAACAGATGAGTCCACAAGAAAAGGCATCCAAGGAAGATTGGGATAAAGGTCAGAAATGTCAGAAAGAAGGTTCAAACCAATCAGATATTTTCTCTTGTGCAGGTAAGGAAAATTTAATTTACCATTCAAGGGCGAATGGAAAGGTGATGAATTGGGAGGTGGCTCCCATCTGGTGGCGCAAGCTCGACCATACCTCAATGGTCCATGGAAAGCAAGGTTTCATTAGTTGTTTGGTTACCACCCGAGGATAGGCCTTCGGCCTCGGGTGGTATTGATTTAGAAGGCAACTCTTTTTGTAAAAAAAACAAAAAAAGAAAAAAAAATGGAAAATTAAAATGAGAAAAAATTGTTTGAGTTTTTTATTAGGCTATTTTTTATTTACTAGTATTTTGTTTTTATTTAAAAAAAAAAAAAAAACTTTGGAAAAATATGATGAAAAGAATTTGACTGAAATAAATGAAAATGGCCAAAATGGATCCTCTAAAGAAATTTCAGATTTTTTTTTTTTTTTTTTTTTTTCTGGATCATCATGAGAAAGACATTAAGAGTTAAGACCAATATAGGGGAATCTGAATCCAAAAACCTAGGTTCAGAGGAGAAACCCAAGATGGTGACCATCAGAGACAGCAAGCTAATGTGATTGACATGCAGATATGAGATCCGAATGAAATAACTTCAAGAACAAGCAGATGAAAGTACTATGCGAGCAATCCAAGATCACCCATCACAATTCCTCCTGATATAGACAACGGGTGAATGGAGTCATAGAGGCAGCAAATAAGAGACCTGAAGCGGATAATTGAAGGATGTTCATCAAATATCAAGTGGTGTCATTCTATGATGAAAGCCAAAACATGATGACACGAGTTTACCTCAAAGACGATGGTGCTTCCACACAAGTGACTCACTTCAAGAATCCATATCAAATCATCTCAACATAATCAGAATGGAGTTTTCCAGGGGAACTCTCATCATGATAGACGAAGAAGATCTTCCTGAGCCAATTAATTTGGACTCTATCAAAAATTCAGAAGGTATTATGCATAGTTCAATCTTGAGTTATATGGTTAAAATTGAAAGGAAGAGAGGCCATCCTTGCATTTCTCCCATCAACATTATATGTAATCTAGTCAGCCCATTTGAGCCTTAGCATTCATTTCACAACCAAACTGGGACATTTTGCACTCACACTAGGGCATTTTTGGTACAATCGGGTAAAGCCGAAAGTTCAAGGTACCCCAGTGTCCATAAACTGGGGCAATTTTTGTGATCAATTATGAAAGAAGAAAAAAAAAAAAGAGGTCAATTGCTTCCGCCAAAATTCAGGGTATCCCAGTGTCCGGGAGGGGGAACAAAAATGAGAAAATCAAAGCAGTACAAGTGGGCCAAAGCAAAAAGTTAGAGTAACTCCAGTGTCCATACACTGGGGCAGTTTTTTTTAAATGCCCAATGAAGAAGTTGGGAAGGGAAAAGCAAGACGAGCGGGAAAATCACCCAAGGAGAAAAGGAACAAAACCCAAAAGCAAGCAAATGTCTCAGTTCTTCCCAATTATCACAACCTTTGAGCCTTCATCATTTCTTTCAAAAACTCTAACCATAGCCCACGTTTCGTCCTACCATTAAAGTCCTCTCGGATCACTGATAATCATAAAAGCTTAAGATTGGATTACGCATATGCATGCATGAGTTCAGGCGATGACGGATTAGAGTGATTGAGAGAAAACTATAAAGAAAAGCATGACTTGAAAGGGCACAATGAAAACCCGAAAGGACGTTGCGAGCAAAAACATCAAGTCATGGCAAGATCAAATTACTGCGGGCATGATGAAAACCCCTTTGGGGGCGTCAATGCGCAAAAATTACGCAGGCCAGACCTGTTGAAAACCATAATTGGCATCAGGGGTAAAAAAGGCACAAAAAAAAAAAGGGCTTCAACAGTCAATTTTACATCATAACCAGGTCTCAATGCTCAGGATGAGAACAAAAGCAGTTACAGGTCGGACGATATCATATAGTTGTTGCACCATTGAGGGTTAATCCAAAGGACTTAGGCAAATGTGATAAAGTGGATACTATGTTGGTCTAAACATTCTGAAAGTGATCTAAATCATGCCCATCAATTTTAATCCTATTATAATTCTCATCATCATATTTAAAAAAAAAAAAAAAAAAAAAAAAAAAAAAAAAAAAAAAAAAAAAAAAGTGTGCGTGCTTGCTTGCTTGGATGTTTTTGAACTACGCTGGTCTGATTCTCTTTTCAAGGGATACGTAGGCAACCGTCATAGGTGCGACCCCACTGGTGGAAAATGTTTTGTTTGTTTCTTTATTTTTCTTTCTTTAAAAAAAAAAAAAAACATTGTGATCCCCATTCCATTGGACTCTGCAATGATTTCCAATAATATTCTTCATTTTTTTTATTACAAATTACATACAAAATCATAAATGCAGAAAGTGAAATCTCTAAATCTTTTCCAATGGTTCTCGGCTCAGTTGACTTCAGCGACGCCATCATCAGCCTCCGGCTCTCTTCTGCTCCGCCTACCTGCAAAGGCACAAATACAGGGAGTAAAGTGCATTGTTTCTTTTTGACATAATAATACTGCATAAACTGACAACTTTCAGGAAATCAAATGGCCAATGTCAAGGTATAAACATGCATGTTTTGAAAGAAATATCAACTAACTAGTATTTACCTGTACAGGATTAGGAGCAGTAAAGTACTTTCAGCTGGAGCTCTATGCTACAAAGCAAAAAGAGAATCAACAATGGATCACAAAAAAAAAAAAAGGATTTTTAAGCACGCTTACCTTGCTTACCTGCAATCAGTCAATGGTTGTATGGTTAGAAACCGTGCTACATTAAACTTTAGGTTTGTTTTCCGAACTTAATATGCATACCAATCGACAGTCTGATTCATTCCATAATCATGATTGTTTGACTATTACTGCTATGGAAATGATGTGAGCATCCTCGAACTGAGTCACAATTTTGAAAAAAAAAAAATATATATTTTTGAAAAATTGTTTAAAAGCTTTCAAATCTACCTTATTTACTACCCCCTTTGCGCAGGTTCGGATCGAACCTGTGAGGGAGATTGAGGTCCATGATAGTGCCCACGTGCCGGATCCATCTCCGTTTTCCTTTCAAACTACCCCCTTTGCGCAGGTTCGGATCGAACTTGTGAGGGAGATTGAGGTCCATGATAGTGCCCACGTGCCGGATCCGTCTCCGTTTTCCTTTACCTTTTCTTACCGAGCTTTTAAATTATTTTGAAAAAAATTAATTTGTGAAAAATGTTTGACTCAATCAAGGGTGCACACATTAGTTTTCAAGTGCAAAAATGGGCCTATGTCTCTTCTTCTTTGCCGTTCATTGCAAGCAAATCCGGCAAAGAGGGGCAGCTGTAGACACCCCATTTTTGCATGCCCCATTAATTTGACTCCAAGTGTCGAAAGGTGAACTTCAATGACGAGATCCGGGCTTCCAAAACAACTCCAAGTATACCCCTATTCAATCCAAACCCAACCTAAACCCAAACCAACCCGAGCTCAAGAGGGGGGGGGGAATCTCCATTTTTTTTAATTCTGTGGGGGCGCTACTTGAAGTAGCGCCCACTTACTTTTGAGGGTAAAACAGCCTGGGCGCTACTTCAAGTAGCGCCCCCTTTTGATTTCATTAAAAACCCTAATTTCGTACCTTGTTTTGCGTGCTAACTCGCTTTTTGAGATTATTTTAGTCCCACATCGGGAAAAAACGAGAAGACCCCTATTTTTTCACCTTATAAAAGGAGTCCAACCCCCAACCCATTGATCATCTAGAAACCTTGAGAGAAACCTTGAGGGAAACTTGGAAATCTTAGAAACCCTGACACCTTTGAGACCTTGAAAAACCTTGAAAGACCTTTGGGGTCTGGGAACCTTAGAAAGATCTGGAGAACCTTGGAAAATCCCTAGAAACCTTGAATCATCTTTGAAAATCCTAGAGAATTTTAGGGAATCCTTAGCCTTTGAAGCAGAGAATCCAGATTTCCTCAAAGCCCCAAGGTATCCGCGGAGTTCCTTTGAGTTCGTCGACCTAGGGAGAAGGAGTCTAGATCGTTGGAGTTCGGATCTCATTGAAGTTTCTTCTCTTTTTCAATCACTTGGAGCATTTAAAAGGAAAAAGGTACGCAACATCCCCACGTTCTATTTCTACCCATCCGAGTCCTTTCTTCCTTCGCTTTCACTTAAGTAGTCGAGTGATTTCCCTCCAAACGGTCGTGAGGTAGAGGAAATCCGGATGAAAGAAAGAGTAGGGAGAGGAGATCTCCGATTTCTCTCTCTATTTTTCTAGAATAAATTAGTTTTAATCCCTTTTCCGCCGAAGTAGGTAGGGCCCCTCTCGATTCGGTCGAGGAGAGAAGCGTGGCCATTCACCGATTTAAGGGAAAGGGGTGTCTCTTTAATTTTCTTATTTTCTTAGTTCGATCTCTTTTCCATCAAAGTAGGTGGGGCCCCTCTCGATTCGGTCGAGGAGAGAAGTGTGGCCGTCACCGATTTAAGGGAAAGGGATCCTTCACCGCGCAAGTAGAGAGGATTCTTCCCGATTCGGTCGAGGAGGGGAGGATTCTAATCTCGAAATAAAAAGATAAAATAAAGAAAATAACTTTAAATTAATTTAATGGAGAAAGTAAAGAGGTAACCGTCGCTCGACGGATGAGGTGGGGTGCCTAACACCTTCCCCAACTCATAAAAGAATCCCCGGACCCATTCTCGGTTTTTTATTTAATCGAGGGTTCTTAATTGTGGGTGACCAATCACACCTAGAATCTTGATTGGTGGCGACTCTAACAGATCTCGGCTTCACATCGGTTGAAAAACACGGATGTGGGGAGGAGATCGACCCGGGCCGGCTATCGCACACACATCATATCAAAAACTTCATCTGTAAACAGAACCATCAATAACAAAATTCATCATTAACCATGTAATACCTAACTTCTACACTTACTGTTCATGTAAAAATATACTTGTATGTAATTGTGTAAATATTTCATGTCATTTTCCTTTCCTTTTTCTAATAAATCATTCCCTTGACATGCAGTAGACTTTTGACATCAGATCAACACTCCCTCCACCATCCTGAAGTATTAGAAAGTGTCGTCTAAAATAATCCAACTCACAGTAAGTTATATTACTGACGGGTAAATTTTTTAAGTCATACTAAGTAAATTATGGGAGAGAATGATGGAGCATTTTCTGCCTAATGGGATAAAACTTATAAGTCATACTATGAAATTAAGGGAGAGAGATGGAACAAAGATTAAGACAGGTAACTATGGTTATGGAAAAACCAATTGGATTCATGCCAATGAAATCTACTATGTAAGTTATGGGAGAGAATGATGAACCATTTTCTGCCTAATGGGATAAAACTTATGAGTCATACTACGAAATTAAGGGAAAGAGATGGAACAAAGATTATGACAAGTAACTATGGTTATAGAAAAACCAATTGGATTCATGCCAATGAAATCTACTATGTAAGTCATGGGAGAGAATGATGAAGCATTTTCTGCCTAATGGGATAAAACTTATGAGTCATACTATGAAATTAAGGGAGAGAGATGGAACAAAGATTAAACAAGTAACTATGGTTATAGAAAAACCTATTGGATTCATGTCCATGAAGTCTACAATAATGGCTATCTTCTAACCTTAGACAATTGATGGAGAAGGTTAGAGAACGATGAAAAATCTCTATATCGTATTTATTGACTTAGAAAAACATATGTTGCTCTAGAGAATTATTATAGTGAGTGTCAGCTCAAAAACTAACTTGACTCAACTCGAAAGTTAACTAGGTCAAGTAACTCGGAAAACTCAAAAAAAACTCGACTCGACCGACTCAGAAGTATGTATATATATATATATATATATATGCGTGTGTGTGCGTGTGTGTGTGCGTGTGTGTGTATAATCCAACATAGAAAGAAAATTCTATTGCAAAATAATTTCTACTTTCCACAATTCTACTGCAAACTTAAAAATTTAAAATAGTCCTAAAGTAATTGTAATGCTAAAGCCTCAAATCAATCCTAATTTCAGAAATTATAATGCTATTATTAATTTCAGAAATTAGAAGTAGATATGGTTTAGTCCTAAAGTATTTATATGCTATTATTAATTATAATTTCTCCTCCTTTCCTCCTTCTCCTTCTCCTCAGTTTAGGACTCGAAGGAGACCTCGATATGGGTTGAAGGAGATTTTAAAAAAATAAGACATTTATGTCCTCAAGTGACTCAATCGAGTCTTTCGAGTCGAGTCACTCAGCCTAACTCGACCAAGTCACTCGAGTTACTCGGGTAAAAGAGAGAGATTGAGTTTTTTGGTTGAGTCAACACCACCGATCCAGTCGACTCACTACGTTTTTGTATAGTGGTGGGTATTGGGGAAATAAGGAGTTCTAAAAAAATATATTGACATTTTTACAAACATATATGAGGGAGCGGTATGTAGGTAATGCTGTTGTGTAACGTTCTTAAGGGCTGTTATGGATCGTACACATGGGCGGAGTTAGGTGGGGGCGAGGGGCATGTGCCCCTCTAATCTTTTGAAAAACAAGACTTTTTTTCCTTTTAGGGCAACTGTAGAGACCCGAATCTTTTTTCATGTTTTTATTGCATTGCATTAGGGGTATTATAGTCCTTATGATGTTTTAATGTTTATGTAATTTATATCTAATTGGTATAGTGTGATTAAGGCTTATTTAAACTCGTAATCGGAAAGATGTCATAACACACCCTAAACTTTATGAAGCTCTAGTTTTGGCACCGTTTGTTGGAATTGAGTGATTCTTGAACCATTAGAAAGGTATCGGAACCCTCTTCGAGGTGCATGTTTAATGTTCTTCCATATTTTTAGTCTAAGCTAAGTCAAAAGTGGGTTTTCCGATGTTTTGTCTGATGGAATTGCAGATCAGTCAAATTTGGGGATAATTTGGTCCATAAATAAAGGAGAATTTAGAAATTCTAAAATACTAGAAATGTTCCTTTTTGAAAGACGAATCCAACCCAAGTTGAATCGTCGAAATCCGATGAACGAGTCAAAAGTTATAGCCGAAACAGTAAAATGAGTCGAAATCTGCAAAGCACCGATCGATCGGTATCTATCGACTGGTCCAAAATTTTGTATGGGGAAAATTTTCAGAGAGTGCTTTTTTGACCGATCGCCCGGTCAAGAGCACCGATCTATCGGTTGAGCACCGATCGATCGGTTGAGAACCGATCGATCGATCATAACCACCGATCGCTCGGTCCTTCGTATTTTTGCAGAATTTTAGTAAGGGCTTTTTGATCTTTTTGTTCTTAGACCTTGGGGCTATAAATAGGGATCCTATTTCGGGGTATTAAAATACTCTACCTATTTCTAACCTAATTTGGCAAAAAGGGGGAGAAAACTCTAGGGTTTTGAGAAATGGCTTTCTTAGGGAAGAAGGTGATAGCTTGGATAGTACAAGGAGAGCTTGGAAAGCTTCCCCAAATCACCTCGGGAGCGTTTTGAATCCAAGGGAAGGATTCCTAAGGTCGATATACTATCCTAATCAACTCTATTTTAATGTTTTGTGAATATTAATATGATAGGAATGATAGAATAGAGATTAAATGCATTTTTCTCAAATTTTCTATGAAGTAAGCTAATTATTGATGGAAATGTGGGTGGAAATGTAGATTGGATGTGGATAGAATATATGGAGGATGGGAAATGTATGGAGGATGGGATTAATATGTGGATGTGAATGGTGAATTGATTGTATGGATGAATTATGGTTTGATGAATGCTTGAAAATATAGAAGGGAAATGGATTCATATTATGCGTACTCAAGGTGTTTGTGAAAATGCTTGAGAGGATAAATGCTATTATACTCTTATGAAATGGTGGTAAATTGATTTTTAATTGTAATATGAATTATGATAAGATATGTATTTGATAAGTATGCCTAATTACTTGCATAGAAATTGATAGTCGGGAAGGTAAGAACTTAGAGGAAAATCTCTCAAACCGGGAATTCTCTAACTATTTGGTATGGGACAGTATAATGGAGTTTACATGGTGGGTGATCGGAATCTAAGCAATTACCAACTTGAATGTTATTTTCGACACCTAAGCACAGATGCACTTGTATGTTAAGGCGAGAGTCTCACAAGTCACACATGTGGACCACAAGCATGAGCATGGCATACGTATGACATTCTGAATAAGCATAAGCATGACATGGTCCGTATCCGTCAAGAACGGCATGTCAACCATTTGATTCTTAAGCATGGTCCGTATCCACCAAGAACGGCATGTCAACCATATGATTTCTTAGACATGGTCGGTGTCCGCCAAGAATGGCATGTCACATCATTGTATAATCTGAATAAGTGCATAAGCATAAGCATCTCACAAGCACGTGGTCTCATAAGCATAAGTAGCTCATAAGTATATTGTCTTCTAAGTCAAAGATTCTCACAAGTACACGAGTCAAGGTGATGATATGATGTATATGCGCACACGTTCTTCCGTACTCTGATTATGTTATTATGCTATTGGATATGTATCAAACCAAGTGCAGGTATATTATTATTGTTGGTTGGATTTTATATACACCGAGTACTTTTGTACTCAGCCGGACTTTTGTCTTGGCAAGTTTAGAGCAGGAGTACACGGCGGAGCCGTGGGTTGAGGATACTTACATCGAGGAAGGAGAAGAAGGTGAGCCTATTGAGGAAGGAGCCGGAGTCTTGGGTGGCTACACCTCTTAGTTTATGTTTTGTTGGTTGAGAGAGTTTTGTATTAGACTTTCAGATGATGCTGCTTAGTAGACTTTTTATGGTTGTGTTTTTCATACTTGTTGGTTATAGTAAGTTGGATATGTTGACCATAGACTTGTGCAGGTTGGTTATAGTTATATATCGGAATTTTATTACTCTCATTTTTGGAGACTCGTGTAGTAGTCTTGTATGCATGGATTTTAAACAGGTTAAGTAATGTGACGATTCCAAAGTCCTATTTTAGCCTTGTGGGATTTTGGGGTCGTTACAGAACATGGGGAATGGGGCATGCAGGTGCCCCTTAAACTTATAAAAAAAAATATCTTTTATACTAAGTTGTTTAATTATTTAATTGGGCATAATCATAGGACAAAGGGGCACTTTCTTAGGCAAGGGGATAACTATCTCCAGAACTTTGAAAACAAAATATTTTTCTTTTATACCATGTTATTTAATTATTTAACAAGGCATAGCCATGGGGCAAGGGGACAAAACGCTGAGGCTGCAAGAAAGCATACATGTGGTATCAGAATCAAGAAGGCAAGTACTTTTCCCACACAACACGAAATTGAAGGTTTTTGGCATTTAAATCTGATTTCAATATTTTTTATCTAACAACATTCTTTTTATCTCATACCGTTTTCATGCTTGAATTGCGAGTAAAAAACAATTTTACTCTCTTTTTTCTGAATTAGTTTATGAGTTTTTGTGTTTAGACTAAGAGAGAATCTGAAATGGAGCATGAACCTCGAAGAGGGTTTCAATACCTTTCCAAAAATTTAAGAATTACTCAATTCTGATCAGCGGTGAAAATTCTAGACCTCTTCAAAGTTGAGAGTATGTTTAGGCATCCCTCTTCTTTTAACACTGAGAACATTCCCCCTTTGTATTTTCACACCCATAAACATCAAAGATGGTTCTTTAGTACCCTCACACACCATAAAACCTATGATAAACTCCTCATATCATTCATAAGAACCTAGGGAACCTTGGACCTCATAAACACTGTTTACTGCACTATTCACAGCACTATTCACTTACAACCCTATAAGCACTTAGGGTATTTCATATACCCTTGTTTTTACCGACTTAGAGTATATTTATACTCTCTTTTTGAGACCCAACACACGCATCTAAAACCCTCACTAGACTCACCCTACTACCAAGAACGAAATGGAAGGCTTTAGGCCTTTACACACACCATACAAGGGCACTATTCACTAACACTGTTCATAGCACAGTGAACTCGGATTCCGGGGTTCTACAGCCCTAAAGCTTTTTGGTTCTCCAAATATCCCTACATCGTGCATCTATACCCAACGAGTCCCTCATAATTTTTTATCCAAAATGTACCTCAACTTTCTATACCCAAAATATTTCTTAGAAAAATTCCCAAAATGCCCTTTCTAGGTTCCCTCTTCCAAGTCTCTCTCCCCCTCCCCTCTCTTTCACCTGCATCCCACATGCAGCCCACTAGTTCAACATAATGATTTTCCCATCACATGACTTGTTGTAGAGCCCCGGACTTTTTCACATTTAATGCATGACACTTTCGTTGCCATCTTGCCTTCAAAGAGGTATAATTAATAAATAAGGAAGAAATTAGAAATTTCGAAAAGTCAGAAATGCTCATTTTCAAAGTACGAACCCAACGCAAGTTGAATCGTCAAAATCGGACGAACGAGTCAAAAGTTATGGCTAAAACAGTTTGGACCTGCAGACCACCGATCGCTCGGTCCATGGAGCGATCGATCGGTCCAAAACCGATCGCTCGGAGGCTATCGACTGGTCAAGATTTTTGTATGGGGAAATTTTCCAGAGAGTGAAATTTTAACCGATCGCTCGGTTATGAAACCGATCGATCGGTAGGCAACCGATTGATCGGTCATTAACACCGATCGCTCGGTACTCGTGTTTTTGCAGAAATTTCAATAAGGGTATTATGGTCTTTTGGTCGGTTCACTCTTACCTTAAGAGTTTAACCCGAGCCTTTAGAGAGATTGGGAGATAAGAAGAGAGGAGAGGGTGATTCCTAAACCTAGGGTTTCCATTTTGGAGAGAAATCAAGGGGTTTGTGAACCCACACTCAACTCAAGCCCATTTTTCTTCAAGATCAAGGCACAAGCTCGTGAGGAGCATCTCCTCAAGCTAGGGTAGCAACTCACGGTCGTTTTTGGAAGGGGTTTCTTCCTCATTTCTTCAAGGTCGGTACTTCTTGCTACCCTCCTAGTTATAGTTCCTCTTTTCCCTTTATTTCTCTTTATTTTCCTTTATTTACACATGTGCTATGAGATGGATGGTTGTGAATGGTGAATGGAGATGGAATGGGCGATTGGATGCCAATGGTTGTGTTGTGATGATTAAAATGGGGAGGGCATTGTATCCATAATAAACACACATTTATGATGTGAGTAAACTCACCTAGAAAAGCATGATTTAGGTTTACATGAATAATGAATAATGAACACACCATGTTTGATGAAATGCCAAGGTGAATAAAGTGAGTTGTAAATTAAGAAATGCATGCCTAATAAATTATGGATATTGCTAGGGCCTATGATCGTGTGTTTTCTTGCTTTCCCTAAATGATGTGAATATTACATTGCTCAATCATTGATGTTATATGTGTTGTGAATTACCCGAATGCCATATTTAAATTTAAATGCAAGTATGTACACGATTCCCACGAGCACGGCATGCATGACATGATTTACCGAGGTTTTCAAGAACATGGTTAGAGGTGGGACATATCCTACGATATGTTTTACCTTGCTTTTCACAAGAAAACAAGAACCAACATTCCACGAGGGGTCTCCCCTCACTCACAAGTGCATATCATGAAGAAAGGCCTCCCTTCCCTCACAAGTACATACATATCATGAAGAAGGGTCTCCCTTCCCTCTCAAGTGCATTGCATAAAGAAGGGTCTCCCTTCCCTCTCAAGGCATCTCTCAAGCGCATCTCACAAGGATATCTCACAAGTGTATCTCACAAGTTACATGATCACAAGCAAGCACGCATGACATGACACATACGACACGCTCGACAAGATCAAGCAAGACAAACACGACAAGCTTTCAAGTACGAAAAGATATTTCAAGCCAAGTCAAGTGCACGATGTTTTCAAGAGATTTTATCGGCTTTTCATGAACTGCAAGCATGATTATGAATTTCCTTATTCCTTGTATGATATTAACTGTTCCTGATTCATATATATCTATATTGTTTCCTGGGTATGCATTGCTATCTCTTGCTATAACTGTTGGTTAGTATTTATTACCCGCTGAGTATTCCATGCTCAGCCGTACTTCTTATGTCGGCAGGTTCTGAGGGAGTTGCTGCTCCATTTGATGTTTGTGCTCCTGGTCCATGGGTGGAGGAGGAGTACGTCGAGGAGCCTTTGGAGGAACCTCCCGTAGAGGGTTATCAGTAGGTGGTGTTAGATTCTGAGTGGATTAGCTGTGGGTGAACATGTGTGATTATATCCATGTATTTTGGTGGGCATGTCCGCACTTTCTTTGTTTTGATTTCTTTGGATTAAACTTGTACCATGTGTATATACTTAGAGGTTGTTAGACTTCCGCTGTGTTTTATAATTATGTTTCCGCTGTCATCCTCTATTGTATATGCTCTGTGGATTTTGCAGGTTGGTTTGTCAAGCAAGTCATGTAAGCCATGATTAGTCGTCCAAAGTTGACTCTAACTCCTAGGGTGGGTTTTGGGTCGCGACAGAAGTGGTATCAGAGCTTAGGCTTTAAGTCTCTAGGGTCACTTAGAATCTTATACCACGGCTTGACAAGAGCATTTGTTAGGAAACAAGTTAGGAAGAAAGTAAGTCGGGAGCGAGTCTGGTTCCAAGTGTAAGACTAAACTTTAGTCTTAGTCTAAAATGGTTGCTTTAACCAAGTACGGGTCCTAGGTACGCTAGAACACTAAAGTATAAGTATGATGTGATGAATACTCTGATGACCTGATGTGATGTATATTAGTATTATACAACTAATACAAATTGAATTATTGTGAAATGACATTGAAATAAACTGTGGTTTCAAGTTAGACTCATGTGGTGTTATTATTCTCAGGACTTTAGTCATGAGACGGAACACACGGGGTCGTGGACCACATACCAGAGCTTCCTCTTCTTCACGGGATGAGGATGAGCAGCCGGACCTCTCTCAGGTCTTAGGCTCTATTGCTGAGACACTCGCCATATTGGCGGCTCGGCAGGCTATACCATCATCGGCGGCACCTACTCCACCGCCCGCAGCTCCAGTACATCGTACAGCTGGAGTTGAGGCATTCAGGAGATTGAGGCCTCCACCATTCCATGGGAGTGTGGACCCTCTTGCTGTAGAGGCATGGATCCTCCAGATGGAGAAGATCTTTGCGGTCCTCTCGCCTACAGAGGAGGATAGAGTATCATGAGCATTTTTCATGCTAGAGAGCGAAGCCCACCATTGGTGGTTGTCCGCATTGAGGACGCGAGATTTGACCATGCAGGGTCAACCTTGGACTTGGGATGAGTTCAAGGATGCTTTTTACAAGAAGTATTTTCCGATTGGAGCACGGGAAACGAAAGAGAGAGAATTCATCAACCTCGAGCAAGGTTTGATGTCGGTGGCACAATACGAGGCCAAGTTCTCGGAGCTATCACGCTTCGCGACTCACATGGTTGCCACCGAGGCAATGAAGGCAAGAAGGTTTGAGCAAGGGCTCAAAGATGTTATCATGGAGAAGGTTTCGGTTTTCAGACATGCTACCTACCCTGAGGTAGTAGACAAGGCCTTATTGGTCGAGGCCAATTCAGAGACAGTGTCCAAGAAGAGGGAGTTTGCAAGAGGCCAAGCCAGTAGTTCAGCACCTCCAGAGAGGCGGGCTCGTACCGGCCCTTATCAGTATGCGTGGCCAGCTCCACCGATGAGGCCATCTTATGCGCCTCCAGCTCCACGGCAGTATGTGCCTCAGGCACCGCGACCTCAGGCTCTTCCAGCTCCACGGCCAGTTACACCTCAGACGGTGAGGTATGCTCCACCTCCGGCCCCTCCGACCTATACACACGAGGTCTGCACTTCGTGCGGCCGAAGGCACCCGGCAGGAGATTGCCGAAGGGCATCGGGTGGATGCTTTCATTGTAGTCGCCAGGGCCATATGATCAGGGATTGCCCCAGTCGGCATTTACCAGGCCAGTCTCAAGGGATTAGGCCACCAGCACGCCCAGCAGGATCATATCAGGCGTCATCTCAGACTACCCGGTCTACACCTCAGTCTCGCCAGGCGAACCAGGGGCGTGTATTTGCTTTGACAGAGGGTGATGCACTTGCATCTGATGATTTGGTGCAAGGAACCCTACTAGTCAATGAGTATTTGGCTCGAGTATTGATTGATACCGGGTCTACTTATCGTTTGTCTCACCGAGTTTTTTAGAAGGCTTTTCTGTGGAACCTAGTCAGCTAGAACCAGAGTTAGCCATTTCGACTCCTCTCGGCAAAACGGTGTTGACAAACAAAGTGTGTCGAAATAGTGTGGTTCAAGTGGAAAGCCACGAGTTGGCCGTCGATCTAATAGTTCTTGGATTCCAAGACTTTGACATGATATTGGGAATGGATTGGTTAGCGGCACATCACGGGCATGTAGCTTGCTTTGAGAAAATGGTACTCTTCAAGCCAGTAGAAGGGAAACCATTCCACTTTCGTGCGTTGAAAAGTAGAGATATTGCTCGTTTTGCGGCGTTGAGCTTAGCTAACCCCGAGGAAAAGGACTCATCGACTATTCCGGTTGTGAGTGAATTCCTGGATGTGTTTCCAGAGGAGTTGCCGGGATTGCCTCCAGATAGGGAGATTGAGTTTGTGATCGAGCTTGCACCAGGCACAGCTCCTGTTTTCAGGGCTCCATATAGAATGGCCCCTATTGAACTCAAGGAGTTGAAGACTCAGTTGGAGGAATTGCAAGGCCTTGGTTTCATTCGACCAAGTGTCTCACCATGGGGTGCCCCGGTGTTGTTTGTTAAGAAGAAAGATGGCTCGATGCGGATGTGCGTCGATTACCGGCAATTGAACAAAGTCACTATAAAGAATAGGTATCCCTTGCCTGAGATTGATGACTTGTTCGATCAGTTGAAGGGAGCGAGATTTTTCTCGAAGATAGATCTTCGATCGGGTTATCACCAGTTGAAGATTAAGGTGGAAGATGTTCCCAAAACTGCTTTCAGGACTCGGTATGGACACTACGAGTTCTTGGTGATGCCTTTTGGTCTCACGAACGCGCCGGCAGCCTTTATGGATTTGATGAACCGGGTGTTCCGGCCATATCTTGATAGGTGTGTGATTATATTTGTTGATGACATTTTGGTCTATTCCCATTCAAGGGAAGATCACACACGCGACCTACGCCTTGCTTTGGAAATGCTAAGAGAGCACAAGCTATACGCCAAACTTAGCAAGTGTGAGTTTTGGTTGGAAGAGGTGGCATTCCTAGGCCACGTTGTTTCTGCAGAAGGTATCTCGGTAGATCCGAAGAAGATCGAAGCAGTTATGAGTTGGGCGAGGCCCAAGAGTATTACTGAGATACGCAGTTTTCTTGGATTGGCAGGCTACAACAGGAGATTCGTAGAGGGTTTCTCCAGCCTTGCAGCACCGCTCACTTACCTGACAAGGAAGAACGCCAAGTTTGTATGGAGTGATAAGTGCGAGATCAGTTTCACGGAACTGAAGAAGAGGCTTACTACAGCCCCTATCCTTATTGTGCCATCTGGACCTTATGGGTATGAGGTGTATAGTGATGCCTCACATGTTGGACTTGGGTGTGTACTCATGTAGCACAAGAAAGTCATTGCCTATGCATCAAGGCAATTGAAGGAGCATGAGAAGAATTATCCCACGCACGACTTGGAGCTTGCGGAGGTCGTGTTTGCACTTAAGATTTGGCGTCATTACCTTTATGGGGTGGAGTTCTATGTGTTTACCGATCACAAGAGTCTCAAGTATCTCTTTTCCCAAAAGGAGCTGAATCTAAGGCAACGGCGTTGGATGAAATTTTTGAAAGACTATGATTGTACCATTCAATACCACCCGGGTAAAGCAAATGTAGTGGCTGATGCTTTGAGTAGAAGACCTCCGGGGTTATTAGCATGCATGTTAGTACAGGAATGGAAGCTACTTGAAGACTTGGCAAATCTGGACATTAGTGTGAATGACTCTGTCCGTAGTCCTATCTTGGCAAATGTCATGGTTCGGCCATACATTATAGATTTGATCCAAGAATACCAAGCCACGGATGCTGAATTGTTGGCTTATCGGGACAAGGAAGTTGCTAAGGGTAGTGAGGACTTCTCTCTCACTAGCCAAGGTGCTATCAAATTCAAGGGAAGGCTGTGTGTCCCAGCCAATGCAGATCTTCGGAGGGAGATTATGGATGAAGCCCACCGGGCAAAGTACACTGTGCATCCAGGGGGTACAAAGATGTACCGGAACCTCAAGAGTCACTTTTGGTGGCGGAATATGAAGAGGGATGTTGCAGAATATGTGGCACGGTGCTTAGTGTGCCAACAGGTGAAAGCTAAACACATGCGGCCGGCAGGTCTATTGCAGTCTCTTCCTATTCCCGAGTGGAAATGGGAGAACATATCCATGGATTTCATAGTTGGCTTGCCAAAAACGGCAAAGGGCTCAGATGCAATTTGGGTTGTAGTAGACCGTCTGACGAAGTCTGCGCACTTCCTACCCTACCGAACTACTTTCAACTCTAGCCAGTTGGCCGCTCTATACATCAAGGAAGTGGTGAGGTTGCACGGAGTGCCCGTCAGTATTGTGTCGGATCGGGATCCAAGATTCACGTCAAGATTTTGGAAAAGTTTCCAAGAGGCTATGGGTTCCCGACTTGATTTCAGCACCGCTTTTCATCCACAGACGGATGGACAAACCGAGAGAGTGAACCAAGTCAGTGAAGACATGCTTCGGGCTTGTATGTTGGATTTCAGAGGCAGTTGGGAAGAGCACTTGCCTTTGGTTGAATTCGCCTATAATAATAGCTATCAGGCAAGTATCCAAATGGCACCATTTGATGCCTTGTATGGGCGAAGTTGTAGGTCTCCTCTCTATTGGGATGAGATAGGAGAAAGGAAAGTACTTGGTCCGGAGTTGATTGAGCAAACTGCAAACACAGTTAAGATCATTCGGGATCGACTGAAAGCCGCTCAAGATCGTCAGAAAAGTTATGCAGACACGCGCCGTAGGGACTTGGAATTTTAAGTAGGGGATCAAGTTTTTGTGAAAGTATCTCCTAGCAAAGGGATCATGAGATTTGGTAAGCGAGGCAAGCTCAGTCCTCGGTATGTTGGGCCTTTTGAGATTATCATGCGAGTTGGTGAGGTTTCTTACAGGGTAGCTCTCCCACCTCACATGGCCGCAGTTCATAACGTTTTCCATGTGTCTATGCTTCAGAAGTACATTGCGGATTATTCGCATGTCATAGACTTGGAACCGTTGGAGATTCGAGAGGACCTCACCTTGATTGAAAAGCCGGTTCAGATTTTGGATCGAAGAGATCAAGTGCTTCGCAACAAGACAATCCCTTTGGTTCTTGTGCAATGGCAACACCATGCTCGGGAAGAAGCTACATGGGAGCGTGAAGCCGAAGTCAAAGCGAAGTACCCAGAATTATTGGAATGAGTTTTTGCATAAGTTTGTATATGACTTGTAATTTTCTTTTTGGGTTGTAATGCAAGTAGCGTCTAAATTTCGAGGACGAAATTTTTGTAAGGGGGGGAGGATGTAGAGCCCGGACTTTTTCACATTTAATGCATGACACTTTCGTTGCCATCTTGCCTTCAAAGAGGTATAATTAATAAATAAGGAAGAAATTAGAAATTCCAAAAATTGAGAAATGTTCATTTTCGAAGTACGAACCCAACGCAAGTTGAATCGTCAAAATCGGACGAACGAGTCAAAAGTTATGGCCAAAACAGTTTGGACCTGCAGACCACCGATCGCTCGGTCCATGGAGCGATCGATCGGTCCAAAACCGATCACTCGGAGGCTATCGACTGGTCAAGATTTTTGTATGGGGAAATTTTCCAGAGAGTGAAATTTTAACCGATCGCTCGGTTATGAAACCGATCGATCGGTAGGCAACCGATCGATCGGTCATTAACATCGATTGCTCGGTACTCGTGTTTTTGCAGAAATTTCAGTAAGGGTATTATGGTCTTTTGGTCGGTTCACTCTTACCTTAAGAGTTTAACCCGAGCCTTTAGGGCTCATTCTCAACACTTGGAGAGATTGGGAGATAAGAAGAGAGGAGAGGGTGATTCCTAAACCTAGGGTTTCCATTTTAGAGAGAAATCAAGGGGTTTGTGAACCCACACTCAACTCAAGCCCATTTTTCTTCAAGATCAAGGCACAAGCTCGTGAGGAGCATCTCCTCAAGCTAGGGCAGCAACTCACGGTCGTTTTTGGAAGGGGTTTCTTCCTCATTTCTTCAAGGTCGGTACTTCTTGCTACCCTCCTAGTTATAGTTCCTCTTTTCCCTTTATTTCTCTTTATTTTCCTTTATTTACACATGTGCTATGAGATGGATGGTTGTGAATGGTGAATGGAGATGGAATGGACGATTGGATGCCAATGGTTGTGTTGTGATGATTAAAATGGGGAGGGCATTGTATCCATAATAAACACACATTTATGATGTGAGTAAACTCACCTAGAAAAGCATGATTTAGGTTTACATGAATAATGAATAATGAACACACCATGTTTGATGAAATGCCAAGGTGAATAAAGTGAGTTGTAAATTAAGAAATGCATGCCTAATAAATTATGGATATTGCTAGGGCCTATGATCGTGTGTTTTCTTGCTTTCCCTAAATGATGTGAATATTACATTGCTCAATCATTGATGTTATATGTGTTGTGAATTACCCGAATGTCATATTTAAATTTAAATGCAAGTATGTACACGATTCCCACGAGCACGGCATGCATGACATGATTTACCGAGGTTTTCAAGAACATGGTTAGAGGTGGGACATATCCTACGATATGTTTTACCTTGCTTTTCACAAGAAAACAAGAACCAACATTCCACGAGGGGTCTCCCCTCACTCACAAGTGCATATCATGAAGAAGGGCCTCCCTTCCCTCGCAAGTACATACATATCATGAAGAAGGGTTTCCCTTCCCTCTCAAGTGCATTGCATAAAGAAGGGTCTCCCTTCCCTCTCAAGGCATCTCTCAAGCGCATCTCACAAGGATATCTCACAAGTGTATCTCACAAGTTACATGATCACAAGCAAGCACGCATGACATGCATGACATGACACATACGACACGCTCGACAAGATGAAGCAAGACAAACACGACAAGTTTTCAAGTACGAAAAGATATTTCAAGCCAAGTCAAGTGCACGATGTTTTCAAGAGGTTTTATCGACTTTTCATGAACTGCAAGCATGATTATGAATTTCCTTATTCCTTGTATGATATTAACTGTTCCTGATTCATATATATCTATATTGTTTCCTGGGTATGCATTGCTATCTCTTGCTATAACTGTTGGTTAGTATTTAGTACCCGCTGAGTATTCCATGCTCAGCCGTACTTCTTATGTCGGCAGGTTCTGAGGGAGCTACTGCTCCATTTGATGTTTGTGCTCCTGGTCCATGGGTGGAGGAGGAGTACGTCGAGGAGCCTTTGGAGGAACCTCCCGTGGAGGGTTATCAGTAGGTGGTGTTAGATTCTGAGTGGATTAGCTGTGGGTGAACATGTGTGATTATATCCATGTATTTTGGCGGGCATGTCCGCACTTTCTTTGTTTTGATTCCTTTGGATTAAACTTGTACCATGTGTATATACTTAGAGGTAGTTAGACTTCTGCTGTGTTTTATAGTTATGTTTCCGTTGTCATCCTCTATTGTATATGCTCTGTGGGTTTTGCAGGTTGGTTTGTCAAGCAAGTCATGTAAGCCATGATTAGTCGTTCAAAGTTCACTCTAACTCTTAGGGTGGGTTTTGGGTCGCGACACTTGTTCTCCAAACTCTAGCTCTCATTCTTTTGGTGCACTCGGTCTCATGTTGGGAAAGCGGAATTTAGCTTGCTGTGGGAACTCTAGCTCTAGCTGAAGAACAAATCAATGTAAGAACGAATAAAATAATGGGAAATGCTCTATTTGGGCCTTAAGTTTTGAAAAAACCTAAAAATAGGTTTTCTTTTTACAGTTTTATTTTTGTAGGTTTCTTCTCATTCAAGTGGAGGGTTAAATTCTTTTTTGGACAAATATACTCTTTTATGCACAGAAGGAAGACGAAAAAAAGAAGAAAGAGGAAGATGAAGAAAGAAGAAGGAAGAAAATGAGGGGAAGGAAGAAGATGGAATTCTAAAGCGTGAATCATTTTTTTAAAATATAAGTACTGGAATTTTTTTATATACTTTAAGTACTGGAAGATGAAATCACATTTATTCCGTTATTTTAACCTTTTCCCTCGAATTTTTTTATATATCGAAAAAAAATGTTATATCGAAGTTTTTTTTACGATATATATGAACTTTTTTTCAATACATCAAAAAAAGGTTTAGAAATATCATAAAAAAAGTTAGATAAATTTAAAAAAAAATTAGATATATTGAAAAAGAGTTTAGATATGTCGAGATATACAAAAATTCGATATATCTAACTTTCAATTCGATATATCGAAAAAAAAAAAAAGTTTAGATTTATCAGAAAAAAATTAGATATATCAAAAAAAGTTTAGATGTATCGAAAAAAAATTATATATGTCAAAAAAAAGTTTAGATATATCGAAAAAAAGTTTTGATATGTCGGGATATAAAAAAGTTTGATAAATCTAACTTTTATGTTGATTATCGAAAAAAAATTCGATATATCGAAAACAAAATAGAGAATATAATTTTTTTTCGATATAGCATTATTAATGAATAGAATATATAGGTAGTAATTTTTATTGGTAGACAATAGAATTGAAAAAAAGAATTGATTCTTTATCTTTCTTCTTCTTCTTTTTCTTTCTTTTTCTTCCTCCGTTATTCTTCATGTTCCTCAGTTGTTGTATTCAGTCCGCACCATTCTCGTGCATAGACTTACAAAAATAAATCCCTCAAATGGGAGCCTATAAAGAGGTTTTTTTAAAAAATATGTACGGAACATATTTTAGGCATTTTCCCTAATATAAAAAGTCACAATTTGTCAAAATAGTCAAAAATCAAAAAAATCAGTGCATGCATGAACATTAGAACATATCAACCTTGTATTAGAGCATGAACAAATCAAACTCTTATTAAAGATAGAGAAACAAATTGAAATTGTTAAAATAGTCAATAGTCAAATGAAAAAAAAAAAAGACAGTTGAGTGAATGTTTTGTCCCTCCACTAAACAATAATAATGTTAATGCGTCTAAATTCTCCGTTAACATCTATTGGACCACAAATCTTGTAATGACCCCAAAATCCTACAAGGCTAAAATAGGACTTTGGAATCGCCACATTACGTAAACCTGCTTAAAAACCATGCATACAAGGCATACTACACAAGTCTCCAACAATAAGGATAGTAAAATTCCGATCATAAAAATTCAAATCATCCTATACAATGATAGTCCACATACTATGGCTTCTCATAAACGAAATAGTCTAAAGCATCCACACGGTAATAACTAAGAAAACATGAACTAGAAGTCAAAAGTCTAATACAAACATTTCTTCCAAAACAAAATGCTAAAACTGCTCAATAGAGATAACTGTCAAAATCCCTAGCCTCCCCCTCAGGAAGCTCACCTTCTCCCTCTTCTTCGGCATACACCTCCTCGGTCCACGGCTCTCCTCCTAAACCTGAAGACAATGACAGGTCGACTGAGCATGGAATACTCAGTGGATAAACAAACTAACAACAACATAAAATAGCATGAGCAATAACAATATCATAACTTAGTTTATCTAAGCTTACTCATAATAATTTCGCGTAAAATAGGCATAATCAGAGTGCGTAGCATATAACATGTCATAACATCATCTTAACTCGTGTACTTGTGTAATTCTTATCTATGAACTTAACATATGCATAGACTCATACATGCATGATTATAGTGTGTTTGTCCCGACAACGCATAATCATAGTGTTTTTTCCCGGCAACGCATAATTCATAGTGTTCGACAACACGTAGTGTAGCACCCCGGACTTTTTCATCCTTAATGAATAGCACCTTTGTAGCTAATTGGCCGTTTTTGTAGTCTAATTAATAAATAAGGGAGAAATCGGAAATTCCAAAATGTCAGAAATGTTCGTTTTCGAAAGACGGATTCAACGCAAGTTGAATCGTCGAAATCCGACGAGCGAGTCAAAAGATATGGTCAAAACAGTCCAGACATACAGAGCACCGATCGCTCGGTCCAGTCAGCGATCGATCGGTTCATAACCGATCGATCGGTAGCTATCGCATGGTCAGAAATTTTGTATGGAGAAATTTTCCAGAGAGTGAGTTTTTGACCGGTCGATCGGTCATAAACACCGATCGCTCGGTAGGCAACCGATCGATCGGTCATAACTACCGATCGCTCGGTCTTTGCGTTTTTGCAGGATTTTCATTAAGGGCTTTTTCGTCTTTTGGGGGTTAAACCCTTTCTCCTTAAGGTTTGCCCGAGCCTTAGGACATCATTCACTATACTTAGAGAGATTTGGGAGATAAGAGAGAAGAGAAAAGGATTTCCTAAAACCTAGGTTGCTTTTGGAGAAGAAATCAAAGGGGTGAAGACCCTAGATCGTCCCCAAGCACGTTTTCTTCAAGATTTCAACTCAAGCTTGGGTGGGGTGCATTCTCAAAGCTAGGGCAGCCCTCACTCACGTTTTTGAAAGGGATTTCTTCCCCAACTCGAGTCTTCCTCAAGCAAGGGTTGTTCCCTACCCCTTTTGGAGCTTCAATCAAGGTTTCTACCAAGGATCAAGCCTTGATTCAAGGTTAGTACACCCTACTAACTTTCCCTAGCAATAACCTAGGTTTTCTAGTGTAAATGGTGATTATATATACTATGCTTTTCCTTCCCTATGCATTGTATTAACTCAACAAATATAAACAAGATAAGGGAAATGGAATGAATGTGTGGATGGGAGATTGGATGTGGCGATTGGATGCCGAATGTGATGTATGATGTGTGGGTTGTGGATTGGAAAATGGAGGATGGGCATAGTACAAATAACAAACTTACCATTGTGTGATTGAATGGAAAATATGCATTTAAAAGAAGGAAATAAACTACTAAGGAATAATGTATGAAAGTGTTTGACAAAATACCTAAACTATGAATAAACGATCTCAATGAAGAATATAGAAATGGGTCTTATGCATGCGTTCTTATAAATGATAAATTGATCAAATGTTATGCAAACTACTTATGTTACCTATGTTCATATCGTGAATTGAATTGTAATGTCATATTTTGGTTATTCCCATTATCATGATTGTCACTATGGACACGTACACGAGCACGCATGATAGCATGAACCGAGATTTCAAGAGCATGTGCATATAATAAACAACAAGAAAATATCGCATGTCAAGGAGGTTGGTAGCCCAGGGAGGATTCGGGTACTAACCTTTGGCTCACAAGATAACCCTTAAAACACCTATTGTCAAGGAGGTTGGTAGCCCAGGGACATTCGGGTACTAGCCTCTGGCTCACAAGAAAACTAAACAAGTAATAAAAATCACTTATTGTCAAGGAGGTTGGTAGCCCAGGGAGGATTCGGGTACTAACCTCTGGCTCACAAGAAAACCCTGCATTTCATAACCAGGAGGTTGGTAGCCCAGGGAGATTCGGGTGCTAACCTCTGGCTCACAAGTGCATTGCATATCAAGGAGGTTGGCAGCCCAGGGATATTCGGGTGCTAGCCTCTGGCTCACAAGTTACAAGATGGAGGTTTACAAGATGATGATCATGCATTCATGCATGCATGCATACATGATTTCTACGAGGCATACCGGGACATGACAGGGGTTTTCAAGCATGAGTTTTATCGGCGTTTTCGCATTCATGTACGCACGTCAGGATGCTTGTATTGTATCATGCCCTATACTGTTTCTTTGTGATGTTTCTATTACTGCTTGTATGATATTACTGCTGTGTGTTTTATTATTGTTATGGTCTGCTAGTAGCTTGTACTCGCTGAGTATTCCATGCTCAGCCGTACTTTCATGTCGGTAGGTACTGAGGGAGCCCTCGACCCGGAGCCTTGGGTCGAGGAAGAGTATATAGAGGAGAGAGAGCCGACTATTCCATTACAGTCTCAGGCGGACCGAGACCTTGATGCGTGGCCATACCTCGACTACTGTTGAGGGGAGAGTATGAGAGGGTCTTGTGTATTTTGATATTTTGATAGGTGGGCCTGTCCACCTTAGACTTAGACCTGTCTTGTATTTATGTTAACTTGGAATACCATTTTGGATCATCAGAGGAAATGAAAATTTGTTTACGCTTCCGCATATATGATAGCTTCCGCGCTCTGATTATCGTTGTTAGTACTGTATTTTTATCTTGTGCATTACAGGATGGTTTGATAGGTACGCAGTGTGACACCTAAAATATCCCTAAACTCCTAGGGGGTATTTCGGGGCGTTACACGTAGAGTGGATGTTCGTCATGAGGGATCATTCTTTCATAGCATAACATGAGTGCGACAACGCGTAGAGTTGATGTTCGTAGTAGGGGATCATTCTTTCATGGCATAATTCGTGACATATTCGTATCCAATGCATGCATGCTTGTGCGACAAGTGGACTCATGAGACTTGAATACTTACCATGCGAGTGCACGTGTGCTTGAGTGTCGTGATTGGAATTCAAATGAGTCATCCCTTAGATTTCAATCTTTCGCTAGGAAACTCCGCTAGGTTACATCTCCCTAGTTAGAGAATTCCCAACGTGGAGGATTTTCCTATAAGGTTTGGCATACCCGAATACCGATCACCATACAAGTAAATAGAGCATAATTTATCATAACAACACAATATGCATTGAACTTAATTTCTTTATAATCAAAAGCATCATACTAATATTTAGCATTCTTAGACATTTCAACAAACATGTAGAGTACATTAATTATGGATACTTTACCCTTTGTCATTCTTAACATTCCATCACACAATAATCCATCCACACAACCCAAACATACTCCATATCCATACATTCATCCCAATCCTCCATAGTATTTCCCTTCCTCCGTTCAATCCATCCATGGTATAAATCCATTTTCATCTCTAGTAAGCTTAATCCATACATAATTAGGGAAAACAAGTCAAATTATCATTTCTATCATTCATATTAAACTAATATTCATCAAACTTCATTAATAGAGTTGAGTTAGGGAGTTTATCGACCTTAGGAATCCTTCCCTTGGATTCAAAACGCTCCCGATGTGATTTGGGGAAGCTTTGAAGACGATCTCTAAGCTTTCCTCTCAATCTTCTAGCAATCTCCTTCTTCTCCAAGCAACCCCCTTTTCAAAACCCTAGGTTTTCTCCCACTTTTTGCCAAATTAGGTTAGAAATAGGTAGAGAGTTTTAATATCTCGAGTAGGACCCCCTATTTATAGCCCCAAGGGTTGGGAACGAAAAGACCTAAAAGTCCTTACTAAAATTCTGTCTAAAATACGAAAGACCGATCGATCGGTCGCCTACCAATCGATCGGTGTTTATGACCGTGCGATCGGTCAAAAACACACTCTCTGAAAAATTTCCCCATACAAAAATTTGGACCAGTCGATAGCTACCGATCGATCGGTTTTGGACCGATCGATCGCTACTCCTGATCGAGCGATCGGTGTTCCGCAGATTTTTGACCTACTTTACTATTTTGGCCATAACTTTTGACTCGTTCGTCGGATTTCGACGATTCAACTTACGTTGGATTCGTCTTTCGAAAATGAACATTTGTGGGGTTTTAGAATTTTCAAATTCTTTTTTATTTATGAACCAAAAACTCCCCAAAGTTGACTGATCTGCAATTCCATCAGACAAAACCTCAGAAAACCCATTTTTGACTTAACTTAGACTAAAAATAAGGAAAAACATTAAACATGAACCTCGAAAAGGGTTCCAATACCTTTCTAATGGTTTAAGAATCACTCAGTTCCAATAAACGGTGCCAAAACTAGAGCTTCCTAAAGTTTAGAGTGTGATATGACATTCCTGAATTAGATGTTTGATTAAACATTAATCACACTACACCCATTAGATATACAATACAATAGATATTAAAACATCACAAGGACTATAATACCCCTAATGCAATACAATAAAAACATGAAACAGATTCGGGTCTCTACAAATCTACTCCTGAATTGAATCATGGACAGTAATTTGGAATTTAACTATCAACAAGAGCTCAACTTCAAAAGAAATCGGGGGCTCTCTAAGAACAGCCTCTCTCTTTAAAAGAGAGGCTATTTCGCTCAACTAGCTTATTTTAAAATAAAAAGAGCAGTGCTTAGCGGAACCATGGGTCCGTTTCCTATCTGACCCCATGTCCAGGGGCGGAGCCAGAAAATTTTCATTGGGGGGCCAGCAGCCGAAATACATGTATAAAAAAAATTAATGGATTTGAGGGTATGGAATTTGGGGGTGTAGCCCCCAAGAAATTTTTTTTTGGCTAATATTTTTATTTTGAGATATTTTTTCCCCGGTAATGTCCTTGAGATCACCATGCGTCCCTATTGATACCCCTTAACTATGGTTAAGATTCACTCACCTATCCTTGGTTTTAAAAAAATATATAAATTTTTTTTTCAAACCCTAGCTAAAATTTACTAACTCCCATGGTTAAACAAATTTTAATGTTTTTTTTTTCTAAAAACTAAGGATAAGTAGGTGAACCCTAAGATTGGTTGAGTCAATTGGGAAATATGGTGACCTAAAGGGTATAACCGGACTCCATTGGAGGGCTCACTATATATTTGACAAAAAAATTGGGGGGCACATATATAAGACAAAATAATTTTGGGGCCCAAAGTATATTAAAAAAATTATAAACATTTGAGGGGACCACCACTTCATACCAAATCATGAAGGGATTACAAAAAATTTTGGAGGCCACCCCCCGCCCCCTGGCTCCGCCCCTGCCCGTATCAACATGTCCCTTTTAACATCCCTTTAACCCTAGTTAAACTTAACTAAATTAGAACTAAGATTTTTTTTTAAATTTTTTTTTGAAAAAGTATAATTGGATTGCTTAACCCTAGGGATGAGTGAATACTAAGCAAGTAAGTATTTAAAATTGGGGTGTGGACTAAAGAGGACCGGCCTGAATGGGAACCCGGGTACGTTAACTATTTTTCTTTTAAAAATGCATTTCCCAAAAAACACATGCAATATTTATGCTTGTTTTGGGGGAGCTCCGGATATCTTTTCAGTTGGCCCACTTAAAACTCACTCTCCCCCCTTGTTAAGGCAATAATCTTCTCCTCAGGCGAAGACAGACTATTGCTCATTGCTCTCACAAAGCCCTTTTAGCTGTCCTTGAACTATGGTTAATACTTTTCAACCTTTATGGTTAAAAAATATTAACTTTCTCTAAGAACGAAAGTTAGATGTTTTAACTTTAAGGGTTAGTGATTAACCAAAGTTAATGGGAGTTAAAAAGGGACCCATGGATAGAAAAAGGGGATGATCCAACAGCTAGGAGGCAATTGTTTTTCTTTTTTAAGGGCAAAAGACAGAATTTTGGGTAGTTTCACACAAACTTGTATTTTTGCATCCGAAAAAAGGGAGTGGGCTAGCACCATAGCACCCCTTTGATTGCAAATTGCAATATTTAGATTGAGAATTTTGACATTTCTAGATTGGGAGAAAAGGTCATTCGCCAACCCCATAGCCTTCAAGGTGGAACGTGGTTACGCGTGAGGTCAACATGTGTCCCTTAACCCTTAGGACTCAACAATCTAACCCTAAGAGTTAAAAATTCTCAACTAAAGTTAAAAGTATTTTAAATATTTTTTTTCTGAAAACCTAGGTTAGAATATTGAAGTCTAAGGTTAGTGAATCTTAACCACAGTTAATAGGGGTTAAAAGGGATACGTGTTACCCAAGATTGCCTATATCAATTAGTTTTGGTTAGATTTGATTTGGTTAAGTATGCCTAGAGTATATTTTTGTATTTGAATGTATTAATCACCTTTATCTAAACCCTTGGCGTCATCGTAATAATTATCTTGGGGCCACTGTAATAGTTATCCAGTATTCACATTCTGTCTTTCCAATCACATGACTTGTTCTACAAACTCCAGCTCTTTTTAAAGAACAAATCAATGGGTGCATGAATAAAATAAGAGATTAAAAGTTGTGGATTTTTCAAAATAGTTAAAAAGTCAAAAAAATAAATAAATGCATGCATGAACAGATCAACCAATCGATGGATATATGTATGAAGAGATCAACCTATATGGAAGAATAGGTCATTTGGCAACCCATAGCCTTCAAGATGGAAAAGGTCATTTGGTTGAAAAGGTGACTAAGACAGCCCCACACATATTTTGATGCCCACCATAAAATGGTGAAGTCTGAGCTTCTCTTTGTATCTTCATTATTGTAAGTGATAAAATTCGTAAAACTGTATAATGTTGGGGAACGAGCTGGCTTTTGTTGTTTTGTGCACGAAGGTGACACGTGGACGTATGTTTGAGTCACGTGCTTAAAATAGAAGGATACGCAGTATCTGATGCCTAGCGTTCACGTTGTACAAATTAAAGACGTATCCGTGGTCTTACGAAACAACGTTCTCGTTGTGGTTTCGACAACGTATTCGTTGTCTTGTGCAAAACGTAGACGTTGTATTCTCGACAACGTTTCCGGTGTTAATTGAACAACGAACTCGTCGTAATTCAGATAAGGATGTCTAGGTCATATTTTAAAACATATACAACGTACTCGAGCTCGAGTCAACAACGAGACCGACTCGCAGGAGGGAATAATCAGCAGGCGATCGATTGTTCTGACATGTGGGCCGAAAGCACTGCCTCGACATTTAATGTAGGTCACTTCTATGTGCTGTCAGACTCAACCGACTGAACTAATGGTAGGCTTTCACGTGTGATGCAACAGGTGATAGATTTTACTGACATATTTGGTAATGAGTGCAGGGCATGTGGTATGGACATCTATGGTCATCTATGGCCATACCAAGGTTAACCTATAAATACCCCTAGACTTTCAGTGTTACAGGGATCGAAAGATAGACATATTTTTCAGTGCTCCTCTTTGCTTTACTGTTCATCATCTTCTTCATTTACTTACTTTATCATCGGAGTACAGGTCAGGGTATCACACCCTCCAACTTCTACCTTCTACCAGTAAACTAGAGATGAACAGTTGCAGCTGACGTGTGTCCTTTCCGGTATTTTTCCCCCTCAAAAATTAGCGCCGTCTGTGGGAAATAATAAACGAACCTCCCTTAACTCTTTGTGATCATGACTGATCAAACTTCTGTGCCCGGGCGTGAGAATCAAACCCCTCAGGCCACCCCCTTCGTACCTTCTGTTGTGCAAACTTTCATTCCTGGGGTCAGTCCATCTTCTGACCAGCCAGAGAGGACTATGCCCCCCCCCATTGAACTTTCTGTCTCTGGTCGTATTTTGATGATGTTACAAAGGCAGCAGTCTGCTCTGGATCAGATCACCAGACACCAGCAGATGATGCAAGAAAGGCTTGATGCGTTCGAGCATAGTAGGCTCGAAGTAGATGATGGGCCATCTCAGAGACCATCAGTGAGATGTCAGCTTGACTTCTCTTCTCCCCCATTAGCACCAGAGTACCGCGACACCAGGTTCGTGTTTCCTCCTACTGAGAGAGAGGCAGGACAACTTCCAGTTCATAAGGAGCAGAGGGTCCCTTCAGATCGTATTGATTTGCGAAGGAGCAGGACAAGAAGATTCGAGAGGTGCTGCCGAGGGAGCGGTTGTTCAGAAGACTTGGATGACTTCCAAGGAGGTGGAGGCTATGATCAATGCTCGTGTCAAGAGCATGAAATGAGGGATTCCTGATCACTTTGCTCAGTCGGCAAAGGACAACTTCGAGAACTCTCCTTTCACAGATGTCATCAATCAGTCATATACTTCCTCCAAGTTTATGACTCCTATCTTTCCCATGTATACCGGAAAGACAGATCCGGAGGAGCACTTGTTTGAATTCAAGCATCCGATGGCAGTTCGCAATCTGGATGATAATCTCTATTGTAAAGCCTTCCCCAACAGCCTGGCAGGAGCGGCATCGAGATGGTTTCGTAATCTGCCTCCCGGTTCAATCAGCAACTTCGCCGAGCTCAGGTCGGCTTTTATTGATCACTTCATTGTCAATAAAAAGAAGAAAGCAGGTGCAGATACTCTCTTCTCTCTAAGGATGAGATCGGCGGAATCCTTGAGGGATTTCATTTCGCGCTTCACTGATGAAGTTCATAGCATCGATAAAGTCGATGAAGGGAGTTGTATTGCTGCTTTTAAGAATGTCATCTCCAGGCATTCTGAGCTTTACAAATCCCTGGCTCTTGACTATCCTGTCAAGATGGATGAAATGATGGTTCGTGCAACCAAGTATGGAAGATATGAAGATGATGTTTCCCTTGTGCCAAAGCCGAAGACGAGAGAGGTGGATTTAATAGAGAAAGCACACCGGTCGTCTAGGAGGAAGGAGAAGAGGCAGAGGTATGAGTCTTCATCGTCTAAGGACTCACCACCTAGAAAGCAGAAGGAGAAAGTAGTATATGTGACTCAGCGGGATCAGCCGGTTCGGCGTCCGTATGAAGGTAATTATAACCAAGCCCAGCAGCAAGGTAGGACGGAGAGACGTCCTAGCCCGAACTTTCAGCAGCAAACGAGGCAGCATCATCAGCCCCGCCAGGAGCAGCCACCAGTGCAGCGAGAGAGAGGTGTTCAGCCTACTGAGAGGCAACCTTTTGCAGCTCGGACAGACCCCATCCATTTTACTGTTAGTCCAGCAACCATCATGAAATCAATGGAGGGCCAAGCATACTTCGAATGGCCTGCTAGAGCTATACAAGATGTTACGTCGGGACCATGGGCACATGAGTATTGTCAATATCATAAGTGTCGTGGTCATCTTACAAACCGATGTCGTATCTTGAGGGAGTACTTGGAGAGACTGGTCCAGGAAGGATACTTAGGGGAGTATCTCAGTTTTGATAACGATAATGCGGTGCGCACCAGAGAACCCGTTGTCCTACAAACCAGATTTTTCGTTCTGGATGCTCCATCACCTTACAATGCGATTTTGGGTCAATGGTGGACCCACGAGATGAAGGCTGTTCCCTCCTCGTACTATCAGGTGTTGAAATACCCAGCACAGGATGGACCCCAGGAGATCAGAGGGGATCAATTGGCATCGCAAAAGTGTGACTTCCCTCCTTCCGTTGTGCCCAAATAGCAATTACAGGTCGACTCCGTTGTGGAAGAGAGCTCGGAAGCCCCATTGTGCAGACCTTCCGTTGAGCCCACGAAGGCAGTCAATTTGGGAACGGAAGAAGAGCCAAAGGTGTTGCAGGTTGGGACGAGCTTGACAACGGACGAAGAGGGCGAGCTGCTGGAATTCTTAAAGAGGAACCTTGATGTCTTTGCATGGTCGCACAAAGATATGACAGGCATCAATCCGAACATTATCTGCCACCACCTCAATGTTGATCCTGCTGTCCCTCCGGTGAAGCAGAAACCTCGGAGACTTGCCCTGCTTATCATGATGCAGTGAATGAAGAGATAGACGAGCTGATCCAGTTTGGGTTCATCCAGGAAGTGCAGTATCCTGCCATGAAATGTTATCATTTATGGATGGTTATTCGGGCTATAATCAAATCCTCCTGGCGGAAGAAGATCAAGAGAAGACTACTTTCATTACAGAGCGTGGCTTGTTCTACTACCGCGTTATGCCATTTGGTCTGAAGAATGCCGGTGCCACATATCAGCGTCTTATGAATCTCATGTTTGGGCCACTCCTCGGCAAATCGGTTGAAGTTTACATTGACGATATCGTTGTGAAGAGCCGATTTCGAAATACCCTTGTGACGGATCTTGTTGAGCCTTTCTCTATTCTGAGAACCTTCAATTTGAAGATTAACCCAGAGAAGTGTACTTTCGAGGTTACTTCAGGCAAATTCTTGGGGTATCTTTTGAGTCAACGGGGTATTGAAGCTAATCCAGCTCAGATTCGAGCTCTGCTGGATATGCCGAAGCCCAAGTCAAAGAAGGAGATCCAGAAGTTAACAGGGCGTATCGCTGCACTCAACCGTTTTATTTCAAAGTCATCTGATCATTGTAAACCTCTTTTTGAGCTCCTACGGAAGGATTCTATTTTCGCATGGACGCCAGAGTGTTCTCAAGCTTTCATTGCTTTAAAGGAGTATTTAGGCTCGGCCCCTATTCTCTCTGTCCCTGAACCAGGCGAAGTCTTGTACCTGTATCTTTCTGTCTCAGCACAAGCCATTGGCTCAGTTTTGGTCAGGTATTGTGGCGGCGTCGAGAAACCTGTGTATTTCATCAGCAAAACTTTTCTTAAAGCAGAATGTAATTACAGCAAGCTCGAGAAGGTGTGTCTTGCTCTTGTCTTTTCTGCTGAAAAGCTTCGTCCTTACTTTCATGCTCATACTATCGTTGTCATCACAACGTATCCTTTGAAAGTCGTGTTGGGACGACCCGAGTTGGCGGGAAGGATGTCGAAGTGGGCTGTGGCCCTGCGTGAATTCGATATTCAGTATAGAGCGAGAAGTTCAGAGAAAGGGCAGACAATGGCAGGATTCCTTTCAGACTTCCCTGTGGAGGAGGAGGAGGAGGTAATTGCTGATCTTCGTGAGCTCCCCGATGAGGATGACACGATGATATCGCTGTAGATGGAGATAAATCTTCCGGATGGGTTGATTGGCTGTTGTACGTCGATGGATCTTCTAATGCAAGTGGTTCAGGATTTGGTGTTGTGCTCATTAGTCCGGAGAACGTGAAAGTACAGAGGATGTCACGTCTTGGGTTTATTGCCTCTAACAACGAAGCTGAGTACGAAGCATTGCTGCTTGGCGTGTAAAGTGCGCACGAACTGCAGATCTCTAGATTGAGAGTTTTTTGTGATTCACAGCTTATAGTGAATCAAGTGAATGGAGACTATGAATGTAAGGATGATCGAATGAAACAGTATACTGCACTCATTCGTTCGCAGTGTGAAGCATTCACCGTTGTGGAGATCAAGAATACCCGAAGAGATGAGAATAGGCATGCTGATGCTCTGGCTTATCTTGCTTCCATGATGTAGTCTGATGAACCCAAAGCCGTCCTCATGGAATACAAAGAATATCCTTTGATAGCACTCCAGGCTCAACGCGAGGTATGTTTTGTTAATCCAGTACCAAGTTGGATAACAGGGTTGACGGCCTAATTGAGAGATGGAGTTCTTCCTATCACTGCAAAAGAGTCAAGACGAATCCAGTTCAAGGCACCTCGTTATGTCCTGGTGCAGGGAGAGTTGTATAAAAAATCTTTCGGAGGACCTTTGTTGAAGTGTGTTCATCTTGTAGATGTGGAGAGGATTCTTGCTGAGCTTCATGAAGGGATTTGTGGCATACATTCAGGTGGGAGAACGATAGCACATCGAGCCCTGGGGCAAGGATACTTCTGGCCTTATATGCAGGCTGATACTCAGAAGTATGTTAAGAATGCAGTCAGTGTCAACGATATGCTCATTTAATCCATGCTCCAGCTCAAGAACTTAACACTGTCTCTCAACCTTGGCCATTCGCACGGTGGGGCCTAGATACTGTGGGACCTTTCCCTAAGGCACCTGGAAATCTCATTTTTCTTCTCGTGGCGACTGATTACTTCTCTCGTTGGATTGAAGCCGTTCCCCTTGCTCGTATCAGAGAGCAAGAAGTGAAGAAGTTCATGTGGGAGCATATCGTCTGTAGGTTTGGCATATCTCAGTCCATTATCACTGACAACGGGAAACAATTTACAGGTCGTATCATTGCAGAGTTTTGCAGCGAGTTAAAGATCAAACATATTTTTTCATCTCCATATTATCCTCAGGGGAATGGCTTGGCTGAAGCTGCTAATAAAAATATATTGAACGCCTTGAAGAGAAGATTGGAAGACTCGAAGCGGAAGTGGACTACCGAGCTGCACAACGTATTATGGGGATATAGGACGACACCAAGGAGTCCTACAAACGAAACACCTTTCTCTTTGACCTATGGCATGAAAGTTGTCATTCCTACTGAGATTAGTTTGCCCACAATACGCTTTTGGCATAACAAGAAGAAGAGTGGAGAGAAAGAGAGGAACGCTGAGCTCATGGCCGTTCACCTCGACTTGTTAGAAGAAAAGCGAGAGGATGCCAGCATTCAGACGAAGAGATACCAGCAACAGCTAAGGAAGGCGTACAACCGAAAGGTACAGCGAAGAGTGCTTCAGGTCAGAGATCTCGTTCTCCGAAAAGTATTCAGAATACCAAGGAGATTAACAGTGGCAAGTTGGGACCTAATTGGGAATGACCGTATATCGTAGAACGATTGGGGAGTCCTGGCGTTTGCTAGTTGAAAGATCTGCAAGCTAATCTCATCCATAAATCCTGGAATATTATGAACTTGAGGCAATTCTTTCAATAGAATCTATGGTAAATAAGTGAGTTGTTGCAGTAAAAAGTTTACCAGTATTATTACATGAGCATTTAAATTACTGCTTTGAAGTTTTTACATCAATTCGTTGTCTGGAACATCAGTGTAATATTGTGAATGTTTTGCAAAATCGAATTAAATTTTGCTTGGACATCGTACTCACAACGAGATACTAATGGCTTATCCTAAAGATGTCATCTGAGCAAATCCAGTGGCTTATCCTAATGACATCCTCTGAGCAAGTGTCTCGAAACTGAGTTAATTTATGTTCATCTTATGGAATTTTATTTGTCAGATTACATTCACAGTGAACTACATAGCGATGTACCTAGGCATATTTCTCTTTTCCGTTGTATGAATGCTTCTGTTGTGTATATGGTTCAGAGTGCTTTGTTCGATGTGCATCAATCAGCACGAAAAGGATTCCTTTATATATACTCAAGTGCCTACGTTATGAGTTATTTATGATCATGTCTAATTCTATGATCCAAAAACATGTTTATACACTTATATTACATTCTTTCGTGTATGTATACGTTGTGCGAGCTCTGCAACTTCGAATTCCAATACAAAGAAAAACAAAAGGGAAAGAGAAAATGATCATTCATTTAGAAAAACCCATTGCTGGGTCAAGTACAGAAAACCCTATAACTCGGGGAGGGAGATGATGCATTACAACTAACAGAAGAGAGAATAAGAAGAGGAGAACTCAAAAGTCGGCAGTAGCAGCAAGAACGGCGGAAGGAGAGACAGGGTCAGCAACTTCAATAGCTTCAGCAGCAACGGGAGGATCTTCGGCAACTGGAGGAGCTTCAGGAGCAGCTGGCTTAAAGAATGGTTCAGATGGAAGAGGTGCAGGGCCTTCGAGAGGATGTGGCTTCTCAACCCCTTCAACTTCGGGCTCGTTGTCGAGGTCGATGACATCCTTGCTTTGAAGCTCGGAGAAGGTAGTCACGTCCTCGTTATCTTCCTTCAGTCGACCTTGTTGACGAAGCATATTGATCACCTCCTTCTCGGTCTCTGCCCTGTCCTCGTCGAGAAGAGTGTCCAGTTGCGACTAATAGTGTTGTTGCAGTCTCGTGGTCACCACTTGCTCGATGGCCCCTTCAGCTCTTTTGGCTTCCTCGAGCTCCTCCATCAGCGTGGCTCTCGCTGCCTTAGTTTCCTCTAGCTGCCTACTCAGAGTCTGGGAGACGAACTCCAACTCGCTGATCCGGAGAACGGCGTTCTTCACTTCTTGTTTGGCTTTCTTCTCTCCCTCCTTGGCTGATCGAGCTTCGCCTTCAGCTTTCTCTTGCCCTTTGAATGCGGCAATAAACTTCTCCTCCACCCGCACCACTTCAGCTCGGGCTTGAGAAAGATCAAACTCAATCTTGAGTCGATCCTCAATAAGAGTTTGCTCCAGCGCCTCAGTCCTTCCTGGCCAGTAGCTGATGGAGTCCTTGAGGTGATTGTAGTGATAGGTACTACGATCACATAGCTCGTGGAGGAGGACGTTCAGCTATATTATATAAGGTCGAGAATATCAGTTTGTCACAACGAGAATTGAATAAAGTAAATAGGGAACAAAGAACAGAAGTCATACCGAGGCCATGGACTGGCAGGCTGCATAAGAGACCTGGGGCAAGGACATCTTGCCAGCATCAGCAATGTCCTGAGGAAGCCTCATGGAGTGCGTTAAGGCCCTCGCAACCTTCTCCGAGGTCTGCACCGAGTCGTGGATGGTGGGCCTCCCGAAGCGCGTGAAGTCGGGTGACCAGTTGATCTCATCTGAAGGCGGTGCTCCGAGTGGGAGAAGAGGTGTGGTTGTCTCTGTTGTGGCAACGGTGACCAGAGCGGAGCTCGAAACAATTGGGGCAGCCACAGTAGGAGTAGCAGCAGGCATTGTGCTGGCTACAGGCGTCCCCGTTGCAGCCTTAGCTCCTTGATGTGTGACAGGAGCAGAAGGGGAAGGAGTGGCAGCACGAGCAGTGTCCTTCTCTCGGCGCTGTTCTTCTTTTCTTTTCTTTCTGGCCTCGAACTCGGTCTGAGTCAGAGCCTTCCGTTTCGGCTCGGAAGGCGCTCCCGCTGTGGAGGGAACTTTTTTTGGAGGAGGTGGAAGAGGGGGCAGCGCAGTTGCAGGACGAGTTGTCCTTGGCTTTCGGATCAATGCAGGAGGGTTGGTGCCGGCCATATCTTCTTCTTCCGAGCTTGGCTCAATTACGGGTGTGGAAGAAGAGGTGCCTTGTTGCCTTTGAGAAGACGGATTCGAGCTGCTGAAAAGGTTCCAAGTGTCAGGTGGTAGTGGTGTCCACCGAATGTATTCCCCACCTCGTACGCGCTTAATGTTGGTAAGAAGACCTTCCTCTTCAGGCGCGAGTTTTTTGAATGGAAGTTTCTTTCCTTCAACTGCAAAAGTAAAAGTTAAAATGTCAGACAACGAAAGTAAGCAGTACGAAGAAAGTAAACAGACAACGGACGATGGGACGGAAAGACAGAAGAAGTAAAAGCACAACGGACAACGGGCAACGGTATCATGTTACCTGGTTTATCCTGGAAAACATTGGGCAAAGTGGAAGTCTCAGCTTTCCAGCCCCCTGAGACAACGAAGGGAGTTGCTTTCCACCCTCTTTCTCTATCCAAGATGCCGGAAACGAGGTCTGGGTACAACGGCTTCTTGTTCCAGGAATAATAATTGTGTGGGCCATCATCAGTACCTCAACATCTGACGGCATGACAGAAATGAAAGAGGTGTCTAGCCTCTATAGGGTATCCGTCCTTGATGAATTTGATCATCATAGACATATACTTGTAGAAGCTGGGGTGCATTTGCCCTGGGGCAAGGTGTAGGGTGGAAAGGACTTCATCCAGAATGGGATGAAGGGGAAATCGAAGACCAGCTTCGAGTTGGGAGAGATAGACAACGGTGCATGCTGATCGTTTGTCAATATAGGCATCTTCTCTTTTAAAGTGAAGATTGACGTGGGAGGGAAACTCGAAACGTTCCCTAAAATGGTTAAGATATGCTAATTTTTGTTGGCGTAGGGCAAAAGATTTCTCAATGTAGGCACCATACGGTGCACTACCAGTACAGCTAGCTTCATCTTCGGATTGGCCTCTAACTTCACCTAGCCTAAGGGATTCTATGGGTGTCTCGGTAGCCATGGGTTGAGGAGAATGGAACAAAGAATAATGGGAAGGAAAAAAAAAATGGGCAGACTGACGACAGAGAAGAAGAGAAAGAAAGAGAAGAAGAATCAGTGAAGAGAGTAAGAAAAAGGAGAAGAGCGTACCGCAAAGAGAAACGAGAGTTTGAAGAGAGCTTCAACTTTCGCTTGAGATGCAAGTGAGGCAGAGTAACAGTACTTCAATGGCAAGATAAGTGAAACGAAGCAGCCAAGAGGGATTTTTATAGATACCTTAGAAAAATGAAAAGACCAGAATACCCTCCATCAGAGCCGTACACCTGTGTCGAAGCCAGAAGGAGTGGTGGTAGGATCGACGTTTCACGTAAAGAGAGTAACCGTCAGAGATATAAAGCGTTTTGAATTCCGAAACGGTAATGATGACAGCCTGTCTTGCATTAATGAGGCGTGACGGTTCGCACGCGTAAACCAGCTGGCTTGGGCGTTCTATCTTCTCAGCGTAAACCACGCAGCGATCCAGATTCTGGAAGAAGATTAAGGTATGGACTGTCGCTCTTTTGTCCGTTTTATGACACTTTGAACTACATTCTAAGCCTCATAAAGGGGCAAATTGTAAGGGATATAATTCGTAAAACTGTATAACGTTGGGGAACGAGCTGGCTTTTGTTGTTTTGTGCACGAAGGTGACACGTGGACGTATGTTTGAATCACGTGCTTAAAATAGACGGATACGCAGTATCTGATGCATAGCGTTCACGTTGTACAAATTAAAGACGTATCCGTGGTCTTGCGAAACAACGTTCTCGTTGTGGTTTCGACAACGTATTCTTTGTCTTGTGCACAACGTAGACGTTGTATTCTCGAAAATGTTTCCGGTGTTAATTGAACAACGAACTCGTCGTAATTCAGATAAGGATGTCCAGGTCATATTTTAAGACATATACAACGTACTCAAGCTCGAGTCAACAACGAGACCGACTCGCACGAGGGAATAATCAGCAGGCGATCGATTGTTCTGACAAGTGGGCCGAAAGCATTGCCTCAACATTTAATGTAGGTCACTTCTGTGTGCTGTTAGACTCAACCGACTGAACTAATGGTAGGCTTTCACGTGTGATGCAACAGGTGGTAGATTTTACTGACATATTTGGTAATGAGTGCAGGGCACGTGGTATGGACATCTATGGTCATCTATGGCCATACCAAGGTTAACCTATAAATACCCCTAGACTTTCAGTGTTACAGGGATCGAAAGATAGACATATTTTTCAATGCTCCTCTTTGCTTTACTGTTCATCATCTTTTTCATTTACTTACTTTATCATCGGAGTACAGGTCAGGGTATCACACCCTCCAACTTCTACCTTCTACCAGTAAACCAGAGATGAACAGTTACAGCTGACGAGTGTCCTTTCCGGTATTTTTCCCCCTCAATTATTATTTGGAGAGTTCCGTCTTTTATACATCAACACATCTGCCACAAGGAGAGGAAGAATTATATAGAAATGGGGCTTGTAGCTGTATGTTCCAGGAGTACTTCTCGCAGTTCCTATGCATGTATTATGGTCACCATGATGTTGTTGCTCGCATACATGCCCTGCGAAGCGCTTCTATCATCTACATTTTATGACAAAATGTGTCCAAATGCACTCAATACGATCCGGACCTCTATTAGGACCGCCGTTTCGAGTGAGCGTCGAATGGCGGCATCACTCATTCGCCTCCATTTCCATGATTGCTTCGTTCAGGTACTTGTCATCCTCGTTGGCTGCCAAATGCTAGTTGGACAAGTTCTAGTCTTAGCTTACGATGGTTGTGTTTTTACTTTGTAGGGTTGCGATGCATCAATCTTACTTGATGATGCTGCCTCAGCCACAAGTGAGAGGAATGCGCTCCAAAATTTACGTTCAGCGAGAGGTTATGAAGTCATTGAAGCTGCCAAATCTCAAGTAGAGAGCATTTTCCCAGGAGTGGTATCTTGTGCAGACATCCTTGCAGTTGCAGCGCGAGACGCATCTGTTGCTGTGAGTATTTATTTTTGCTCAATATAGGGATCCTAGGAAAACTACATAAGGGATGTAAGTTTACATATATTTTGAGCACAAGTCTTGCACCAATAATCTAAACATTAGATATTCTTGAAACCAGGTGGGTGGCCCAACATGGACAGTGAAGCTCGGAAGGAGAGACTCCACCTCTGCAAGCCTAAGCCAAGCTGAGACAGACCTTCCACGCTTTTCAGGCGGCCTCGAAAAAATCATTTCCTTGTTTGATAACAAGGGTCTCAGTGCAAGAGACATGGTTGCCCTCTCAGGTTTGGACTAGGATACACCATATAATCATTTCCTTGGATTCCAGTTATCACCCTTAGTATTCTCTCCCATCTATGTTTTTCTTACCTTAAGTAACCTTTTATTGATATGCAGGGTCGCATACAATAGGCCAAGCTCAATGTGTAACCTTTCGTGACAGGATCTACAACAATGCTAGCGACATTGATGCTGGCTTTGCTAGCACTCGTAAGCACCGTTGTCCTACTAATGATGGAAATGGTAATTTGGCGCCTCTCGATTTGGTGACACCAAATTCTTTCGACAACAACTACTTCAAGAATCTAATTCAAAGAAAGGGACTTCTCGAATCGGATCGGGTCCTCTTTAGTGGAGGATCCACAGACAGCATTGTTTCAGAGTATAGCAAGAGCCCAGCAACTTTTAGCTCTGATTTCGCGTCTGCTATGGTAAAGATGGGAGATATTGAACCTCTCACGGGCTCATCCGGGGTGATAAGAAAGTTGTGCAGTGCAATCAACTAGGTAGTTTCTTTCTAAAGTTGGAAGACATTTATGAGAACCAAGTGCCTATATGTCATAAGTTGTGTCTAAATTACTTTTAAAGTGTAAATCACATGATGATTTTGTATTTTAGGCGCCTATATTTTCATTTGTGTCATTTTTTTTGTTTTCTTTCAAGTGTGTTATAATCAGCACCCATTTGTTATATGTTCTTCTATACCCTTATCGCTCTTTTGGCTAGAATCAAATGTAGTTAAATGTTCTTCCTCTACCTCCTTATTTTTCATTCTTTAACTTTGTCAAGTGTGATATATCAGAATATCTCTGTCTCTCTCAACTACTTGCATCACAGTTAATTTAAAGAGAGGTAATTAAGGCCTTCTGCATCGGCAACGCCTTAAATAAGGTTTTGATCTAATAATTCTTTTAGGCTCCATTCTTTTGGTGGAAGTTTTAAAAGTCCGGAAACATTAATGTTTTGGAATAAGAGGCAAGAGTCTAGAACAAGAGGAGAGAGAATACCTGGGGTGTCATAGCCATATTTTTACTAATATAAAGAGGATGCCCCTATTCAACATGTTTGATTGAATCTTTTTGTGTAATTCTAAAACTACCATTTGCTCTTTTCTCATCTTCTTATAGATAATGAAAAACTTTTGATTGATTGTTTACTTAATTCTCATACTACCCCTCACTCAATTATCTATTAGGCTTGAAATTTTCTATGGATATAACTGAGTCGGTTACGCCTAAGGTCACCACCTTGGAGTTGGTTAGGCCTAAGGTTGCCATGTGTCCCTTTTAACACTTTAATTGTGGTTAAAATTCACCCATCCTTAGGGTTCACACACTTATCCTTGGATTATATAGAAAAAAAATGAAAATAAAAATTTAACCCTAACAATTAGTGAATTTTAACTAGGGTTTAACAAAATTAATAATTTTTTTCCTAAAAATCAAGAATAGGTGGGTGAACTTTAGGGGTAGATGAATCTTAACCACAATTAAGGGTGTCAAAAGAGATGCATTGCAACCATAAGGGCATAATCAAACTTCAACTGTGGTTAAGATTCACCCATCTCTAGGGTTCACCCACTTATTCTTGGTTTTTAGAAAAAATAATATTTTTTTAAACCTTGGTTAAAATTCACTAACTCCTAAGGTAAAATTTTTTTTCATAGAAGGTAAATCGGCCACATTAAAATTTCCTTCTGGGGAGGTCCGTTTGATATCCAAAATCTTTTTTTTTTCTAGAAACCAAGGATAAGTGGGTGAATCTTAATCAGAGTTAAGGAGTGTTAAAAGGAACACATGGCGACCTCAGTGGCATAACCGCGCTTTCTGGGAAAAATGCTCCAAAGAAGAATGTCTTTCCAAGGCACCGCCTGCCCCCTTTCTTTGTTATACCCAAAATGTCTCTAAAGCTTTTTAGTTCTTAAAATGTCCTGACGTCATATTTCTATAAGCAACGAGGCCCTCACAATTTTTTTAACCAAAATATCCCTCAAGTTCCTATACCCAAAATATTTCTTAATTTTATTTTGAAATGCTCCCCTTCCCCTCTCTCTCTCTCTCACCGCACGTGCCGCCCACTAGTACTAATATAAAGAGGATGCCCCATGTTCTTGATTCAATCTTTTGTAATTCCAAAACTATCATTTGCTCTTATCAGATAAAATTTTGCAAAATTCCTAAACTACCCTTATCATAATCATTATATAAGACAAACACATAATTGAATGTTTGTTAAAAGAAAAATTGAATGTTTGCTTGATTCACATACTATCCCTCACTCATCTAATTATTAGGCTTTAAATTCTCTACGGTTATAACTGGACTCCTTGGAGTCCAGTTACGCCACTGAGGTTAAGTAAGTCCAAAAGTTTCTTCCACCCTTCTGGGTTAAGTAAGTCCAAAAGTCTGTTCAGAACTTTCCTAACTCAGCATAGTTCAGAGTAATTCCAAGTTTGGTGACTCACCCAACTGGCACAACTCAGCGGTCACCATTCTATCACAGATGAGACTACATCACCAACATTATTTTCTATACTAGTTTAAGATAATATTTATCCACTGATATTTAAAACATATTCATTGGCTTCCAGCTAGGTAATTTTGGCTAGGATATTTAAAACATATTCAATGGCTTCCAGCTGGGTAATTTCTTAAACATATTCAGAAATTGCATCAGCCTTCCAGCTAGGTAATTTTGGCTTGAAATCAATCAAATTGGCTTTGAGAACCCCGAGGGGTACAGTTAATATAGCAGCATCTGCAACAAAGTTTCTTCCACCCTCAACAGAGACCATCACTTTATGACCCCAGTTGTCAATCTTTGTTACCCTAATCATCAAGATTCACAAAAATAATAAATATCAATACATGGCCAAAATTGTTTCCCTTATAAAAACAAGTTTTCCAATTCAGCTATTGAAGTTTTAAAATTTGCACAATTCCAGAAATATTTCTTGATGTCTGAAAAAAATCAGATGGTATTGGACATGGAGATTCTGACTAAACAAAGTCACTACTGGGAAAACTAGAAAGAAACTGTAACAGGAAAGTTTTATATAATTAGAAAACTTGAGTTTCTTATTCAGCACATCTTACATCAAAATTTGGTGGAAAAAAAAATGCTTTGTGAAAACATTTAATTTCTTGCGGAAACTTAACAAGTAATGATAGCATTTGAAATAGAAGAGATACTTGTAACAGAACTAATGTAGATGTATAAGAATGTTTATAAAACAATGAAGGGAGATATATAAAATTTCTAATAATACAAGTAATCAAGAAAATCACAAAACTAAGTACTTTTTTTTAAAATAAGTACTTTCAGGAAGAATGAAAATGGTCAAATAAAATTCATTCAGAATTAAGTTCAGACCCATCTTCTAATGTCTTTAATTTGCCATACCTATCTTCCTTTCAAAATTTTCTTCCATTGTCAAACAAAATTAGTTATTGAAATATCCCTACAACTTAGTGGCTTGCTTTTTAGTATTTAGCTAGTTTCTTGGTTCAAGTAATAAATATGTAATGCATGCATATTAAGTTGCACATTAGTGATGTATAAAATATGTAAGAATACCTGTGATTAAGACGTATATCAATATCTTTCGCAAGGGCCTTTATTACGGGGTAATAACCTTGCACCATGAGTCCATGACCACCAGAAAGAACCTGCTCCTGTATCACAATGAGTATCCATAACCAGGTAAGCATTCAGTGAAGATAAAACTAATGCTGACTTTTGACCTTAAAAACTGATATCTTGCTTGCATCTGATTTCCAAACTAGAAAACCCAAGTGAACATGATTCTATACTTACATGATTAATATGTATTTATTATAGATAGTAATTGTGGAGGGATAATAACTAGAATAATATACCAACATTTTATGGAAATATACTGTTAGCATATAGGTGTTATCAAGAAAGAATAAGAAATATGATAAACTACAGTTATTTTCCTAGTAGTTATGCCCAACATGGCAATTAAGTGAAAAAAGAAAACACCCTCAATTACAAGAAGTTAACATAAACTAGGAAAAAGAACACAATTCTCTTTCACATGAGCATGTTTTCTTAAAATGTAATGTTAAGGGCCCAGTCATTTTCATTCTAAAATCAGGAATCTAGTCTCCGTTTCAAACTAAACACTATTCATGTTAGGCCAATGGCTCAAGCCAACAGGGCTTGCAGAAGCACTCTCCTGACAGATTTATTAGAACACATCATATCAAAAACTTCATCTGTAAACAGAATCATCAATAACAAAATTCATCATTAACCATGTAATACTTAACTTCTACACTTACTGTTCATGTAAAAATATACTTGTATGTAATTGTGTAAATATTTCATGTCATTTTCCTTTCCTTTTTCTAATAAATCCTTTCCTTGACATGCAGTAGTCTTTTGACATCAGAGTAACACTCCCTCCACCATCCTGAAGTATTAGAAAGTGTCGTCTAAAATAATCCAACTCGCAGTAAGTTATATTACTGACGGGTAAATTTTTTAAGTCATACTAAGTAAATTATGGGAGAGAATGATGGAGCATTTTCTGCCTAATGGGATAAAACTTATGAGTCATACTATGAAATTATGGGAGAGAGATGGAACAAAGATTAAGACAGGTAACTATGGTTATAGAAAAACCAATTGGATTCATGCCAATGAAATCTACTATGTAAGTTATGGGAGAGAATGATGAAGCATTTTCTGCCTAATGGGATAAAACTTATGAGTCAATACTATGAAATTAAGGGAGAGAGATGGAACAAAAATTATGACAAGTAACTATGGTTATAGAAAAACCAATTGGATTCATGCCAATGAAATCTACTATGTAAGTTATGGGAGAGAATGATGAAGCACTTTCTGCCTAATGTGATAAAACTTATGAGTCATACTATGAAATTAAGGGAGAGAGATGGAACAAAGATTAAACAAGTAACTATGGTTATAGAAAAACCTATTGGATTCATGTCAATGAAGTCTACAATTATAGCTATCTTCTAACCTTAGACAATTGATGGAGAAGGTTAGAGAACGATGAAAAATCTCTCTACGGTATTTATTGACTTAGAAAAAACATATGTGGCCCTAGAGAATTATTGTAGTGAGTGTCAGCTCAAAAACTAACTTGACTCAACTCGAAAGTTAGCTAGGTCGAGTAACTCGGAATACTTCTCTTCTGTTTAAGGGTAAATCCCTTTTCTACTTCAATTTCTGAAACTTTTTTGATCTTCGATAATTGAGAAAGAAAAGCTTTTCCTTCTTCTATAAATTTATCTAAATGATAAAAAATATAAGGTTCTACCTCATGATGGAATTCAGCTGAAGAGGAAGAATTCCTGTTAATATCTCTCGGATGCTTTGATAAGGAAGTATTGATGATGGTTATTGAAAAGCTTGACTTGTGAAATTTTGAATTTAAGAACGCTGTTCATAATTCAATAAAATAATGACACGTGGCTTAAAGGACGTTCTAACATATTACACATACTAAAATCCTTTTTGAGAATTGGTTAAATAGAATTCCATGTTTATCTGATAATGATGATTTTTGGTTATTAATGATCAATGATTTTAAGCTCTTATGCTTTTAGTTCATAAAAGGGTTTTTTTTGCTCATTAATAACAATTTTACCCTTATGTCACTGATGAAAGTTGAAACTATTGCGCCTTTCACACTATTGACACAGATTCAAGTCCTAACGCTTTTGGATATTGTTTCAGGCTCTAACGCCTTCGGCTATCATTTCAGGCTCTAACGCCTTTGGATACTGTTTCAGGCTCTTACGCCTTTGGATATTGTTTCAAGCTCTAACGCCTTTGGATGCTGTTTCAGGCTTTAATGCCTTTGATGTTGATTCAGGCTTCAACGCCTTCGGATATTCTATATGGCTTCAGTGCCTCGCTCTGGCTTTCAACGCCTTTCTCATGATGATGGGTGTGGTATGGATTTGTACCCTCCTTGTATGCCTTTCTGATGACTTCTACCAGAAAGGAGATTTGTTTTGTCAGGGGTGAACGGTATGGATTGGTACCTCCCCGTGAGAATGAGTGTGGCTGTTTCCCCTCATTACCTATTCCAGTGAAGCATGGATTACTTCCTGGGCTGACAGTCAGGGAGAAAGCATTGAGGATGGATTTTTCCTCAGTTTCTCTTAAGGCCTGACGGGAAGGGTGTCTTCGTCCAACACCTACGATTTCCCTATTGGACCTGAGCTACGGGAAGGGTGTCTTTGTCCAACACCTACGAAGGGTGTCTTCGTCCAACACCTACGATTTCCCTATTGGACCTGAGCTACGGGAAGGGTGTCTTCGTCCAACACCTAGGATTTCCCTATTGGACATGAGCTACGGGAAGGGTGTCTTCGTCCAACACCTACGATTTCCCTACTGGACCTGAGATACGGGAAGGGTGTCTTCGTCCAACACCTACGATTTCCCTATAGGACTTGAGATGATTATTATCATCGTTATTATTATTATTACTATCATGATTATTACTCTAGAGGAGTGTTGCTGTCTGAACACTAATATATTACCTTTGAAGAATATATCTGAAAGCTTTGGTCATAAAATCTTAAAGGAGGTATAGTGACAAAACGCCTTTATCTTGATGGAATCCAATATTTTTCTCTCTAAAAGTCAGTTACAAAAAACGGTTATGACAGCTGTACAAGTTGGTTACAATTTTGATAATCACCTATAAATAGAGGTGACCCCTCCTTGATAGGAGAGAGATTTTTCGAGTTCCCAGAAGATTTTCCAAAAAACAATCAGATTTCCAAACAGAATTTACAGAGAGAGAAAGTAAAGGATTCATCAAGAAAAACATTCTGTCACTACTTTTCTTCATTGTTCTTTCTTCTCTCCCTCTGAATCATTTCCTTCTTTTTTCCCCTTTTCTTTCTTGTGATCTCTGAATCATTTCTCCCAAAAAAATAACTCAATTTAGAACGGTCTGGATATCGGATTTAGGCTAGATTGAGGTTGCAGTAAACCCCATTTCTTCAAGAATCAAAACACCCCTCTGCAGGAAGATACATATTTAATAACTCTTTTCTCTAGAATTTCTAATCTGGATTTGGAAGGAAAAGAGAAAGCCATACCACTGTCTTCCACGAATTGAGAAGATACTGTACCTTGATTTTCAGTAACTTGTTTTGGAAATTCCTTATTAATTTGAGGACCATCTTTGGATAGCGCATCCACCCGAACTTGAGGGAGATCAATAATGCATCGGCTTGATCTTCTGGTACACGGTTAAGAATAGGCAGAAGCTGTAAAAACTAGGCATCCATACCAATGTCTTCCATGTTTTGAGATAATACAACACCTTTTTTTTGCAATAACAAGTTCTTGAATTTGAAGATCCTTATTAGATTGAGAACAAACTTTGTCTAGATCTTCTGCCCTAACTTGAAGGAGATCAGTAGATGAAATATCTTGAGATTCAGTAAAACGGTCCAAAATAATCAATGGTTGAGAAATCTGGACTTTCTCTTTGCTAACCTCTGAAACCTGGAGAAGACTATTAGCTTTGATTAGGTTCTGTTGATCTTGCGCTCCCCCTTGTTCTCCATGTTCATCTCCATCGTGAACAATAACCTTGTCTGTGTCTTTGTTCAAATCTGCCATAGCAATTATTTTATGCACAATATCATGTTCTGAATCTTGCACTTTCTGGTTCGTCCTGCGCACCCATATTTTTGTTCGACCTTTGTTTGGATCTGGATCCTTGTTGGTATGATCAAGGTTATCTTCAACCTGGTTTTTTTTAAGAACCATTCTGCATTCAGATTGGAGATGCCCTTGTTTATAGCAATAAGAACAATAATAAATCTCCTTCTCATATAGAATTTTTTGCCAACGTCCAACTGATCCTATCCCCAACCAGATTCGAGTTGGTTTAACTTTTGAGGCATCTAGTTCCACACAGATCATGGCTTTGTTTGGCCGAGTTAGCATCTTAGTAGGCCCAACCACACATAATACCTTCCTATTGCGGATCCAATCGTTCTAAGAATTTGTTCTTGGAACAAGTGAAGGGGAAGATTTGGAAGAGAGATCCAAATAGGAACTACAGATGGTTCTATAGCAGTACAGAATTTTGGAGTCCACTTGATAAATCGAAGCAACAGCCCATTAATATAGCAATACTCTCTGAGATAAATAGTTAGATAATCTTCTTCTGCTGCAAATTGAAGTAAAAGATGATGAGGATCAATAACCCCAATGTGGTAATCAAACTTCAAGTGAAATTTTTTTTTTTAAAAATCTCCAATCGCTGGAAAAGAAGGCCTCCCATATGAGTACTATGCAACTATAGACAACTTCAAAGGAGAAGCTAATCTTGAAGATTCTTCAGGCGTGATAAATAGTGCTAGTTCCCCATGATAGGCTACGGGAGTTTTAGATATTTGAACTGTTTCTGGCATCAAAGATCTAGATCCTTGAATAGCATCCATAAATGATTTGGATCTAGTAATTTCAGCATATCAGGAGGTTGGGAAGAAGATCCCCCTTCTTCTAATTCTCTCTCTCTCTCTTAAAACCTTCTAAAATAACTGATCTACACATTTATTATGGAGTTACTACACATTTAAGATCATTAATATGCCACATGTCTTTTCCAATTGACTATAGGAGTTAGGAAGGAGAGGAGGTGTAGATGGCAGTTACAACTTACAAGGAAGGGTATATTTAACATTGGTTCACGAAAGGGCGTGATTAAAGGCTATTGTTTTTCATTTTTAAGGGCAAAAGACAGAATTTTGGGTAGTATCACACAAACTTCTTGTATTTTTGCATCCGAAAAAAGGGAGTGAGCTAGCACCATAGCACCCCTTCGGTTAAAAATTGCAATATTTAGATTGAGAATTTTGACATTTCTAGATCTAGATTGGGAGAAAAGGTCATTCGCCAACCCCATAGCCTTCAAGGTGGAACGTGGTTATGCGTGAGGTCAACATGTGTCCCTTAACCCTTAGGACTCAACAATCTAACCCTAAGAGTTAAAAATTCACAACTAAAGTTAAAAGTATTTTAAATAATTGTTTTCTGAAAACCCAGGTTAGAATGTTGAAGTCTAAGGGTTAGTGAATCTTAACCACAGTTAATAGGGTTAAAAGGGATACGTGTTACACAAGATTGCCTATATCAATTAGTTTTGGTTAGATTTGATTGGGTTAAGTATGCCTGGAGTATATTTTTGTATTTGAATGTATTAATCACCTTTATCTAAACCCTTGGCGTCATTGTAATAATTATCTTGGGGCCACTGTAATAGTTATCCAGTATTCACATTCTGTCATTCCAATCACATGACTTGTTCTACAAACTCAAGCTCTTTTTAAAGAACAAATCAATGGGTACATGAATAAAATAAGAGATTAACAGTTGTGGATTTGTCAAATTAGTTAAAAAGTCAAAAAAAATAAATAAATGGGCATGCATGAACAGATCAACCTATCAATGGATATATGTACGAAGAGATCAACCTATATGGAAGAATAGGTCATTTGGCAACCCCATAGCCTTCAAGATGGAAAAGGTCATTTGGTTGAAAAGGTGACAAAGACAGCACCACACATATTTTGATGCCCACTATAAAATGGTGAAGTCTGAGCTTCTCTTTGTATCTTCATTATTATTTGGAGAGTTCCATCTTTTATACATCAACACATCTGCCACAAGGAGAGGAAGAATTATATAGAAATGGGGCTTGTAGCTGTATGTTCCAGGAGTACTTCTCGCAGTTCCTATGCATGTATTATGGTCACCATGATGTTGTTGCTCGCATACATGCCCTGCGAAGCGCATCTATCATCTACATTTTATGACAAAATGTGTCCAAATGCACTCAATACGATCCGGACCTCTATTAGGACCGCCGTTTCGAGTGAGCGTCGAATGGCGGCATCACTCATTCGCCTCCATTTCCATGATTGCTTCGTTCAGGTACTTGTCACCCTCGTTGGCTGCCAAATGCTAGTTGGACAAGTTCTAGTCTTAGCTTACGATGGTTGTGTTTGTACTTTGTAGGGATGCGATGCATTACTTGATGAGGCTGCCTCAACTACAAGTGAGAGGAACGCGCGCCAAAATTTAAATTCAGCAAGAGGTTTTAATGTCATAGAAGCTGCCAAGTCTCAAGTAGAGAGCATTTGCCCAGGAGTGGTATCTTGTGCAGACATCCTTGCAGTTGCAGCGCGAGACGCATCTGTTGCTGTGAGTATTTATCTTTTCTCAATATAGGGATCATAGGAAAATTCCATAAGGGATGTAAGTTTACATATATTTTGAACACAAGTCTTGCACCAATAATCTAAACATTAGATATTCTTGAAACCAGGTGGGTGGCCCAACATGGACAGTGAAGCTCGGAAGGAGAGACTCCACCTCTGCAAGCCTAAGCCAAGCTGAGACAGACCTTCCACGCTTTACAGACGGCCTCGAAAAAATCATTTCCTTGTTTGATAACAAGGGTCTCAGTGCAAGAGACATGGTTGCCCTCTCAGGTTTGGACTAGGATACACCATATAATCATTTCCTTGGATTCCAGTTATCACCCCAAGTATTCTCTCCCATCTATGACTTTCTTACCTTAACCTTTTATTGACATCCAGGTTCACATACAATAGGTCAAGCTCAATGCGTAACCTTCCGTGACAGGATCTACAACAATGCTAGCGACATCGATGCTGGCTTTGCTAGCACTCGTAAGCGCCGTTGTCCTACCAATGCTCGAGATGGAGATAGTAATTTGGCGCCTCTCGATTTGGTGACACCCAATTCTTTCGACAACAACTACTTCAAGAATCTAATCCAGAGAAAGGGACTTCCTGAATCCGATCAGATCCTCTTTAGTGGAGGATCCACAGACAGCATTGTTTCAGAGTATAGCAAGAGCCCTGCAACTTTTAACTCCGATTTCGCGTCTGCTATGGTAAAGATGGGAGATATCGATCCTCTCACGGGATCATCAGGGGTGATAAGGAAGTTGTGCAGTTCAATCAACTAGTTTCTTTCTAAAGTTGGAAGACATTTATGAGAACCAAGTGTCTATATTTCATAAGTTGTGTCTTTATTATTTTTTAAGTTTCTAAATCACATGATGATTTTGCACTTTAGGAGCCTATATTTGCTTTTATGTGTCATTTTTTTTGTTTTCTATCAAGTGTGTTATAATCAGCACTGATTAGTTATATCTTCTTATATATTACTATTGGCCGTTTGGTTAGAATCAATTGTTGTTAAATGTTCTTCCCCTACCTCCTTATTTGGCATTCTTCAACTTTGTCAAGTGTGATATCAGAATATTTCTCTGTCTCTCTCAACTACTAGCATCACAGTTTAGTATAAAGAAGAGGGAGTTCATCTGAGTTCTAAATTCAAACTTAAGTTATGAAGTTCATCTGAGTTCGAAATTCAACTCCGAGAACATGCTTCCGGTTATAAGACAACTTAGCCCTAGAGAACTAATCCCTAGGCTCTAATACCAAGTCTGTTGCGACCCAAAATACCCCATAGGAGTTAGGGTTACTTTAGCTCGTGACTGCCGTGACATACCATCCTGTATGACACGTAAGGCATACATACCACTTGATGAAAAGACATCAACATATACGCAGCGGAAATAAACGGAAGCAATACATAATAAATGCTCCCATCATTTGGTTCAAGTCTGAACCAATAGAATATGCCCAAAAATATGGAGTGAACCAGTCCCATACTCAACATACACAATTCTCTCTTCCTAGCTCAATTAGAAAAAGTCAAAATCGGGCCGCCTATCTAGTGATTCATCATCTTGGTAGTGGTCTATAGGGGGCTCCGACTCGTAGTACTCTTCCTCTATCCAAGGCCCCGAACCACAGTCATCAAAGGGAACACGTGCACCTGCCGAAGTCAATAATTCGGCTGAGCATGGAATACTCAGTGTCTACAAACTCCTAAAACTAGCAAGTCATAACAGAAATTTGTAACATGCTTTTCAAGTCAAGTAAAGCGAGTAATTAAAACCAAGCCGACTAAACCAACATACTTCAAAATCGTAGAGCAGAAACCATGATACTTTTCAAAACAGATAATGTGCAAGCTTTTCAAAACATATTTCTAAGCAAGGCTTTACAAGCATGACTTTGAGACATTCTTTACAAGCAAAGTGTTTCCCTTCTCGGAACACTTTAGAGACGAGTTTAAACTTATCAAATTGATTCCCTTCTCAGAACACCTTAGAGACGAGTTCATACTTTACAAGCTTTCAAAGTGATTCCCTTCTCGGAACACCTTAGAGACGAGTTCATTTCATTCATTGAGCAAACTCTGAGACTTTGAGCCAATCATAATACTTTGAGCACAATACTTAAAAATCAAAACCAAAACATCGAGCAAAACCTCTTTCCAAAACAAAGTCCGATTAAAATTCTTTTTCAAAACCCAAATCCTTCTTTGAGGCAAAAACCATTTCTCTTCCATCATTTTGATTGAACAAAACCCAACATACAAGTGCAAGTAATCAATTGTGTACAAGATATAAACAAGAGTTTCAAGTATAAATTATCTAAATCATAGTTTACCAAGAACAAATCCAAGACCTTAATCCCTCAAAGAAATCCTCCCAAAACGTAAAGCTTAAAACTAAATATAACTACACTAAGTTTAGTAGAGTGTATCTACCTTTCTTAGATCAAAACTTTGATCTAAGCTAGTTGAGAAAGGTTGAGAAGCAAGAAAGACCCCTTCTTTGTTGAGAAATCAAATCTCAAGAACACCAAAAATCATAAACCCAACTCCTTTTTCCTTCTTCCTCTTTCCACTCTTCTCTTTCTCTCTTTTTCTTCTTTTCTTGCTCAAGGGTGGTGTAAACCCTAACCCCCACAAAATTGGGTCTTTATAGACCCAATTGGGTCCATGGGAAACACCCAAAAGGTCCCCAAGTGAATAGTAGGTTGGCCAAGGCAAAAACAGCAAGATCGGTCAACTGGTAGAGAGGTCCGGTCGACCGGTCAAAACACCCCTCTCTGCTTGAAAAAACCCATACAAAATTTCATGCATTCGGTCGACCGGTCAAGAGGGTCGGTCGACCGGTCAAGGTTCGGTCGACTGGTAGCAAAATCGGTTGACCGGTTTTGCCTGTTTTCTTCCTCTGTTCTTTTGTTTTTGGCCTGTGCTTCATTCTTTTCCCTTCTTCTACTTACTCCTATACTTATTTTAATTTAAAACATTTAAGTTAATTTTTATTGACTTTAAGTTTTAAATTAAAATAAGAAAGTACCCCCCCCCCCCATTTGAATCGAATAAAAATACTTAGAAAATCAAATTCCTTAAAACTCAAAATCTGTTTTTCCAGTTCTAGGCAAAACTCGATAAATCCGGTTCGTCGTAAAATTTTCCATTGCCCGGGAATCCATTCTAAACATGTGAATAAAATCCCATAAAATTACGTGAGCTTAGTTAACATACAAACAACCATTACCGGTACTTTTTATCTCAAAATTTGGAAATTTTCATTACATAATCACTATTCACAGGCTATGAAAGTGAGATCCGGGGTTCTACACACCATGTCAGTTGGATCGTGTCCTAATTATTATTAAAAATACAATTTTTTTTATTTTCATGGCTAGATAGTTCATAAAGTTTTTTTATTTTTAAAAATACCCTTAAGTCAAGTTTCTATACCCAAAATGCCCTCAAATATTTTCCTATAGTTAGAATGTCTTAAATATTTTTTTAGTTCCCAAAATGCCCCTAAGTCAAATTTCTTTACCCAAAATGCCACCCACAAATTCTTTAATTCAAAATGCTCCTCAAGTTTCCTATATTTCTAAAATGTCCCTTCAGTTTATATACCCAAAATGCTCTCAATTTGTTATATAACCCAAATGCCCTAAAGCTTTTTGGTTCTCCAAATGTCCCTACATCGTGCATCTATACCCAAGGAGTCCCTCACAATTTTTTATCCAAAATGTACCTCCACTTTCTATACCCAAATATACTCTTTTATGCACAGAAGGAAGACGAAAAAAAGAAGAAAGAGGAAGATGAAGAAAGAAGAAGGAAGAAAATGAGAGGAAGGAAGAAGATGGAATTCTAAAGCATGAATCAGACTTTTAAAATATAATACAAAAAATATTATATACTTTGAGTACTGGAAGATGAAACCACATTTATTCCGTTATTTTAACCTTTTCTCTCGAATTTTTTTATATAGCGAAAGAAATGTTATATCAAAGTTTTTTTACGATATATATGAACTTTTTTTCAATACATCAAAAAAAGGTTTAGATATATCATAAAAAAAGTCAGATATATTAAAAAAAAAAATTAGATATATTGAAAAAGAGTTTAGATATGTCGAGATATACAAAAATTCGATATATCTAACTTTTAATTCGATATATCGAAAAAAAAAAAGTTTAGATATATTGGAAAAAAATTAGATATATCAAAAAAAGTTTAGATGTATCGAAAAAAAAATTATATATGTCAAAAAAAAAGTTTAGATATATCGAAAAAAAAAGTTTTGATCTGTCGGGATATAAAAAATTTTGATAAATCTAACTTTTATGTTGATTATCGAAAAAAAATTCGATATATCAAAAAACAAAATAGATAATCTAATTTTTTTTCGATATAGCATTATTAATGAATTGAATATATAGGTAGTATTTTTTAATGGTAGACAATAGAATTGAAAAAAAAAAATTGATTCTTTATCTTTCTTCTTCTTCTTCTTCTTTTTCTTCCTCCGGTATTCTTCATGTTCCTCAGTTGTTGTATTAAGTCCGCACCATACACGTGCAGAGACTTACAAAAATAAATCCCTCAAATGGGAGCCTATAAAGAGGTTTTTTTAAAATATGTACGGAACATATTGTAGGCATTTTCCCTAATATAAAAAGTTGCAATTTGTCAAAATAGTCAAAAATCAAAAAAATCAGTGCATGCATGAACGTTAGAGCATATCAACCTTGTATTAGAGCATGAACAAATCAAACTCTTATTAAAGATAGAGAAACAAATTGAAATTGTTAAAATAGTCAATAGTCAAATGAAAAAAAAAAAGACAGTTGAGTGAATGTTTTGTCCCTCCACTAAACAATAATAATGTTAATTCGTCTAAATTCTCCGTTAACATCTCTTGGACCACAAATCTACTCTTGAAGTGAATCATGGACAGTAATTTGGAGTTTAACTATCAAGAAGTCCACTTCAAAAGAAATCGGGGGCTCTCTAAGAACCGCCTCTCTTTAAAAGAGAGGCTATTTCGCTCAACTGGCTTATTTTAAAATAAAAAGAGCAGTGCTTAGCGGAACCATGGGTCCGTTCCTATCGGACCCCGTGTCTAGGGGCAGAGCCAGAAAATTTTCATTGGGGGGCCGGCCGCCGAAAATACATCTATAAAAAAAATTAATGGATTTGAGGGTATGGAATTTGGGGGTTCGGGGGCGTAGCCCCCAAGAAATTTTTTTTTGGCTAATATTTTTATTTTGAGATTTTTTTTTCCCCGGTAAAGTCCTTGAGGTCACCACGCGTCCCTATTGATACCCCTTAACTATGGTTAAGATTCACCCACCTATCCTTGGTTTTAAAAAAATATATTAATTTTTTTTTCAAACCCTAGCTAAAATTTACTAACTCCCAAGGTTAAACAAATTTTAATGTTTTTTTTTCTAAAAACTAAGGATAAGTGGGTGAACCCTAAGATTGGTTGAGTCAATTGGGAAATATGGTGACCTAAAGGGTATAACCGGACTCCATTGGAGGGCTCACTATATATTTGACATAAAAATTGGGGGGCACATATATAAGACAAAATAATTTTGGGGCCCAAAGTATATTAAAAAAATTATAAACATTTGAGGGGACCACCACTCCATACCAAATCATGAAGGGATTACAAAAAATTTGGGAGGCCACCCCCCGCCCCCTGGCTCCGCCCCTGCCCGTATCAACATGTCCCTTTTAACATCCCTTTAACCCTAGTTAAACTTAACTAAATTAGAACTAATATTTTTTTGAAATTTTTTTTTGAAAAACTATAATTGGATTGCTTAACCCTAGGGATGAGTGAATACTAAGCAAGTAAGTATTTAAAATTGGGGTGTGGACTAAAGAGGACCGGCCTGAATGGGAACCCGGGTACGTTAACTATTTTTCTTTTAAAAATGCATTTCCCAAAAAAACACATGCAATATTTATGCTTGTTTTGGGGGAGCTCCTGATATCTTTTCTGTTGGCCGACTTAAAACTCACTCTCCCCCCTTGTTAAGGCAATAATCTTCTCCTCAGGCGAAGACAGACTATTGCTCATTGCTCTCACAAAGCCCTTTTAGCTGTCCTTGAACTATGGTTAATACTTTCAACCTCTATGGTTAAAAATATTAATTTTCTCTAAGAACGAAATTTAGATGTTTTAACTTTAAGGGTTAGTGATTAACCAAGTTAATGGGAGTTAAAAAGGGCAGAAAAAGGGGATGATCCAACAGCTAGGAGGCAATTGTTTTTCTTTTTAAGGGCAAAAGACAGAATTTTGGGTAGTTTCACACAAACTTCTTGAATTTTTGCATCCGAAAAAAGGGAGTGGGCTCGCACCATAGCACCCTTTGATTGCAAATTGCAATATTTAGATTGAGAATTTTGACATTTCTAGATTGGGAGAAAAGGTCATTCGCCAACCCCATAGCCTTCAAGGTGGAACGTGGTCACGCGTGGGGTCAACATGTGTCCCTTAACCCTAGGACTCAACAATCTAACCCTAAGAGTTAAAAATTCTCAACTAAAGTTAAAAGTATTTTAAATATTTTTTTTCTGAAAACCCAGGTTAGAATGTTGAAGTCTAAGGGTTAGTGAATCTTAACCACAGTTAATAGGGGTTAAAAGGGATACGTGTTACACAAGATTGCCTATATCAATTAGTTTTGGTTAGATTTGATTGGGTTTAAGTATGCCTGGAGTATATTTTTGTATTTGAATGTATTAATCACCTTTATCTAAACCCTTGGCGTCATTGTAATAATTATCTTGGGCCACTGTAATAGTTATCCAGTATTCACATTCTGTCTTTCCAATCACATGACTTGTTCTACAAACTCAAGCTCTTTTTAAAGAACAAATCAATGGGTACATGAATAAAATAAGAGATTAACAGTTGTGGATTTGTCAAATTAGTTAAAAAGTCAAAAAAATAAATAAATGCATGCATGAACAGATCAACCTATCAATGGATATATGTACGAAGAGATCAACCTATATGGAAGAATAGGTCATTTGGCAACCCCATAGCCTTCAAGATGGAAAAGGTCATTTGGTTGAAAAGGTGACAAAGACAGCACCACACATATTTTGATGCCCACTATAAAATGGTGAAGTCTGAGCTTCTCTTTGTATCTTCATTATTATTTGGAGAGTTCCATCTTTTATACATCAACACATCTGCCACAAGGAGAGGAAGAATTATATAGAAATGGGGCTTGTAGCTGTATGTTCCAGGAGTACTTCTCGCAGTTCCTATGCATGTATTATGGTCACCATGATGTTGTTGCACGCATACATGCCCTGCGAAGCGCATCTATCATCTACATTTTATGACAAAATGTGTCCAAATGCACTCAATACGATCCGGACCTCTATTAGGACCGCCGTTTCGAGTGAGCGTCGAATGGCGGCATCACTCATTCGCCTCCATTTCCATGATTGCTTCGTTCAGGTACTTGTCACCCTCGTTGGCTGCCAAATGCTAGTTGGACAAGTTCTAGTCTTAGCTTACGATGGTTGTGTTTGTACTTTGTAGGGTTGCGATGCATCAATCTTACTTGATGAGGCTGCCTCAGCCACAAGTGAGAGGAACGCGCTCCAAAATTTACGTTCAGCGAGAGGTTATGAAGTCATTGAAGTTGCCAAATCTCAAGTAGAGAGCATTTGCCCAGGAGTGGTATCTTGTGCAGACATCCTTGCAGTTGCGGCGCGAGACGCATCTGTTGCTGTGAGTATTTATTTTTGCTCAATACAGGGATCATAGGAAAACTACATAAGGGATGTAAGTTTACATATATTTTGAACACAGTCTGCACCAATAATCTAAACATTAGCTAATTCTTGAAACCAGGTGGGTGGCCCAACCTGGACAGTGAAGCTCGGAAGGAGAGACTCCACCTCTGCAAGCCTAAGCCAAGCTGAGACAGACCTTCCACGCTTTACAGACGGCCTCGAAAAAATCATTTCCTTGTTGATAACAAGGGTCTCAGTGCAAGAGACATGGTTGCCCTCTCAGGTTTGGACTAGGATACACCATATAATCATTTCCTGGATTCCAGTTATCACCCTTAGTATTCTCTCCCATCTATGTTTTTCTTACCTTAAGTAACCTTTTATTGATATGCAGGGTCGCATACAATAGGCCAAGCTCAATGTGTAACCTTTCGTGACAGGATCTACAACAATGCTAGCGACATTGATGCTGGCTTTGCTAGCACTCGTAAGCGTCGTTGTCCTACTAATGATGGAAATGTAATTTGGCGCCTCTCGATTTGGTGCACCAAATTCTTTCGACAACAACTACTTCAAGAATCTAATTCAAAGAAGGGACTTCTCGAATCGGATCAGGTACGTTAGTGGCGGATCCACGACAGCTTGTTTCAGCGTTATAGCAAGGGCCCTGCAACTTTGAACTTGATTTCGCTGGTATGCTTTATGGTAAAGATGGGAGTGGAATATTGATCCTCCACGGGATCATCAGGGGTATAAGGAAGTGTGCAGTTCAATAACTCGTTTCGGTTCTAAAGTTGGAAGACCATTTGAGAACTAGTGTCATATGTATAAGTTGTGTCTAGAGTATTTTTTAAGTTGTAAATACATGAGGATTTGTAGTTTGGGAGCCTAGATTGCTTTAGGCTATTTTTGTTTCTATTAGGTGGATAGTAATCAGCATTACTCATAGGTATTCTTCTTCTACAATTTTTTGGGGGGGGGGGGGCCTTTGGTAGAGATCATATAAACACATGAGGAAACCTCTTACAACACACATGTGCGGAACGTAAATTCTTTATCAGGAAAAATCATAGGGCTGGTCTGTTATCTCTTTGTCTAACTTGCACAGTCGTGAACCTTTTACTTACTTTACACATGACTTTATGGAAGTGTACACATGACTTTGACTAATGTTCTACCTAGAGTGGTAGAAGTCCATTAGCATTCACATACACTTCAATCATGACTAATGTTTTAGTTAGAGTGATAGAAGTCCATTAGCAGTTTCATCCGCCTCTCCGTGGATATCTTTGCAAATAGTTTACCCTGAACAAATGACAAATGCTCTACCTAAAGTGGTAGAAGTCAATTTGCATTCTTCCCATACATAGCTTCATTTGGGACTAAATGACTACTGCTCTACCTAGGATGGTAGAAGTCCATTTTCATCCTCCCGATACATCTTACTTTGTTCATCATCTTTTACTTTACTTTGTCGATACACATAAAAACTCAATCATGCACAACGAGTGTCATATATAATTGTGAGTGAATATGGTAAACAAATAACACAAGGCACATGCTTTATATATATATATATATATATATATAAGCCACTCAAAGGGAGTGGGGGGTTTGGCAGACCCCTACCAGTTTATTGATACAAGAAAAGGAGAGGAAGATAAAACCCTACCCCTATAAAAACACCAAAAATAGGGGGGGGGGCATAAAACCATAACCCCTAAGAAGACACAAAAGGAAAGGGGAATTAAAAACCCACAACCTTGAACAACACACCAAACTCAACAAAGACAATACAAAAACCACCTTAATACAATCTAATATTTCCCAGTCCCACTTTATCAAGAAACAGAAGTGCTTTGAGACGAGGAGGGCTTTCTTGACTAGGAAGAATCCAACCTGAGAGATGAAGATCACATCCATAATTTGCTAGAAAATCCGCTATCTGATTAGTTTCCCTGAAAATATGAGTTATAGAGGAGAATATGGACTTAACTTTGTTAATTTTTTGATTCCAATACCACACAGACCATGGATGTTGACAAATACTATTCCAAGCTTCCACAATACATTTGGAGTTAGATTCTACCCCGATCTGCATAAACCCAAAAGATTGGCAAAGAGAAATACCATCGAGAAGGGCTCTAGTCTCAGCAACATAACTGGAGCATTGACCATAACTGTCTGAGTCTAATCTCCAAAACTGATCTCCATACTTATCTTCTCCACTTCGGGATCTACTACCGATGAAAGGGGATCTCCTTTATTAGAATCAATAACCAACACTGATTGGGTATTCACATTATTATCAAGTCCTTCTTCTCTCAAAATCCCCTTTCCCGAAGCTTGATTATCATCTATCTTCCTTTTAGGATCTTGTTTTCCAAATCTTTTTGCAACCCATTTTGCAGTAGATTCTTTGTTGTTGATCATCGGAGGGCAAAACCCTCTACTGTTATTGTTAACCGCATCTGCCCCAGATGGTTTGTCTGGGATTATCAAATCTTTTCTACTATTGCCTTCTTGTTTATCCTTACCCGTTCTATCAAACTTCTGATGAGAGGAGGTTTTCAATGCAACTTTGCACTTACGATTGTGATGCCCAAGTTTATTGCAGCATGGGCAAAATGCTGAGTCTTTCTCGTTTATAATTTTTTGCCATCTCCCAGTCGTTCCGACCCCAACCAGAATCTGGATAGTTTTTCTTTGTTCACATCAACCTCCACGCAAATTCTTGCTAAGCTTGGCCTTGAGAGATTTCTTGTAGGAGCATCAACTAACAGAACTGTTCCAATCAGATTGCCGATTGCACTTAAATCTTTTGGATTGAATAGGTTTATGGGAAGACCGCGAAGATTAATCCAAATTGGAACTATTGATGGCTCTATCCCGGATATAAAATAAGAGGACCACTTTAGGAACCGGACCAGTTTACCATCAATATACCCATATTCTTTAAGCCAAATTGTAATGTAATCCGATTCCGAGGAGAAACAAATAATCAAGTGCCTGGCATCCAATATAGCTACCGAGAAATCCATTTTCGTATGGAAAGATGATTGAATGAACTCTTTTATCTTCTTTGTCGGGGTCTGCCATACGCACATTTACCGATTAGAGTTTTGAATTGGGAAGCCGAGACCTCTAGTTCATCCGGAGAGTAATAGAGTGCTGGTTCCCCTTGGAAAAACCCTCCCCTTTTGATGTCCGGGATATTACCTATCCTAAAGTCGTCATTCCTATTCCCTTGGATGAAGACATCTGGTGTTCTACCAACTACATGAGCATAAGAGGATACCAGATCCAGCAGCTTGGAAGAAGAACCACCCCCCACGACGGCCAAAGCTATCCTATCTTCCATGAAACCCTAACGCAGGTTCTAATTTTGGGTTGCTAACATGCACCTAAGAAAAAAAAACTGCTAACTTGCTCCTCCAGAGCTCAAAAACCCTCACAAGGCCTTGGCACGTGACTTACTTGAGTTAATCCATTTAGAGAGCAATAAAAGTAGGCTAAAACCTGAACTTAAAATTTTCTTCATTAAATAACATTTGATACCTCAAACAAACTTCAATGAAAATTAATAATCAACCGAACATAATAAAATTGAATCATCCATCGTGATCCTTAACTGTCAAAACAAACTAAACTAAACGTAAATCCTTCATAAAGTCATTTGCAATCTCCTTGGAATTCAAATAAATACTAATAAATCAAATTCAGCAATAAGACCATCGATCAAGATCTCGTTCTTCTTCGGGATGATCACCTGTTTCTTCAATGTACTCTTCCTCTTCCCATGGTCAGGGTGCAGAAAAGTCAAATCCAGAACATGCCGACGATGAAATTATCACCTGAGTAACAAAGTCATTCCACGTATATGATAACCCATAGTAACAATATCATAAACATTGACATGCATACAGTTCACTTATATAAATTAGAGTGCGAAAAACATGTGCGTTCATTATGTCATTTTCTTTCTTACTTTGTTACTTTATAATATATAACAATATGCAATGTGTATATAACTTGAAATACCGCTTTACCTATTATGGAAATGGCTTACTATACTTTACTTACCGTGATACCTCCCTTCGTACATTATCCGGCATGAACGGCTTACTTAGCACATTATCCAGTGCGACGACTTACTTTGTGCCCTTAGGTCATTTTGATGGTAGTCGGTCTGTGTAAAACTCGTCACACTTTAATGCTTACGTGTATCTTTTCTCTCTTACTTCTCACTTCACTTTGGTCTTACTTGTGCTCTTAGTAGTGTCCTTAAAAATTATCTTTGTGCTTGTGTGTGTCTTACAATCGTGTGTGCATGTATAAACAATGACTTTTAACTCAAGGTCATAAATCGTACTTTAACAAACATGAACAATAAATCTTAACATCATCAACATACTTTCATTGCATAAATACATAAAAATCACACTAACATAAATCCCTAACTTCACCAAAATTCATTATTATCATCCAAGACATTCAATCCATCCAATTCATCCCTTCTCCAGATACATTCACGTAACTTCACCAAAATAAATAAATACATAAAAAAAATATTTGTTCAATCATAAAATAAAATATTTACAAGGTTATTCACATCATCCTTTAATCATTCATGAGAATATTTCATAAGGATTGATAAAAACTCTTGATCTTTTTTTATTCATGTTCTTTACATAGATCTCCTTCTTAAATTGCATACTTTAATTTAATATTCATGAAATTGAGAACTAGAGACAATTATTTACCTTTCTTGATCGCTTCCCTACAATCTTACCCTTAAGAATGCCTTGGATCTCGATTTCTAGGCATTCCTTCTTCTTAAGTTGAAAGCCCTTGCAAACCCTAGGTTTTTCCCTTTTTTGATTCTTCTCAAAAGCCTATAATATTTTTCTAACCTAAGGTTCCCGAAATAAAGAGTTTATATAGGTTGTAGAATTCTAACTCTCCTAAAACTGATAAAATCGCGACTTTTCTTGTTTTTGGACGAGACCTGCGATCTATCGCCCATTTACTATGATCGATCGTAACTTAGAAATTTTTGGGAACCTTTCGGGTTTCCCTATGATTGATCGTTATGACACTAGCGATTGATTACTCCTTGCGATCGATTAGATTGGGATCCTGCAATCGATCGATACTGGTGCCCTATATTTTCAACAACATTATGTTCTTAGTCTGATCAATCGTGTGATCGATCGGTACTGGTATTTTTTTTTAAAGTCTTTTGATACTTTTTTGTTAGCTTCGATTTCATGCAATTAGATCATCAAAACAGACAAAAATGAGCAAAATAATTGGGTTTCTACTTCTAAACATCTCACATTAATTTTCATAGGAATACATGCATTAAAATCAGTCACACATTTTTAGGAAATTCATAAAAATAACACGAAAACTGAGAAAATAAATTCAGGTCTGTACACAAAAAAAACCAATGTATGAATGAACAGATGAACCTTTTATTAAACCATGAACAAATCAAAATTTTATGAAACGAAATCTTCTAAGGTGATCACCCACAAGGTCGCCATGTGTCCCTTTTGACACTCCTTAACTGTGGTTAAGATTCACCACCCTAGGGTTCACCCACCCATCCTTGGTTTTTAGAAAAAAATATTATCTTTTTTATATAAAAAAGATATTTTTAGGGTTTTTTTAATATTAAATTTTTTTTAAAAATAGATATTTTTTTCTAAAAACCACGGATGGGTGGATGAATCTTAACCACGGTTAAGGGGTGTCAAAAGGGACACGTGACGACCTCAGGGGTGATAACCGGATTTGCCATAGAAGATTTGGTCTCAACTTTTATTAAAGAAAAAGAAACAAATTGAAATTGTCAAAACAGTCAACAGTTTAAAGAGGAAAAAAAAAAGACAGCTGCGTGAATGTTTTGACCCTGCATATTAAATAATAATGGAAACGCGTCCAAAATTCTCCGTTACCATCTCTTGGCCCACAAATGTACTCTTGAAGTGAATCACGGAAAGTTTAGAGTTGAACTATGAACAGAGCTCCTCCAGATCAAAATAAATCCTGGGCTCTCTACAAAGAATCTTAGATGAAGGGTATTTTATGACACACACAGTTAAAAGAGGGATTTTTTTTCAGCGGGATTTTAAAAAAAAATGCATTTCCCAAAAGACCCATGCAATATTTATGCTTGTTTTGGGGCGAGCTTCGGATATCTTTTCAGTGGCCGACTTCTCAGGGCTGAGGTTTTGGAGGCTCCGGACCACTGATTTGATTAGAACCACTCCCGATCCTAAGTATTTCATTACAAGAAAACCCACGGTAGGTTGAGGGTTTTTATGAAAAAATAATACTAACCCTAATTCTCAACTAGAGTTAAAAAAAAAAATTTAATATTTTTTTTCTAAAAACTAAGATTAGATTGTTGAACCTAAGGATTAGTGAATCTTACCAACAGTTAATAGGGTCAAAAGAGACACGTGTTACGCAAGATTACCTATATCAATTAGTTTTGGTTAGATTTGATTAGGTTAAGTATGCCTGGGTTATGTTTTTGTATTTGAATGTATTAATCACCTTTATCAAAACCCTTGGCGTCATTATAATAAGGAATAATTATATTGGGGCCACTGTGATTGTTATCCAATCAGATGACTTGTTCTACAAACTCTAGCGAAACCAATTCCTTGTATTTTTGCATCCGAAAAAAGGGAGTGGGCTAAGAGCAGCCCAGCACCCGTTTGATTACCAATTGTTATATTTAGATTGAGAATTTTGACATTTCTAGATCTAGATTGAGAGAAAAGGTCTTCGCCAACCCCATAGCTTCAAGATAGAACGTAACGGTTACGCATGCGATGGAATCACAGCCACAAGTCAACATGTGTCCCTATTAACCCCTATTAAGATTCAATAACCATTAGGGTTGAACAATCTAACCCTAAGACTCACTAAAGTTAAAAGTATTTTTAATTAATTTTCTTTTGAAAACCAAGGCTAGATTGTCAAACCCTATGTTATGTTTGGTTGCAAAGAAAATAGGTGAAAACATGGAAAATAAAAAGAAAATTTTGAATTTCTAATACAGCTTTTAGTTGTGTTTTGTCTAAATTTCTTTTCTTTTCCATCTTTTTTCATATTTTCTCGGCAACCAAACATAGGGTAAATGTAATGAATCTTAACCACAATTAATAGGCGTTAAAAGGAACACGTGCTACACAATATTGCCTATCTCAATTAGTTTTGGTTAGATTTGATTGGGTTAAGTATGCTTGGATTATGTTTTTGTATTAATCACCTTTATCTAAACCCTTGGCGTCATTGTAATAATTATCTTGGGGACACAATGATAGTTATCCAATCACATGACTTGTTCTACAAACTCCAGCTCTTTTTAAAAGAACAAATCAATGGGTGCATGAATAAAATAAGAGACTAACAGTTGTGGATTTGTCTAAAAGTCAACAAATAAAATAAAAGAATAAATGCATGCAGGAACAGATCAACCTATCAATGGATATATGCATGAAGTGATCAAAATATATGGAAGAAAAGGTCATTTGGCAACCTTATAGCCTTCAAGATGGAAAAGGTCATTTGACTGAAAAGGTAACAAAGAAAGCCCCACACATATTTAGATGCCCACTATAAAATGCTGAACCCTGAGCTTCTCCTTGTATATTATTTGGAGAGTTACATCTTTTGTAAATCAACACTAACATCTGCCACAAGAAGAGGAAGAATTATATAGAAATGGGGCTTGTAGCTGTATGTTCCAGGAGTGCTTCTCGCAGTTCCTCTGCATGTATTATAGTCACCATGTGGTTGTTGCTCGCATACATGCCCTGCGAAGCGTATCTATCATCTACGTTTTATGACAAAATGTGTCCAAGTGCACTCAATACGATCCGGACTTCTATTAGGACGGCCGTTTCACGTGAGCGTCGAATGGCTGCATCACTCATTCGCCTCCATTTCCATGATTGCTTCGTTCAGGTACTTGTCACCCTCGTTGGCTGCCAAATGCTAGTTGGACAAGTTCTAGTCTTAGCTTACGATGGTTGTGTTTGTACTTTGTAGGGATGCGATGCATCAATCTTACTTGATGAGGCTGCCTCAACTACAAGTGAGAGGAACGCGCGCCAAAATTTAAATTCAGCAAGAGGTTTTAATGTCATAGAAGCTGCCAAGTCTCAAGTAGAGAGCATTTGCCCAGGAGTGGTATCTTGTGCAGACATCCTTGCAGTTGCAGCGCGAGACGCATCTGTTGCTGTGAGTATTTATCTTTTCTCAATATAGGGATCATAGGAAAATTCCATAAGGGATGGAAGTTTACATATATTTTGAACACAAGTCTTGCACCAATAATCTAAACATTAGATATTCTTGAAACCAGGTGGGTGGCCCAACATGGACAGTGAAGCTCGGAAGGAGAGACTCCACCTCTGCAAGCCTAAGCCAAGCTGAGACAGACCTTCCACGCTTTACAGACGGCCTCGAAAAAATCATTTCCTTGTTTGATAACAAGGGTCTCAGTGCAAGAGACATGGTTGCCCTCTCAGGTTTGGACTAGGATACACCATATAATCATTTCCTTGGATTCCAGTTATCACCCCAAGTATTCTCTCCCATCTATGACTTTCTTACCTTAACCTTTTATTGACTTGCAGGTTCGCATACAATAGGTCAAGCTCAATGCGTAACCTTCCGTGACAGGATCTACAACAATGCTAGCGACATCGATGCTGGCTTTGCTAGCACTCGTAAGCGCCGTTGTCCTACCAATGCTCGAGATGGAGATAGTAATTTGGCGCCTCTCGATTTGGTGACACCAAATTCTTTCGACAACAACTACTTCAAGAATCTAATCCAGAGAAAGGGACTTCTTGAATCCGATCAGATCCTCTTTAGTGGAGGATCCACCGACAGCATTGTTTCAGAGTATAGCAAGAGCCCTGCAACTTTTAACTCCGATTTCGCGTCTGCTATGGTAAAGATGGGAGATATCGATCCTCTCACGGGATCATCAGGGGTGATAAGGAAGTTGTGCAGTTCAATCAACTAGTTTCTTTCTAAAGTTGGAAGACATTTATGAGAACCAAGTGTCTATATTTCATAAGTTGTGTCTTTATTATTTTTTAAGTTTCTAAATCACATGATGATTTTGCACTTTAGGAGCCTATATTTGCTTTTATGTGTCATTTTTTTTGTTTTCTATCAAGTGTGTTATAATCAGCACTGATTAGTTATATCTTCTTCTATATTACTATTGGCCGTTTGGTTAGAATCAATTGTTGTTAAATGTTCTTCCCCTGACTCCTTATTTGGCATTCTTCAACTTTGTCAAGTGTGATATCAGAATATTTCTCTGTCTCTCTCAACTACTAGCATCACAGTTTAGTATAAAGAAGAGGGAGTTCATCTGAGTTCTAAATTCAAACTTAAGTTATGAAGTTCATCTGAGTTCGAAATTCAACTCCGAGAACATGCTTCCGGTTATAAGACAACTTAGCCCTAGAGAACTAATCCCTAGGCTCTGATACCAAGTCTGTTGCGACCCAAAATACCCCATAGGAGTTAGGGATACTTTAGCTCGTGACCGCCGTGACATACCATCCTGTATGACACGTAAGGCATACATACCACTTGATGAAAAGACATCAACATATACGCAGCGGAAATAAACGGAAGCCATACATAATAAATGCTCCCATCATTTGGTTCAAGTCTGAACCAAAAATATGGAGTGAACCAGTCCCATACTCAACATACACAATTCTCTCTTCCTAGCTCAGTTAGAAAAAGTCAAAATCGGGCCGCCTATCTAGTGATTCATCATCCTGGTAGTGGTCTATAGAGGGCTCCGACTCGTAGTACTCTTCCTCTATCCAAGGCCCCGAACCACAGTCGTCAAAGGGAACACGTGCACCTGCCGAAGTCAATAATTCGGCTGAGCATGGAATACTCAGTGTCTACAAACTCCTAAAACTAGCAAGTCATAACATAAATTTGTAACATGCTTTTCAAGTCAAGTAAAGCGAGTAATTAAAACCAAGCCGACTAAACCAACATACTTCAAAATCGTAGAGCAGAAACCATGATACTTTTCAAAACAGATACTGTGCAAGCTTTTCAAAACATATTTCTAAGCAAGGCTTTACAAGCATGACTTTGAGACATTCTTTACAAGCAAAGTGTTTCCCTTCTCGGAACACTTTAGAGACGAGTTTAAACTTATCAAATTGATTCCCTTCTCGGAACACCTTAGAGACGAGTTCATACTTTACAAGCTTTCAAAGTGATTCCCTTCTCGGAACACCTTAGAGACGAGTTCATTTCATTCATTGAGCAAACTCTGAGACTTTGAGCCAATCATAATACTTTGAGCACAATACTTAAAAATCAAAACCAAAACATCGAGCAAAACCTCTTTCCAAAACAAAGTCCGATTAAAATTCCTTTTCAAAACCCAAATCCTTCTTTGAGGCAAAAACCATTTCTCTTCCATCATTTTGATTGAACAAAACCCAACATACAAGTGCAAGTAATCAATTGTGTACAAGATATAAACAAGAGTTTCAAGTATAAATTATCTAAATCATAGTTTACCAAGAACAAATCCAAGACCTTAATCCCTCAAAGAAATCCTCCCAAAACGTAAAGCTTAAAACTAAATATAACTACACTAAGTTTAGTAGAGTGTATCTACCTTTCTTAGATCAAAACTTTGATCTAAGCTAGTTGAGAAAGGTTGAGAAGCAAGAAAGACCCCTTCTTTGTTGAGAAATCAAATCTCAAGAACACCAAAAATCATAAACCCAACTCCTTTTTCCTTCTTCCTCTTTCCACTCTTCTCTTTCTCTCTTTTTCTTCTTTTCTTGCTCAAGGGTGGTGTAAACCCTAACCCCCACAAAATTGGGTCTTTATTGACCCAATTGGGTCCATGGGAAACACCCAAAAGGTCCCCAAGTGAATAGTAGGTTGGCCAAGGCAAAAACAGCAAGATCGGTCAACCGGTAGAGAGGTCCGGTCGACCGGTCAAAACACCCCTCTCTGCTTGAAAAAACCCATACAAAATTTCATGCATTCGGTCGACCGGTCAAGAGGGTCGGTCGACCGGTCAAGGTTCGGTCGACTGGTAGCAAAATCGGTTGACCGGTTTTGCCTGTTTTCTTCCTCTGTTCTTTTGTTTTTGGCCTGTGCTTCATTCTTTTCCCTTCTTCTACTTACTCCTATACTTATTTTAATTTAAAACATTTAAGTTAATTTTTATTGACTTTAAGTTTTAAATTAAAATAAGAAAGTACCCCCCCCCCCCCATTTGAATCGAATAAAAATACTTAGAAAATCCAATTCCTTAAAACTCAAAATCTGTTTTTCCAGTTCTAGGCAAAACCCGATAAATCCGGTTCGTCGTAAAATTTTCCATTGCCCGGGAATCCATTCTAAACATGTGAATAAAATCCCATAAAATTACGTGAGCTTAGTTAACATACAAACAACCATTACCGGTACTTTTTATCTCAAAATTTGGAAATTTTCATTACATAATCACTATTCACAGGCTATGAAAGTGAGATCCGGGGTTCTACACACCATGTCAGTTGGATCGTGTCCTAATTATTATTAAAAATACAATTTTTTTTATTTTCATGGCTAGATAGTTCATAAAGTTTTTTTATTTTTAAAAATACCCTTAAGTCAAGTTTCTATACCCAAAATGCCCTCAAATATTTTCCTATAGTTAGAATGTCTTAAATATTTTTTTAGTTCCCAAAATGCCCCTAAGTCAAATTTCTTTACCCAAAATGCCACCCACAAATTCTTTAATTCAAAATGCTCCTCAAGTTTCCTATATTTCTAAAATGTCCCTTCAGTTTATATACCCAAAATGCTCTCAATTTGTTATATAACCCAAATGCCCTAAAGCTTTTTGGTTCTCCAAATGTCCCTACATCGTGCATCTATACCCAAGGAGTCCCTCACAATTTTTTATCCAAAATGTACCTCCACTTTCTATACCCAAATATACTCTTTTATGCACAGAAGGAAGACGAAAAAAAGAAGAAAGAGGAAGATGAAGAAAGAAGAAGGAAGAAAATGAGAGGAAGGAAGAAGATGGAATTCTAAAGCATGAATCAGACTTTTAAAATATAATACAAAAAATATTATATACTTTGAGTACTGGAAGATGAAACCACATTTATTCCGTTATTTTAACCTTTTCTCTCGAATTTTTTTATATAGCGAAAGAAATGTTATATCAAAGTTTTTTTACGATATATATGAACTTTTTTTCAATACATCAAAAAAAGGTTTAGATATATCATAAAAAAAGTCAGATATATTAAAAAAAAAAATTAGATATATTGAAAAAGAGTTTAGATATGTCGAGATATACAAAAATTCGATATATCTAACTTTTAATTCGATATATCGAAAAAAAAAAAGTTTAGATATATTGGAAAAAAATTAGATATATCAAAAAAAGTTTAGATGTATCGAAAAAAAAATTATATATGTCAAAAAAAAAGTTTAGATATATCGAAAAAAAAAGTTTTGATCTGTCGGGATATAAAAAATTTTGATAAATCTAACTTTTATGTTGATTATCGAAAAAAAATTCGATATATCAAAAAACAAAATAGATAATCTAATTTTTTTTCGATATAGCATTATTAATGAATTGAATATATAGGTAGTATTTTTTAATGGTAGACAATAGAATTGAAAAAAAAAAATTGATTCTTTATCTTTCTTCTTCTTCTTCTTCTTTTTCTTCCTCCGGTATTCTTCATGTTCCTCAGTTGTTGTATTAAGTCCGCACCATACACGTGCAGAGACTTACAAAAATAAATCCCTCAAATGGGAGCCTATAAAGAGGTTTTTTTTAAAATATGTACGGAACATATTGTAGGCATTTTCCCTAATATAAAAAGTTGCAATTTGTCAAAATAGTCAAAAATCAAAAAAATCAGTGCATGCATGAACGTTAGAGCATATCAACCTTGTATTAGAGCATGAACAAATCAAACTCTTATTAAAGATAGAGAAACAAATTGAAATTGTTAAAATAGTCAATAGTCAAATGAAAAAAAAAAAGACAGTTGAGTGAATGTTTTGTCCCTCCACTAAACAATAATAATGTTAATTCGTCTAAATTCTCCGTTAACATCTCTTGGACCACAAATCTACTCTTGAAGTGAATCATGGACAGTAATTTGGAGTTTAACTATCAAGAAGTCCACTTCAAAAGAAATCGGGGGCTCTCTAAGAACCGCCTCTCTTTAAAAGAGAGGCTATTTCGCTCAACTGGCTTATTTTAAAATAAAAAGAGCAGTGCTTAGCGGAACCATGGGTCCGTTTCCTATCGGACCCCGTGTCTAGGGGCAGAGCCAGAAAATTTTCATTGGGGGGCCGGCCGCCGAAATACATCTATAAAAAAAATTAATGGATTTGAGGGTATGGAATTTGGGGGTTCGGGGGCGTAGCCCCCAAGAAATTTTTTTTTTGGCTAATATTTTTATTTTGAGATTTTTTTTCCCCGGTAAAGTCCTTGAGGTCACCACGCGTCCCTATTGATACCCCTTAACTATGGTTAAGATTCACCCACCTATCCTTGGTTTTAAAAAAATATATTAATTTTTTTTTCAAACCCTAGCTAAAATTTACTAACTCCCAAGGTTAAACAAATTTTAATGTTTTTTTTTCTAAAAACTAAGGATAAGTGGGTGAACCCTAAGATTGGTTGAGTCAATTGGGAAATATGGTGACCTAAAGGGTATAACCGGACTCCATTGGAGGGCTCACTATATATTTGACAAAAAAATTGGGGGGCACATATATAAGACAAAATAATTTTGGGGCCCAAAGTATATTAAAAAAATTATAAACATTTGAGGGGACCACCACTCCATACCAAATCATGAAGGGATTACAAAAAATTTGGGAGGCCACCCCCCGCCCCCTGGCTCCGCCCCTGCCCGTATCAACATGTCCCTTTTAACATCCCTTTAACCCTAGTTAAACTTAACTAAATTAGAACTAATATTTTTTTGAAATTTTTTTTTGAAAAACTATAATTGGATTGCTTAACCCTAGGGATGAGTGAATACTAAGCAAGTAAGTATTTAAAATTGGGGTGTGGACTAAAGAGGACCGGCCTGAATGGGAACCCGGGTACGTTAACTATTTTTCTTTTAAAAATGCATTTCCCAAAAAAACACATGCAATATTTATGCTTGTTTTGGGGGAGCTCCTGATATCTTTTCTGTTGGCCGACTTAAAACTCACTCTCCCCCCTTGTTAAGGCAATAATCTTCTCCTCAGGCGAAGACAGACTATTGCTCATTGCTCTCACAAAGCCCTTTTCCCTGTCCTTGAACTATGGTTAATACTTTTCAACCTCTATGGTTAAAAAATATTAATTTTCTCTAAGAACGAAAGTTAGATGTTTTAACTTTAAGGGTTAGTGATTAACCAAAGTTAATGGGAGTTAAAAAGGGCAGAAAAAGGGGATGATCCAACAGCTAGGAGGCAATTGTTTTTCTTTTTTAAGGGCAAAAGACAGAATTTTGGGTAGTTTCACACAAACTTCTTGAATTTTTGCATCCGAAAAAAGGGAGTGGGCTCGCACCATAGCACCCCTTTGATTGCAAATTGCAATATTTAGATTGAGAATTTTGACATTTCTAGATTGGGAGAAAAGGTCATTCGCCAACCCCATAGCCTTCAAGGTGGAACGTGGTCACGCGTGGGGTCAACATGTGTCCCTTAACCCCTAGGACTCAACAATCTAACCCTAAGAGTTAAAAATTCTCAACTAAAGTTAAAAGTATTTTAAATATTTTTTTTCTGAAAACCCAGGTTAGAATGTTGAAGTCTAAGGGTTAGTGAATCTTAACCACAGTTAATAGGGGTTAAAAGGGATACGTGTTACACAAGATTGCCTATATCAATTAGTTTTGGTTAGATTTGATTGGGTTAAGTATGCCTGGAGTATATTTTTGTATTTGAATGTATTAATCACCTTTATCTAAACCCTTGGCGTCATTGTAATAATTATCTTGGGGCCACTGTAATAGTTATCCAGTATTCACATTCTGTCTTTCCAATCACATGACTTGTTCTACAAACTCAAGCTCTTTTTAAAGAACAAATCAATGGGTACATGAATAAAATAAGAGATTAACAGTTGTGGATTTGTCAAATTAGTTAAAAAGTCAAAAAAATAAATAAATGCATGCATGAACAGATCAACCTATCAATGGATATATGTACGAAGAGATCAACCTATATGGAAGAATAGGTCATTTGGCAACCCCATAGCCTTCAAGATGGAAAAGGTCATTTGGTTGAAAAGGTGACAAAGACAGCACCACAGATATTTTAATGCCCACTATAAAATGGTGAAGTCTGAGCTTCTCTTTGTATCTTCATTATTATTTGGAGAGTTCCATCTTTTATACATCAACACATCTGCCACAAGGAGAGGAAGAATTATATAGAAATGGGGCTTGTAGCTGTATGTTCCAGGAGTACTTCTCGCAGTTCCTATGCATGTATTATGGTCACCATGATGTTGTTGCACGCATACATGCTCTGCGAAGCGCATCTATCATCTACATTTTATGACAAAATGTGTCCAAATGCACTCAATACGATCCAGACCTCTATTAGGACCGCCGTTTCGAGTGAGCGTCGAATGGCGGCATCACTCATTCGCCTCCATTTCCATGATTGCTTCGTTCAGGTACTTGTCACCCTCGTTGGCTGCCAAATGCTAGTTGGACAAGTTCTAGTCTTAGCTTACGATGGTTGTGATTGTACTTTGTAGGGTTGCGATGCATCAATCTTACTTGATGAGGCTGCCTCAGCCACAAGTGAGAGGAACGCGCTCCAAAATTTACGTTCAGCGAGAGGTTATGAAGTCATTGAAGCTGCCAAATCTCAAGTAGAGAGCATTTGCCCAGGAGTGGTATCTTGTGCAGACATCCTTGCAGTTGCGGCGCGAGACGCATCTGTTGCTGTGAGTATTTATTTTTGCTCAATATAGGGATCATAGGAAAACTACATAAGGGATGTAAGTTTACATATATTTTGAACACAAGTCTTGCACCAATAATCTAAACATTAGATATTCTTGAAACCAGGTGGGTGGCCCAACATGGACAGTGAAGCTCGGAAGGAGAGACTCCACCTCTGCAAGCCTAAGCCAAGCTGAGACAGACCTTCCACGCTTTACAGACGGCCTCGAAAAAATCATTTCCTTGTTTGATAACAAGGGTCTCAGTGCAAGAGACATGGTTGCCCTCTCAGGTTTGGACTAGGATACACCATATAATCATTTCCTTGGATTCCAGTTATCACCCTTAGTATTCTCTCCCATCTATGTTTTTCTTACCTTAAGTAACCTTTTATTGATATGCAGGGTCGCATACAATAGGCCAAGCTCAATGTGTAACCTTTCGTGACAGGATCTACAACAATGCTAGCGACATTGATGCTGGCTTTGCTAGCACTCGTAAGCGCCGTTGTCCTACTAATGATGGAAATGGTAATTTGGCGCCTCTCGATTTGGTGACACCAAATTCTTTCGACAACAACTACTTCAAGAATCTAATTCAAAGAAAGGGACTTCTCGAATCGGATCAGGTCCTCTTTAGTGGAGGATCCACAGACAGCATTGTTTCAGAGTATAGCAAGAGCCCTGCAACTTTTAACTCTGATTTCGCGTCTGCTATGGTAAAGATGGGAGATATTGATCCTCTCACGGGATCATCAGGGGTGATAAGGAAGTTGTGCAGTTCAATCAACTAGTTTCTTTCTAAAGTTGGAAGACATTTATGAGAACCTAGTGTCTATATTTCATAAGTTGTGTCTATATTATTTTTTAAGTTTGTAAATCACATGATGATTTTGTATTTTGGGAGCCTATATTTGCTTTTATGTGCCGTATTTTTGTTTTCTATCAAGTGTGTTATAATCAGCACTACTCATTAGTTATATCTTCTTCTATACAATTTTGGCCTTTTGGCTAGAATCAATTATTGTTAAATGTTCTTCCTCTGCCTCCTTATTTGGCATTCTTTAACTTTGTCAAGTGTGATATCAGACTATTTCTCTGTCTCTCTCAACTACTTGCATCACAGTTTAGTATAAAGAGAGGGAAGGCTGTCTGCGTTGGCAACACTTTAAATAACGTTTTGATATAACAAATCTTTTATGCTTCGTTCTTTTGGTGGAACTTATAAAAGTTCAAACATTAATATTTTGGAGCAAAAGGCAAGAGTCTAGAACAAGAGGGAAGAGGGTTTCTAACCCATTTACACAAATATATCAAGTTCAATTTAATTTGAAGTTCCACATGTATGGTTTTTGGTGAAACTTAAAAGTTCCATATTTGTAGAACTTTTGTCGTCGCGACCCAAAATACCCCTAGAAGATAGGAGACCTTTTGGCATGTGACCTAACTCGTATCATACCATCCTGTGCAATACACAAGGAATACAAATAGTGAAAACTGAAAATTTCTAAATAATATCAACTGTACATGTGTCCAAATTTGAACCAACAGAGTTTTAACAAAGTAAAATTCTAAAGCGGACATACCCGCTTATCAAAATACACAAATCTCTCCATCGCTTTCTCAACAGTAGTCTAGATAGGGTCACCTATCTGGTGCTCTATCCTCAAGCAGATGATTCATATTAGGCTCAGGCCCGTAGTATTCCTCCTCCACCCAAGGCTCGGGGGCAACATCAAATGGACCTGCCGATGATAACAAATCGATTGAGCATGAAATACCTGGCATATACAAACCACTAGATAATATATCATAATTTCACATGCTTCACATGGTCAGTTCATAGAATACACATGCACTGAAAACACATGAGGAAACCTCTTAGCAAACACACATGTGCGATACGATAAAACACATACACTTATCATTAAAAATCATATTTTTCTTTTCTTTTATCTCTTTTACTTTGCACATTGAACCTTTTACTTACTTTACACATGACTTTATGGAAGTGTACACATGACTTTGACTAATGTTCTACCTAGAGTGGTAGAAGTCCATTAGCATTCACATACACTTCAATCATGACTAATGTTTTAGTTAGAGTGATAGAAGTCCATTAGCAGTTTCATCCGCCTCTCCGTGGATATCTTTGCAAATAGTTTACCCTGAACAAATGACAAATGCTCTACCTAAAGTGGTAGAAGTCAATTTGCATTCTTCCCATACATATCTTCATTTGGGACTAAATGACTACTGCTCTACTTAGGATGGTAGAAGTCCATTATCATCCTCCCGATACATCTTACTTTGTTCATCATCTTTTACTTTACTTTGTCGATACACATAAAAACTCAATCATGCACAACGAGTGTCATATACAATTGTGAGTGAATATGGTAAACAAATAACACAAGGCACATGCTTTTTATATATATATATATATATATATAAGTCACTCAAAGGGAGTGGGGGGTTTGGCAGACCCCTACCAGTTTATTGATACAAGAAAAGGAGAGGAAGATAAAACCCTACCCCTACAAAAACACCAAAAATAGGGGGGGGGGCATAAAACCATAACCCCTAAGAAGACACAAAAGGAAAGGGGAATTAAAAACCCACAACCTTGAACAACACACCAAACTCAACAAAGACAATACAAAAACCACCTTAATACAATCTAATATTTCCCAGTCCCACTTTATCAAGAAACAGAAGAGCTTTGAGACGAGGAGGGCTTTCTTGACTAGGAAGAATCCAACCGGAGAGATGAAGATCACATCCATAATTTGCTAGAAAATCCGCTATCTGATTAGTTTCCATGAAAATATGAGTTATAGAGGAGAATATGGACTTAACTTTGTTAATTTTTTGATTCCAATACCACACAGACCATGGATGTTGACAAATACTATTCCAAGCTTCCACAATACATTTGGAGTTAGATTCTACCCCGATCTGCATAAACCCAAAAGATTGGCAAAGAGAAATACCATCGAGAAGGGCTCTAGTCTCAGCAACATAACTGGAGCATTGACCATAACTGTCTGAGTCTAATCTCAAAAACTGATCTCCATACTTATCTTCTCCACTTCGGGATCTACTACCGATGAAAGGAGATCTCCTTTATTAGAATCAATAACCAACACTGATTGGGTATTCACATTATTATCAAGTCCTTCTTCTCTCAAAATCCCCTCTCCCGAAGCTTGATTATCATCTATCTTCCTTTTAGGATCTTGTTTTCCAAATCTTTTTGCAACCCATTTTGCAGTAGATTCTTTGTTGTTGATCATCGGAGGGCAAAACCCTCTACTGTTATTGTTAACCGCATCTGCCCCAGATGGTTTGTCTGGGATTATCAAATCTTTTCTACTATTGCCTTCTTGTTTATACTTACCCGTTCTATCAAACTTCTGATGAGAGGAGGTTTTCAATGCAACTTTGCACTTCCGATTGTGATGCCCAAGTTTATTGCAGCATGGGCAAAATGCTGAGACTTTCTCGTTTATAATTTTTTGCCATCTCCCAGTCGTTCCGACCCCAACCAGAATCTGGATAGTTTTTCTTTGTACACATCAACCTCCACGCAAATTCTTGCTAAGCTTGGCCTTGAGAGATTTCTTGTAGGAGCATCAACTAACAGAACTGTTCCAATCAGATTGTCGATTGCACTTAAATCTTTTGGATTGAATAGGTTTATGGGAAGACCGCGAAGATTAATCCAAATTGGAACTATTGATGGCTCTATCCCGGATATAAAATAAGAGGACCACTTTAGGAACCGGACCAGTTTACCCTCAATATACCCATATTCTTTAAGCCAAATTGTAATGTAATCCGATTCCGAGGAGAAACAAATAATCAAGTGCCTGGCATCCAATATAGCTACCGAGAAATCCATTTTCGTATGGAAAGATGATTGAATGAACTCTTTTATCTTCTTTGTCGGGGTCTGCCATACGCACATTTACCGATTAGAGTTTTGAATTGGGAAGCCGAGACCTCTAGTTCATCCGGAGAGTAATAGAGTGCTGGTTCCCCTTGGAAAAACCCTCCCCTTTTGATGTCCGGGATATTACCTATCCTAAAGTCGTCATTCCTATTCCCTTGGATGAAGACATCTGGTGTTCTACCAACTACATGAGCATAAGAGGATACCAGATCCAGCAGCTTGGAAGAAGAACCACCCCCCACGACGGCCAAAGCTATCCTATCTTCCATGAAACCCTAACGCAGGTTCTAATTTTGGGTTGCTAACATGCACCTAAGAAAAAAAAACTGCCAACTTGCTCCTCCAGAGCTCAAAAACCCTCGCAAGGCCTTGGCACGTGACTTACTTGAGTTAATCCATTTAGAGAGCAATAAAAGTAGGCTAAAACCTGAACTTAAAATTTTCTTCATTAAATAACATTTGATACCTCAAACAAACTTCAATGAAAATTAATAATCAACCGAACATAATAAAATTGAATCATCCATCGTGATCCTTAACTGTCAAAACAAACTAAACTAAACGTAAATCCTTCATAAAGTCATTTGCAATCTCCTTGGAATTCAAATAAATACTAATAAATCAAATTCAGCAATAAGACCATCGATCAAGATCTCGTTCTTCTTCGGGATGATCACCTGTTTCTTCAATGTACTCTTCCTCTTCCCATGGTCAGGGTGCGTTCATTATGTCATTTTCTTTGTTACTTTGTTACTTTATAATATATAACAATATGCAATGTGTATATAACTTGAAATACCGCTTTACCTATTATTGAAATGGCTTACTATACTTTACTTACCGTGATACCTCCCTTCGTACATTATCCGGCATGAACGGCTTACTTAGCACATTATCCAGTGCGACGACTTACTTTGTGCCCTTAGGTCATTTTGATGGTAGTCGGTCCGTGTAAAACTCGTCACACTTTAATGCTTACGTGTATCTTTTCTCTCTTACTTCTCACTTCACTTTGGTCTTACTTGTGCTCTTAGTAGTGTCCTTAAAAATTATCTTTGTGCTTGTGTGTGTCTTACAATCGTGTGTGCATGTATAAACAATGACTTTTAACTCAAGGTCATAAATCGTACTTTAACAAACATGAACAATAAATCTTAACATCATCAACATACTTTCATTGCATAAATACATAAAAATCACACTAACATAAATCCCTAACTTCACCAAAATTCATTATTATCATCCAAGACATTCAATCCATCCAATTCATCCCTTCTCCAGATACATTCACGTAACTTCACCAAAATAAATAAATACATAAAAAAAATATTTGTTCAATCATAAAATACAATATTTACAAAGTTATTCACATCATCCTTTAATCATTCATGAGAATATTTCATAAGGATTGATAAAAACTCTTGATCTTTTTTTATTCATGTTCTTTACATAGATCTCCTTCTTAAATTGCATACTTTAATTTAATATTCATGAAATTGAGAACTAGAGACAATTATTTACCTTTCTTGATCGCTTCCCTACAATCTTACCATTAAGAATGCCTTGGATCTCGATTTCTAGGCATTCCTTCTTCTTAAGTTGAAAGCCCTTGCAAACCCTCGGTTTTTCCCTTTTTTGATTCTTCTCAAAAGCCTATAATATTTTTCTAACCTAAGGTTCCCGAAATAAAGAGTTTATATAGGTTGTAGAATTCTAACTCTCTTAAAACTCCTAAAATCGCGACTTTTCTTGTTTTTGGACGAGACCTGCGATCTATCGCCCATTTACTATGATCGATCGTAACTTAGAAATTTTTGGGAACCTTTCGGGTTTCCCTATGATTGATCGTTATGACACTAGCGATTGATCACTCCTTGCGATCGATCAGATTGGGATCCTGCAATCGATCGATACTGGTGCCCTAGATTTTCGACAACATTATGTTCTTAGTCTGATCAATCGTGTGATCGATCGGTACTGGTATTTTTTTTAAAAGTCTTTTGATACTTTTTTGTTAGCTTCGATTTCATGCAATTAGATCATCAAAACAGGCAAAAATGAGCAAAATAATTGGGTTTCTACTTCTAAACATCTCACAATAATTTTCATAGGAATACATGCATTAAAATCAGTCACACATTTTTAGGAAATTCATAAAAATAACACGAACACTAAGAAAATAAATTCAGGTCTGTACACAAAAAAAACCAATGTACGAATGAACAAATGAACCTTTTATTAAACCTTGAACAAATCAAAATTTTATGAAACGAAATCTTCTAAGGTGATCACCCATAAGGTCGCCATGTGTCCCTTTTGACACTCCTTAACTGTGGTTAAGATTCACCACCCTAGGGTTCACCCACCCATCCTTGGTTTTTAGAAAAAAATATTATCTTTTTTATATAAAAAAGTTATTTTTAGGGTTTTTTTAATATTAAATTTTTTAAAAAAATAGATATTTTTTTTCTAAAAACCACGGATGGGTGGATGAATCTTAACCACGGTTAAGGGGTGTCAAAAGGGACACGTGACGACCTCAGTGGTGATAACCGGATTTGCCATAGAAGATTTGGTCTCAACTTTTATTAAAGAAAAAGAAACAAATTGAAATTGTCAAAACAGTCAACAGTTTAAAGAGGAAACAAAAAAGACAGCTGCGTGAATGTTTTGACCCTGCATTTTAAATAATAATGGAAACGCGTCCAAAATTCTCCGTTACCATCTCTTGGCCAGAGCTCCTCCAGATCAAAATAAATCCTGGGCTCTCTACAAAGAATCTTAGATGAAGGGTATTTTATGACACACACAGTTAAAAGAGGGAATTTTTTTCAGCGGGATTTTTAAAAAAAATGCATTTCCCAAAAGACCCATGCAATATTTATGCTTGTTTTGGGGCGAGCTTCGGATATCTTTTCAGTGGCCGACTTCTCAGGGCTGAGGTTTTGGAGGCTCCGGACCACTGATTTGATTAGAACCACTCCCGATCCTAAGTATTTCATTACAAGAAAACCCACGGTAGGTTGAGGGTTTTTATGAAAAAAAAATACTAACCCTAATTCTCAACTAGAGTTAAAAAAAAATATTTAATATTTTTTTTCTAAAAACTAAGATTAGATTGTTGAACCCTAAGGATTAGTGAATCTTATCAACAGTTAATAGGGTCAAAAGAGACACGTGTTACGCAAGATTACCTATATCAATTAGTTTTGGTTAGATTTGATTAGGTTAAGTATGCCTGGGTTATGTTTTTGTATTTGAATGTATTAATCACCTTTATCAAAACCCTTGGCGTCATTATAATAAGGAATAATTATATTGGGCCACTGTGATTGTTATCCAATCAGATGACTTGTTCTACAAACTCTAGCGAAACCAATTCCTTGTATTTTTGCATCCGAAAAAAGGGAGTGGGCTAAGAGCAGCCCAGCACCCGTTTGATTACAAATTGTTATATTTAGATTGAGAATTTTGACATTTCTAGATCTAGATTGAGAGAAAAGGTCTTCGCCAACCCCATAGCTTCAAGATAGAACGTAACGGTTACGCATGTGATGGAATCACAGCCACAAGTCAACATGTGTCCCTAATAACCCCTATTAAGATTCAATAACCATTAGGGTTGAACAATCTAACCCTAAGACTCACTAAAGTTAAAAGTATTTTTAATTAATTTTCTTTTGAAAACCAAGGCTAGATTGTCAAACCCTATGTTATGTTTGGTTGCAAAGAAAATAGGTGAAAACAAGGAAAATAAAAAGAAAATTTTGAATTTCTAATACCGCTTTTAGTTGTGTTTTGTCTAAATTTCTTTTCTTTTCCATCTTTTTTCATATTTTCTCGGCAACCAAACATAGGGTAAATGTAATGAATCTTAACCACAATTAATAGGCGTTAAAAGGAACACGTGCTACACAATATTGCCTATCTCAATTAGTTTTGGTTAGATTTGATTGGGTTAAGTATGCTTGGATTATGTTTTTGTATTAATCACCTTTATCTAAATCCTTGGCGTCATTGTAATAATTATCTTGGGGACACAATGATAGTTATCCAATCACATGACTTGTTCTACAAACTCCAGCTCTTTTTAAAAGAACAAATCAATGGGTGCATGAATAAAATAAGAGACTAACAGTTGTGGATTTGTCTAAAAGTCAAAAAATAAAATAAAAGAATAAATGCATGCAGGAACAGATCAACCTATCAATGGATATATGCATGAAGTGATCAAAATATATGGAAGAAAAGGTCATTTGGCAACCTTATAGCCTTCAAGATGGAAAAGGTCATTTGACTGAAAAGGTAACAAAGAAAGCCCCACACATATTTAGATGCCCACTATAAAATGCTGAACCCTGAGCTTCTCCTTGTATATTATTTGGAGAGTTACATCTTTTGTAAATCAACACTAACATCTGCCACAAGAAGAGGAAGAATTATATAGAAATGGGGCTTGTAGCTGTATGTTCCAGGAGTGCTTCTCGCAGTTCCTCTGCATGTATTATAGTCACCATGTTGTTGTTGCTCGCATACATGCCCTGCGAAGCGTATCTATCATCTACGTTTTATGACAAAATGTGTCCAAGTGCACTCAATACGATCCGGACTTCTATTAGGACGGCCGTTTCACGTGAGCGTCGAATGGCTGCATCACTCATTCGCCTCCATTTCCATGATTGCTTCGTTCAGGTACTTGTCACCCTCGTTGGCTGCCAAATGCTAGTTGGACAAGTTCTAGTCTTAGCTTACGATGGTTGTGTTTGTACTTTGTAGGGATGCGATGCATCATTCTTACTTGATGAGGCTGCCTCAACTAGAAGTGAGAGGAACGCGCGCCAAAATTTAAATTCAGCAAGAGGTTTTAATGTCATAGAAGCTGCCAAGTCTCAAGTAGAGAGCATTTGCCCAGGAGTGGTATCTTGTGCAGACATCCTTGCAGTTGCAGCGCGATACGCATCTGTTGCTGTGAGTATTTATCTTTTCTCAATATAGGGATCATAGGAAAATTCCATAAGGGATGTAAGTTTACATATATTTTGAACACAAGTCTTGCACCAATAATCTAAACATTAGATATTCTTGAAACCAGGTGGGTGGCCCAACATGGTCAGTGAAGCTCGGAAGGAGAGACTCCACCTCTGCAAGCCTAAGCCAAGCTGAGACAGACCTTCCACGCTTTACAGACGGCCTCGAAAAAATCATTTCCTTGTTTGATAGCAAGGGTCTCAGTGCAAGAGACATGGTTGCCCTCTCAGGTTTGGACTAGGATACACCATATAATCATTTCCTTGGATTCCAGTTATCACCCCAAGTATTCTCTCCCATCTATGACTTTCTTACCTTAACCTTTTATTGACATGCAGGTTCGCATACAATAGGTCAAGCTCAATGCGTAACCTTCCGTGACAGGATCTACAACAATGCTAGCGACATCGATGCTGGCTTTGCTAGCACTCGTAAGCGCCGTTGTCCTACCAATGCTCGAGATGGAGATAGTAATTTGGCGCCTCTCGATTTGGTGACACCAAATTCTTTCGACAACAACTACTTCAAGAATCTAATCCAGAGAAAGGGACTTCTTGAATCCGATCAGATCCTCTTTAGTGGAGGATCCACAGACAGCATTGTTTCAGAGTATAGCAAGAGCCCTGCAACTTTTAACTCCGATTTCGCGTCTGCTATGGTAAATGTAACGACCCCAAATCCTACTAAAGCTAAAATAGGACTTTGGAATCGCCACATTCACTTAACCTGTTTAAAACCATGCATACAAGGCTACTACACGAGTCTCCAAAAATGAGAGTAATAAAATTCCGATATATAAACCCAATCCAACCTGCACAAGTCTAAGGTCTATATATACAACTCACAATGAACCAACAAGTCTGATACACAACTAATGAGAAGTCTACTGAGCAACATCCTCTAAAAGTCAATTACAAAACTCTGTCAATGAAAAGAAATGTAAACTAGGAGGTGTAGCCGCCTAAGTCTCCGGCTCCCTCCTCAGAAGGCTCACCTTCACCTCCTTCCTCAATGTATGTTTCCTCAACCCACGGCTCCACCGTGTACTCCTGCTCTATACCTGCCAAGACAAAAGTCCGGCTGAGTACAAAGGTACTCAGTGTATATAAAATCCAATCAACAATAATAATATACCTGCACTTAGTCAGAAACATATCCAATAGCATGATAACATAATCAGAGTGCGGAAGAACGTGTGCGCATATTCATCATATCATCACCTTGACTTGTGTACTTGTGAGAATCTTAGACTTGGAAGACAATACACTTATGAGTTGCTTATGCTTATGAGACCACGTGCTTGTGAGATGCTTACACTTATGCTTATGCACTTATTCAGATCATACCAGGATGAGACATGCTGTTCTTGGCGGATACGGACCATGCCTTATGCACTTATTCAGACCACACTGTAATGAGACATGCCGTTCTTGGCGGATACGGACCATGCCATGCTTATGCTTATTCAGAATGTCATACGTATGCCATGTTCATGCTTGTAGTCCATATGTGTGACTTGTGAGACTCTTATCTTAACATACACGTGCATATGTGCTTAAGTGTCGAAATTAATATTCGAGTTGGTAATTGCTTAGGTTCCGATCTCCCACCATGGAAACTCCACTATATGTCCCATACCAAATAGTTAGAGAATTCCCGGTTTGAGAGATGTTCCTCTAAGTTCTTACCTTCCCGACTATCAATTTCCATGCAAATAATTAGACATACTTAACAAACCATTCACATATACATATCTTATCATAATTCATATCGCAATTCATAATCAATTTACCACCATTTCATAAGAGTATAATAGCATTTATCCATTCAAGCCTTTTCACAAACACCTTGTGTACGTATAATATGAATCCATTTCTCCTCTATATTTTCAAGCATTCATCAAACCATAATTCATTCATCCATACAATCAATATATTCATCCACATCCACAAATTAATCCCATCCTCCATACATTTCCCATCCTCCATACATTCTACCCACATTTCGAATCCACATATCCATTCACATTCTCATCCATAATTAGCTTATTTCATAGAAAATTAGGGAAAATGCATCAACTATCTATTTCTACAATTCTTAGCACATCAACATTCACAAAACCTTAAAATAGAGTTGATTAGGATAGTATATCGACCTTAGGAATCCTTCCCTTGGATTCAAAACGCTCCCGAGACGATTTGGAGAAGCTTCCCAAACTTTTCTTGCAATCTCCTATCAATCTCCTCCTTCTCCAAGAAAACCCTCTCTCAAAACCCTAGGGTTTCTCCCCCTTTTTGCCAAATTAGGTTAGAACTAGGTGGAGTATTTTAATATTTCGAGTAGGACCCCCTATTTATAGCCCCAAGGTCTGAGAACGAAAAGACCAAAAAGCCCATACTAAAAATCAGCAAAAACACGAAGGACCGAGCGATCGGTGGTAATGACCGAGCGATCGGTTGTCTACCGATCGATCGGTGTTTATGACCGGGCGATCGGTCAAAAACACACTCTCTGGAAAATTTCTCCATACAAAATTTTGGATTAGTCGATAGATACCGATCGATCGGTTTTGGACCGATCGATCGCTGGTTCTGACCGAGCGATCGGTTCCTGCAGGTTTTGACTCCCTTTACTGTTTTGGCCATAACTTTTTACTCGTTCATCGGATTTTGACGATTCAACTTGCGTTGGATTCGTCTCTCGAAAATGAACATTTCTGGCGTTTTAGAATTTCCAATTTCCACTTAATTTATAGACTAAAATATCCCCAAAGTTGACTGATCTGCAATTCCATTAGACAAAACTCACTATTGACTTGACTTAAACTCAAAATGAGGAAAAACACTAAACATGAATCTCGAAGAGGGTTCCAACACCTTTCTAATGGTTTAAGAATCATACAATTCCAGTAAACGGTGCTAAAACTAGAGCTTCCTAAAGTTTAGGATGTGCTATGACATCCATCCGTTACAAGTTGATTAAGCCTAGTTTACATCACCATAATTAGATATGAATACACACACTTTAACATCTTATAAAGACTAAAATACCCTTAATGCAATGCACTAAAAACATGAAAAAGATTCGGGTCTCTACAGTAAAGATGGGAGATATCGATCCTCTCACGGGATCATCAGGGGTGATAAGGAAGTTGTGCAGTTCAATCAACTAGTTTCTTTCTAAAGTTGGAAGACATTTATGAGAACCAAGTATCTATATTTCATAAGTTGTGTCTTTATTATTTTTTAAGTTTCTAAATCACATGATGATTTTGCACTTTAGGAGCCTATATTTGCTTTTATGTGTCATTTTTTTTGTTTTCTATCAAGTGTGTTATAATCAGCACTGATTAGTTATATCTTCTTCTATATTACTATTGGCCGTTTGGTTAGAATCAATTGTTGTTAAATGTTCTTCCCCTGCCTCCTTATTTGGCATTCTTCAACTTTGTCAAGTGTGATATCAGAATATTTCTCTGTCTCTCTCAACTACTAGCATCACAGTTTAGTATAAAGAAGAGGGAGTTCATCTGAGTTCTAAATTCAAACTTAAGTTATGAAGTTCATCTGAGTTCGAAATTCAACTCCGAGAACATGCTTCCGGTTATAAGACAACTTAGCCCTAGAGAACTAATCCCTAGGCTCTGATACCAAGTCTGTTGCGACCCAAAATACCCCATAGGAGTTAGGGATACTTTAGCTCGTGACCGCCGTGACATACCATCCTGTATGACACGTAAGGCATACATACCACTTGATGAAAAGACATCAACATATACGCAGCGGAAATAAACGGAAGCAATACATAATAAATGCTCCCATCATTTGGTTCAAGTCTGAACCAAAAATATGGAGTGAACCAGTCCCATACTCAACATACACAATTCTCTCTTCCTAGCTCAGTTAGAAAAAGTCAAAATCGGGCCGCCTATCTAGTGATTCATCATCCTGGTAGTGGTTTATAGAGGGCTCCGACTCGTAGTACTCTTCCTCTATCCAAGGCTCCGAACCACAGTCGTCAAAGGGAACACGTTCACCTGCCGAAGTCAATAATTCAGCTGAGCATGGAATACTCAGTGTCTACAAACTCCTAAAACTAGCAAGTCATAACAGAAATTTGTAACATGCTTTTCAAGTCAAGTAAAGCGAGTAATTAAAACCAAGCCGACTAAACCAACATACTTCAAAATCGTAGAGCAGAAACCATGATACTTTTCAAAACAGATACTGTGCAAGCTTTTCAAAACATATTTCTAAGCAAGGCTTTACAAGCATGACTTTGAGACATTCTTTACAAGCAAAGTGTTTCCCTTCTCGGAACACTTTAGAGACGAGTTTAAACTTATCAAATTGATTCCCTTCTCGGAACACCTTAGAGACGAGTTCATACTTTACAAGCTTTCAAAGTGATTCCCATCTCGGAACACCTTAGAGACGAGTTCATTTCATTCATTGAGCAAACTCTGAGACTTTGAGCCAATCATAATACTTTGAGCACAATACTTAAAAATCAAAACCAAAACATCGAGCAAAACCTCTTTCCAAAACTGTAGCACCCCGGACTTTTTCATCCTTAATGAATAGCACCTTCGTAGCTAATTGACCGTTTTTGTAGTCTAATTAATAAATAAGGGAGAAATCGGAAATTCCGAAATGTCAGAAATGTGCGTTTTCGAAAGACGAACCCAACGCAAGTTGAATCGTCGAAATCCGACGAGCGAGTCAAAAGATATGGTCAAAACAGTCCAGACATACAGAAGACCGATCGCTCGGTCCAGTCAGCGATCGATCGGTCCATAACCGATCGATCGGTAGCTATCGCACGGTCAGAAATTTTGTATGGGGAAATTTTCCAGAGAGTGAGTTTTTGACCGGTCGATCGGTCATAAACACCGATCGCTCGGTAGGCAACCGATCGATCGGTCATAACCACCGATCGCTCGATCTTCGCGTTTTGCAGAAATTTCAGTAAGGGCTTTATCGTCTTTTGGGGGTTAAACCCTTTCTCCTTAAGGCTTGCCCGAGCCTTTAGGGCTTCATTCACAACACTTAAGGGATTTTGAGAGATAGAGAGAGAGGAGAAGGGGATTTGCAAATAGGGTTTTCCATTGGAGAAGAAATCAAAGGGGTGAAGACCCTAGATCGTCCCCAAGCACATTTTCTTCAAGATTTCAACTCAAGCTCGTGTGGGGTTCCATTCTCCAAGCTAGGGCAGCAACCCAAGCACGTTTTTGAAAGGGGTTTCTTCCCCAACTCAAGTCTCCTTCAAGCAAAGGTGTTCTTCCTTCAAGTTGGAGCTTCAATCAAGGTTTCTACCAAGGATCAAGCCTTGATTTAAGGTTAGTACACCCTACTAACTTACCCTAGCAATAGATCTAGGTTTTTCCTTATGAAATGTGATTTATGCTATTATGTTTGCCTCCCATATAAAATGTATCATCTCCAATGAACCTAAATAAGATAAGAAAAAGGTATGGATGTGTGTGGGGGTTGATGTGGCGATCGGATGCCGAGATGTATGTTGGGTGATGTGTGTGATGGAAATGGTGGATGGGTACTTTACCAATAATGAACATACCTTGATTTTTGGATGGAAAGTAGGCACTAAAAAGAAGAAGATGAACCATTAAGGAACCTTGCATGCTATGTGTTTGATAAAATGACTAAACAAGGGATAAATGGACTTAATGAAGAAAATGGAAATAGAAATTGTGTAATTGTTCTTAGAAATGATAAATTGCTCAAATGTGCTATATGTTGCCTAAATTTTCATACCACTATGTTAAGGATTGAAATGCCATAATCATGTGATCCGCCCGTTCAAGTATGTCATCATGATTACCACTATTGACAAGCACACAAGCACGCATGCATGCATGAAATCGGGTTTTTCCAAGATTGTATTTGTATAAGAAATGGAACAAGAACATGACAAGGAGGTTGGTAGCCCAAGGAAGGGTGCTAGCCTCTAGCTCACAAGAGAAACGGAACAAGAACATGACAAGGAGGTTGGTAGCCCCAGGAAGGGTGCTAGCCTCTGGCTCACAAGTGAAATGCAAGAGAGAACATGACAAGGAGGTTGGTAGCCCCAGGAAGGGTGCTAGCCTCTGGCTCACAAGTGAAATGCAAGAGAGAACATGACAAGGAGGTTGGTAGCCCAAGGAAGGGTGCTAGCCTCTGGCTCACAAGAGAAATGCAAGAGAGAACATGACAAGGAGGTTGGTAGCCCAAGGAAGGGTGCTAGCCTCTGGCTCACAAGTGAAATGCAAGAGAGAACATGACAAGGAGGTTGGTAGCCCCAGGAAGGGTGCTAGCCTCTGGCTCACAAGTGAAATGCAAGAGAGAACATGACAAGGAGGTTGGTAGCCCAAGGAAGGGTGCTAGCCTCTGGCTCACAAGAGAAATGCAAGAGAGAACATGACAAGGAGGTTGGTAGCCCAAGGAAGGGTGCTAGCCTCTGGCTCACAAGTATACAAGTCAAGAACAAATCAAGACATGAAATACAAGACAAGACACGATACACATACATGATTTGACCGAGACACGAAAAGGGTTTCCGAGACATGAGTTTTACCGAGGTTTTTGCATTCATACACGCATGTCAAGATATGGCTATGTATCTTATGCTTTTACTATTGCTTTAAATTAATATCTTGTATTGCTCACTGTTGTTATGCTTTCGCTATTGTTATGGTTAGCTAGTAGTTTGTACTCGCTGAGTATTCCATGCTCAGCCGTACTTTTATGTCGGCAGGTACTGTGGATGTCCTCGACCCCGAGCCTTGGGTCGAGGAGGAGTATGTAGAGGAGAGGGAGCCACCTATCCCATGGCAGTCTCAGGAGGATGGGGACTTGGATGTGTGGCCATACCTCGACTACTGTTGAGAGGACAGTGTTAGAAGTTCCTTTTTGTATTTTGATAGGTGGGCATGTCCACCTTTACTTTGATTGTATTTAGTATATGTTAACTTGGAATACTATATGGAGTAATAGAAGAAAAGAAAAAGTTGGCTTATGCTTCCGCACTTATGTTTAGTTCCGCGCTCTGATTATCATTGTATTATGTTATGTTTAGCCTCTTGCATTACAGGATGGTTTGACAGGTACACGTAGTCACCTCTAAAGTATCCCTTAACTCCTAGGGGGTATTTTGGGGCGTGACAAAAACAAAGTCCGATTAAAATTCCTTTACAAAACCCAAATCCTTCTTTGAGGCAAAAACCATTTCTCTTCCATCATTTTGATTGAACAAAACCCAACATACAAGTGCAAGTAATCAATTGTGTACAAGATATAAACAAGAGTTTCAAGTTATCTAAATCATAGTTTACCAAGAACAAATCCAAGACCTTAATCCCTCAAAGAAATCCTCCCAAAACGTAAAGCTTAAAACTAAATATAACTACACTAAGTTTAGTGGAGTGTATCTACCTTTCTTAGATCAAAACTTTGATCTAAGCTAGTTGAGAATGGTTGAGAAGCAAGAAAGACCCCTTCTTTGTTGAGAAATCAAATCTCAAGAACACCAAAAATCATAAACCCAACTCCTTTTTCCTTCTTCCTCTTTCCACTCTTCTCTTTCTCTCTTTTTCTTCTTTTCTTGCTCAAGGGTGGTGTAAACCCTAACCCCCACAAAATTGGGTCTTTATAGACCCAATTGGGTCCATGGGAAACACCCAAAAGGTCCCCAAGTGAATAGTAGGTTGGCCAAGGCAAAAACAGCAAGATCGGTCAACCGGTAGAGAGGTCCGGTCGACCGGTCAAAAGACCCCTCTCTACTTGAAACAACCCATACAAAATTTCATGCATTCGGTCGACCGGTCAAGAGGGTCGGTCGATCGGTCAAGGTTCGGTCGACTGGTAGCAAAATCGGTTGACCGGTTTTGCCTGTTTTCTTCCTCTGTTCTTTTGTTTTTGGCCTGTGCTTCATTCTTTTCCCTTCTTCTACTTACTCCTATACTTATTTTAATTTAAAACATTTAAGTTAATTTTTATTGACTTTAAGTTTTAAATTAAAATAAGAAAGTACCCCCCCCCCCCCCCATTTGAATCGAATAAAAATACTTAGAAAATCCAATTCCTTAAAACTCAAAATCTGTTTTTCCAGTTCTAGGCAAAACCCGATAAATCCGGTTCGTCATAAAATTTTCCATTGCCCGGGAATCCATTCTAAACATGTGAATAAAATCCCATAAAATTACGTGAGCTTAGTTAACATACAAACAACCATTACCGGGACTTTTTATCTGAAAATTTGGAAATTTTCATTACATAATCACTATTCACAGGCTATGAAAGTGAGATCCGGGGTTCTACACACCATGTTAGTTGGATCGTGTCCTAATTATTATTAAAAATACAATTTTTTTTATTTTCATGGCTAGATAGTTCATAAAGTTTTTTTATTTTTAAAAATACCCTTAAGTCAAGTTTCTATACCCAAAATGCCCTCAAATATTTTCCTATAGTTAGAATGTCTTAAATATTTTTTTAGTTCCCAAAATGCCCCTAAGTCAAATTTCTTTACCCAAAATGCCACCCACAAATTCTTTAATTCAAAATGCTCCTCAAGTTTCCTATATTTCTAAAATGTCCCTTCAGTTTATATACCCAAAATGCTCTCAATTTGTTATATAACCCAAATGCCCTAAAGCTTTTTGGTTCTCCAAATGTCCCTACATCGTGCATCTATACCCAAGGAGTCCCTCACAATTTTTTATCCAAAATGTACCTCCACTTTCTATACCCAAATATACTCTTTTATGCACAGAAGGAAGACGAAAAAGGGAAGAAAGAGGAAGATGAAGAAAGAAGAAGGAAGAAAATGAGGGGAAGGAAGAAGATGGAATTCTAAAGCATGAATCAGTCTTTTAAAATATAATACAAAAAATATTATATACTTTGAGTTCTGGAAGATGAAACCACATTTATTCCGTTATTTTAACCTTTTCTCTCGAATTTTTTTATATAGCGAAAGAAATGTTATATCGAAGTTTTTTTACGATATATATGAACTTTTTTTCAATACATCAAAAAAAGGTTTAGATATATCATAAAAAAAGTTAGATATATTAAAAAAAAAAAATTAGATATATTGAAAAAGAGTTTAGATATGTCGAGATATACAAAAATTCGATATATCTAACTTTTAATTCGATATATCGAAAAAAAAAAAGTTTAGATATATTGGAAAAAAATTAGATATATCAAAAAAAGTTTAGATGTATCGAAAAAAAAATTATATATGTCAAAAAAAAAGTTTAGATATATCGAAAAAAAAAGTTTTGATCTGTCGGGATATAAAAAAGTTTGATAAATCTAACTTTTATGTTGATTATCGAAAAAAAAGTCGATATATCAAAAAACAAAATAGATAATCTAATTTTTTTTCGATATAGCATTATTAATGAATTGAATATATAGGTAGTATTTTTTAATGGTAGACAATAGAATTGAAAAAAAAAAATTGATTCTTTATCTTTCTTCTTCTTCTTCTTCTTTTTCTTCCTCCGGTATTCTTCTTGTTCCTCAGTTGTTGTATTAAGTCCGCACCATACACGTGCAGAGACTTACAAAAATAAATCCCTCAAATGGGAGCCTATAAAGAGGTTTTTTTTAAAATATGTACGGAACATATTTTAGGCATTTTCCCTAATATAAAAAGTTGCAATTTGTCAAAATAGTCAAAAATCAAAAAAATCAGTGCATGCATGAACGTTAGAGCATATCAACCTTGCATTAGAGCATGAACAAATCAAACTCTTATTAAAGATAGAGCAACAAATTGAAATTGTTAAAATAGTCAATAGTCAAATGAAAAAAAAAAGACAGTTGAGTGAATGTTTTGTCCCTCCACTAAACAATAATAATGTTAATGCGTCTAAATTCTCCGTTAACATCTCTTCTTGGACCACAAATCTACTCTTGAAGTGAATCATGGACAGTAATTTGGAGTTTAACTATCAAGAAGTCCACTTCAAAAGAAATCGGGGGCTCTCTAAGAACCGCCTCTCTTTAAAAGAGAGGCTATTTCGCTCAACTGGCTTATTTTAAAATAAAAAGAGCAGTGCTTAGCGGAACCATGGGTCCGTTTCCTATCGGACCCGTGTCTAGGGGCAGAGCCAGAAAATTTTCATTGGGGGGCCGGCCGCTGAAATACATCTATAAAAAAAATTAATGGATTTGAGGGTATGGAATTTGGGGGTTCGGGGGCGTAGCCCCCTAGAAATTTTTTTTTTGGCTAATATTTTTATTTTGAGATTTTTTTTTCCCCGGTAAAGTCCTTGAGGTCACCACGCGTCCCTATTGATACCCCTTAACTATGGTTAAGATTCACCCACCTATCCTTGGTTTTAAAAAAATATATTAATTTTTTTTTCAAACCCTAGCTAAAATTTACTAACTCCCAAGGTTAAACAAATTTTAATGTTTTTTTTTTCTAAAAACTAAGGATAAGTGGGTGAACCCTAAGATTGGTTGAGTCAATTGGGAAATATGGTGACCTAAAGGGTATAACCGGACTCCATTGGAGGGCTCACTATATATTTGACAAAAAAATTGGGGGGCACATATATAAGACAAAATAATTTTGGGGCCCAAAGTATATTAAAAAAATTATAAACATTTGAGGGGACCACCACTTCATACCAAATCATGAAGGGATTACAAAAAATTTGGGAGGCCACCCCCCGCCCCCTGGCTCCGCCCCTGCCCGTATCAACATGTCCCTTTTAACATCCCTTTAACCCTAGTTAAACTTAACTAAATTAGAACTAATATTTTTTTTAAAATTTTTTTTGAAAAACTATAATTGGATTGCTTAACCCTAGGGATGAGTGAATACTAAGCAAGTAAGTATTTAAAATTGGGGTGTGGACTAAAGAGGACCGGCCTGAATGGGAACCCGGGTACGTTAACTATTTTTCTTTTAAAAATGCATTTCCCAAAAAACACATGCAATATTTATGCTTGTTTTGGGGGAGCTCCTGATATCTTTTCTGTTGGCCGACTTAAAACTCACTCTCCCCCCTTGTTAAGGCAATAATCTTCTCCTCAGGCGAAGACAGACTATTGCTCATTGCTCTCACAAAGCCCTTTTAGCTGTCCTTGAACTATGGTTAATACTTTTCAACCTCTATGGTTAAAAAATATTAATTTTCTCTAAGAACGAAAGTTAGATGTTTTAACTTTAAGGGTTAGTGATTAACCAAAGTTAATGGGAGTTAAAAAGGGCAGAAAAAGGGGATGATCCAACAGCTAGGAGGCAATTGTTTTTCTTTTTTAAGGGCAAAAGACAGAATTTTGGGTAGTTTCACACAAACTTCTTGAATTTTTGCATCCGAAAAAAGGGAGTGGGCTCGCACCATAGCACCCCTTTGATTGCAAATTGCAATATTTAGATTGAGAATTTTGACATTTCTAGATTGGGAGAAAAGGTCATTCGCCAACCCCATAGCCTTCAAGGTGGAACGTGGTCACGCGTGGGGTCAACATGTGTCCCTTAACCCTTAGGACTCAACAATCTAACCCTAAGAGTTAAAAATTCTCAACTAAAGTTAAAAGTATTTTAAATATTTTTTTTCTGAAAACCCAGGTTAGAATGTTGAAGTCTAAGGGTTAGTGAATCTTAACCACAGTTAATAGGGGTTAAAAGGGATACGTGTTACATAAGATTGCCTATATCAATTAGTTTTGGTTAGATTTGATTGGGTTAAGTATGCCTGGAGTATATTTTTGTATTTGAATGTATTAATTATCTAAACCCTTGGCGTCATTGTAATAATTATCTTGGGGCCACTGTAATAGTTATCCAGTATTCACATTCTGTCTTTCCAATCACATGACTTGTTCTACAAACTCAAGCTCTTTTTAAAGAACAAATCAATGGGTACATGAATAAAATAAGAGATTAACAGTTGTGGATTTGTCAAATTAGTTAAAAAGTCAAAAAATAAATAAATTCATGCATGAACAGATCAACCTATCAATGGATATATGTACGAAGAGATCAACCTATATGGAAGAATAGGTCATTTGGCAACCCCATAGCCTTCAAGATGGAAAAGGTCATTTGGTTGAAAAGGTGACAAAGACAGCACCACACATATTTTGATGCCCACTATAAAATGGTGAAGTCTGAGCTTCTCTTTGTATCTTCATTATTATTTGGAGAGTTCCATCTTTTATACATCAACACATCTTCCACAAGGAGAGGAAGAATTATATAGAAATGGGGCTTGTAGCTGTATGTTCCAGGAGTACTTCTCGCTGTTCCTATGCATGTATTATGGTCACCATGATGTTGTTGCACGCATACATGCCCTGCGAAGCGCATCTATCATCTACATTTTATGACAAAATGTGTCCAAATGCACTCAATACGATCCGGACCTCTATTAGGACCGCCGTTTCGAGTGAGCGTCGAATGGCGGCATCACTCATTCGCCTCCATTTCCATGATTGCTTCGTTCAGGTACTTGTCACCCTCGTTGGCTGCCAAATGCTAGTTGGACAAGTTCTAGTCTTAGCTTACGATGGTTGTGATTGTACTTTGTAGGGTTGCGATGCATCAATCTTACTTGATGAGGCTGCCTCAGCCACAAGTGAGAGGAACGCGCTCCAAAATTTACGTTCAGCGAGAGGTTATGAAGTCATTGAAGCTGCCAAATCTCAAGTAGAGAGCATTTGCCCAGGAGTGGTATCTTGTGCAGACATCCTTGCAGTTGCAGCGCGAGACGCATCTGTTGCTGTGAGTATTTATTTTTGCTCAATATAGGGATCATAGGAAAACTACATAAGGGATGTAAGTTTACATATATTTTGAACACAAGTCTTGCACCAATAATCTAAACATTAGATATTCTTGAAACCAGGTGGGTGGCCCAACATGGACAGTGAAGCTCGGAAGGAGAGACTCCACCTCTGCAAGCCTAAGCCAAGCTGAGACAGACCTTCCACGCTTTACAGACGGCCTCGAAAAAATCATTTCCTTGTTTGATAACAAGGGTCTCAGTGCAAGAGACATGGTTGCCCTCTCAGGTTTGGACTAGGATACACCATATAATCATTTCCTTGGATTCCAGTTATCACCCTTAGTATTCTCTCCCATCTATGTTTTTCTTACCTTAAGTAACCTTTTATTGATATGCAGGGTCGCATACAATAGGCCAAGCTCAATGTGTAACCTTTCGTGACAGGATCTACAACAATGCTAGCGACATTGATGCTGGCTTTGCTAGCACTCGTAAGCGCCGTTGTCCTACTAATGATGGAAATGGTAATTTGGCGCCTCTCGATTTGGTGACACCAAATTCTTTCGACAACAACTACTTCAAGAATCTAATTCAAAGAAAGGGACTTCTCGAATCGGATCAGGTCCTCTTTAGTGGAGGATCCACAGACAGCATTGTTTCAGAGTATAGCAAGAGCCCTGCAACTTTTAACTCTGATTTCGCGTCTGCTATGGTAAAGATGGGAGATATTGATCCTCTCACGGGATCATCAGGGGTGATAAGGAAGTTGTGCAGTTCAATCAACTAGTTTCTCTCTAAAGTTGGAAGACATTTATGAGAACCTAGTGTCTATATTTCATAAGTTGTGTCTATATTATTTTTTAAGTTTGTAAATCACATGATGATTTTGTATTTTGGGAGCCTATATTTGCTTTTATGTGCCGTATTTTTGTTTTCTATCAAGTGTGTTATAATCAGCACTACTCATTAGTTATATCTTCTTCTATACAATTTTGGCCTTTTGGCTAGAATCAATTATTGTTAAATGTTCTTCCTCGGCCTCCTTATTTGGCATTCTTTAACTTTGTCAAGTGTGATATCAGACTATTTCTGTCTCTCTCAACTACTTGCATCACAGTTTAGTATAAAGAGAGGGAAGGCTGTCTGCGTTGGCAACACTTTAAATAACGTTTTGATATAACAAATCTTTTATGCTTCGTTCTTTTGGTGGAACTTATAAAAGTTCAAACATTAATATTTTGGAGCAAAAGGCAAGAGTCTAGAACAAGAGGGAAGAGGGTTTCTAACCCATTTACACAAATATATCAAGTTCAATTTAATTTGAAGTTCCACATGTATGGTTTTTGGTGAAACTTAAAAGTTCCATATTTGTAGAACTTTTGTCGTCGCGACCCAAAAAACCCCTAGAAGATAGGAGACCTTTTGGCATGTGACCTAAATCGTATCATACCATCCTGTGCAATACACAAGGAATACAAATAGTGAAAACTGAAAATTTCTAAATAATATCAACTGTACATGTGTCCAAATTTGAACCAACAGAGTTTTAACAAAGTAAAATTCTAAAGCGGACATACCCGCTTATCAAAATACACAAATCTCTCCATCGCTTTCTCAACAGTAGTCTAGATAGGGTCACCTATCTGGTGCTCTATTCTCAAGCAGATGATTCATAGTAGGCTCAGGCCCGTAGTATTCCTCCTCCACCCAAGGCTCGGGGGCAACATCAAATGGACCTGCCGATGATAACAAATCGATTGAGCATGAAATACCTGGCATATACAAACCACTAGATAATAATATATCATAATTTCACATGCTTCACATGGTCAGTTCATAGAATACACATGCACTGAAAACACATGAGGAAACCTCTTAGCAAATACACATGTGCGATACGATAAAACACATACACTTATCATTAAAAATCATATTTTTCTTTTCTTTTATCTCTTTTACTTTGCACATTGAACCTTTTACTTACTTTACACATGACTTTATGGAAGTGTACACATGACTTTGACTAATGTTCTACCTAGAGTGGTAGAAGTCCATTAGCATTCACATACACTTCAATCATGACTAATGTTTTAGTTAGAGTGATAGAAGTCCATTAGCAGTTTCATCCGTCTCTCCGTGGATATCTTTGCAAATAGTTTACCCTGAACAAATGACAAATGCTCTACCTAAAGTGGTAGAAGTCAATTTGCATTCTTCCCATACATAGCTTCATTTGGGACTAAATGACTACTGCTCTACCTAGGATGGTAGAAGTCCATTATCATCCTCCCGTTACATCTTACTTTGTTCATCATCTTTTACTTTACTTTGTCGATACACATAAAAACTCAATCATGCACAACGAGTGTCATATACAATTGTGAGTGAATATGGTAAACAAATAACACAAGGTACATGCTTTTTATATATATATATATATATATAAGTCACTCAAAGGGAGTGGGGGGTTTGGCAGACCCCTACCAGTTTATTGATACAAGAAAAGGAGAGGAAGATAAAACCCTACCCCTACAAAAACACCAAAAATAGGGGGGGGGGGCATAAAACCATAACCCCTAAGAAGACACAAAAGGAAAGGGGAATTAAAAACCCACAACCTTGAACAACACACCAAACTCAACAAAGACAATACAAAAACCACCTTAATACAATCTAATATTTCCCAGTCCCACTTTATCAAGAAACAGAAGAGCTTTGAGACGAGGAGGGCTTTCTTGACTAGGAAGAATCCAACCTGAGAGATGAAGATCACATCCATAATTTGCTAGAAAATCCGCTATCTGATTAGTTTCCCTGAAAATATGAGTTATAGAGGAGAATATGGACTTAACTTTGTTAATTTTTTGATTCCAATACCACACAGACCATGGATGTTGACAAATACTATTCCAAGCTTCCACAATACATTTGGAGTTAGATTCTACCCCGATCTGCATAAACCCAAAAGATTGGCAAAGAGAAATACCATCGAGAAGGGCTCTAGTCTCAGCAACATAACTGGAGCATTGACCATAACTGTCTGAGTCTAATCTCCAAAACTGATCTCCATACTTATCTTCTCCACTTCGGGATCTACTACCGATGAAAGGGGATCTCCTTTATTAGAATCAATAACCAACACTGATTGGGTATTCACATTATTATCAAGTCCTTCTTCTCTCAAAATCCCCTCTCCCGAAGCTTGATTATCATCTATCTTCCTTTTAGGATCTTGTTTTCCAAATCTTTTTGCAACCCATTTTGCAGTAGATTCTTTGTTGTTGATCATCGGAGGGCAAAACCCTCTACTGTTATTGTTAACCGCATCTGCCCCAGATGGTTTGTCTGGGATTATCAAATCTTTTCTACTATTGCCTTCTTGTTTATCCTTACCCGTTCTATCAAACTTCTGATGAGAGGAGGTTTTCAATGCAACTTTGCACTTACGATTGTGATGCCCAAGTTTATTGCAGCATGGGCAAAATGCTGAGACTTTCTCGTTTATAATTTTTTGCCATCTCCCAGTCGTTCCGACCCCAACCAGAATCTGGATAGTTTTTCTTTGTTCACATCAACCTCCACGCAAATTCTTGCTAAGCTTGGCCTTGAGAGATTTCTTGTAGGAGCATCAACTAACAGAACTGTTCCAATCAGATTGCCGATTGCACTTAAATCTTTTGGATTGAATAGGTTTATGGGAAGACCGCGAAGATTAATCCAAATTGGAACTATTGATGGCTCTATCCCGGATATAAAATAAGAGGACCACTTTAGGAACCGGACCAGTTTACCATCAATATACCCATATTCTTTAAGCCAAATTGTAATGTAATCCGATTCCGAGGAGAAACAAATAATCAAGTGCCTGGCATCCAATATAGCTACCGAGAAATCCATTTTCGTATGGAAAGATGATTGAATGAACTCTTTTATCTTCTTTGTCGGGGTCTGCCATATGCACATTTACCGATTAGAGTTTTGAATTGGGAAGCCGAGACCTCTAGTTCATCCGGAGAGTAATAGAGTGCTGGTTCCCCTTGGAAAAACCCTCCCCTTTTGATGTCCGGGATATTACCTATCCTAAAGTCGTCATTCCTATTCCCTTGGATGAAGACATCTGGTGTTCTACCAACTACATGAGCATAAGAGGATACCAGATCCAGCAGCTTGGAAGAAGAACCACCCCCCACGACGGCCAAAGCTATCCTATCTTCCATGAAACCCTAACGCAGGTTCTAATTTTGGGTTGCTAACATGCACCTAAGAAAAAAAAACTGCTAACGTGCTCCTCCAGAGCTCAAAAACCCTCGCAAGGCCTTGGCACGTGACTTACTTGAGTTAATCCATTTAGAGAGCAATAAAAGTAGGCTAAAACCTGAACTTAAAATTTTCTTCATTAAATAACATTTGATACCTCAAACAAACTTCAATGAAAATTAATAACCAACCGAACATAATAAAATTGAATCATCCATCGTGATCCTTAACTGTCAAAACAAACTAAACTAAACGTAAATCCTTCATAAAGTCATTTGCAATCTCCTTGGAATTCAAATAAATACTAATAAATCAAATTCAGCAATAAGACCATCGATCAAGATCTCGTTCTTCTTCGGGATGATCACCTGTTTCTTCAATGTACTCTTCCTCTTCCCATGGTCAGGGTGCAGAAAAGTCAAATCCAGAACCTGCCGACAATGAAATTATCACCTGAGTAACAAAGTCATTCCACGTATATGATAACCCATAGTAACAATATCATAAACATTGACATGCATACAGTTCACTTATATAAATTAGAGTGCGAAAAACATGTTCGTTCATTATGTCATTTTCTTTCTTACTTTGTTACTTTATAATATATAACAATATGCAATGTGTATATAACTTGAAATACCGCTTTACCTATTATTGAAATGGCTTACTATACTTTACTTACCGTGATACCTCCCTTCGTACATTATCCGGCATGAACGGCTTACTTAGCACATTATCCAGTGCGACGACTTACTTTGTGCCCTTAGGTCATTTTGATGGTAGTCGGTCCGTGTAAAACTCGTCACACTTTAATGCTTACGTGTATCTTTTCTCTCTTACTTCTCACTTCACTTTGGTCTTACTTGTGCTCTTAGTAGTGTCCTTAAAAATTATCTTTGTGCTTGTGTGTGTCTTACAATCGTGTGTGCATGTATAAACAATGACTTTTAACTCAAGGTCATAAATCGTACTTTAACAAACATGAACAATAAATCTTAACATCATCAACATACTTTCATTGCATAAATACATAAAAATCACACCAACATAAATCCCTAACTTCACCAAAATTCATTATTATCATCGAAGACATTCAATCCATCCAATTCATCTCCAGAAATTCATCCCTTCTCCAGATACATTCACGTAACTTCACCAAAATAAATAAATACATAAAAAAAATATTTGTTCAATCATAAAATACAATATTTACAAGGTCATTCACATCATCCTTTAATCATTCATGAGAATATTTCATAAGGATTGATAAAAACTCTTGATCTTTTTTTATTCATGTTCTTTACATAGATCTCCTTCTTAAATTGCATACTTTAATTTAATATTCATGAAATTGAGAACTAGAGACAATTATTTACCTTTCTTGATCGCTTCCCTACAATCTTACCCTTAAGAATGCCTTGGATCTCGATTTCTAGGCATTCCTTCTTCTTAAGTTGAAAGCCCTTGCAAACCCTCGGTTTTTCCCTTTTTTGATTCTTCTCAAAAGCCTATAATATTTTTCTAACCTAAGGTTCCCGAAATAAAGAGTTTATATAGGTTGTAGAATTCTAACTCTCTTAAAATTGCTAAAATCGCGACTTTTCTTGTTTTTGGACGAGACCTGCGATCTATCGCCCATTTACTATGATCGATCGTAACTTAGAAATTTTTGGGAACCTTTCGGGTTTCCCTATGATTGATCGTTATGACACTAGCGATTGATCACTCCTTGCGATCGATCAGATTGGGATCCTGCAATCGATCGATACTGGTGCCCTATATTTTCGACAACATTATGTTCTTAGTCTGATCAATCGTGTGATCGATCGGTATTGGTATTTTTTTTTAAAGTCTTTTGATACTTTTTTGTTAGCTTCGATTTCATGCAATTTGATCATCAAAACAGGCAAAAATGAGCAAAATAATTGGGTTTCTACTTCTAAACATCTCACATTAATTTTCATAGGAATACATGCATTAAAATCAGTCACACATTTTTAGGAAATTCATAAAAATAACACGAAAACTGAGAAAATAAATTCAGGGCTGTACACAAAAAGAAACCAATGTATGAATGAACAGATGAACCTTTTATTAAACCATGAACAAATCAAAATTTTATGAAACGAAATCTTCTAAGGTGATCACCCATAAGGTCGCCATGTGTCCCTTTTGACACTCCTTAACTGTGGTTAAGATTCACCACCCTAGGGTTCACCCACCCATCCTTGGTTTTTAGAAAAAAATATTATCTTTTTTATATAAAAAAGATATTTTTAGGGTTTTTTTAATATTAAATTTTAAAAAAAAATAGATATTTTTTTCTAAAAACCACGGATGGGTGGATGAATCTTAACCACGGTTAAGGGGTGTCAAAAGGGACACGTGACGACCTCAGTGGTGATAACCGGATTTGCCATAGAAGATTTGGTCTCAACTTTTATTAAAGAAAAAGAAACAAATTGAAATTGTCAAAACAGTCAACAGTTTAAAGAGGAAAAAACAAAGACAGCTGCGTGAATGTTTTGACCCTGCATTTTAAATAATAATGGAAACGCGTCCAAAATTCTCCGTTACCATCTCTTGGCCCACAAATGTACTCTTGAAGTGAATCACGGAAAGTTTAGAGTTGAACTATGAACAGAGCTCCTCCAGATCAAAATAAATCCTGGGCTCTCTACAAAGAATCTTAGATGTAGGGTATTTTATGACATACACAGTTAAAAGAGGGAATATTTTTCAGCGGGATTTTTAAAAAAAATGCATTTCCCAAAAGACCCATGCAATATTTATGCTTGTTTTGGGGCGAGCTTCGGATATCTTTTCAGTGGCCGACTTCTCAGGGCTGAGGTTTTGGAGGCTCCGGACCACTGATTTGATTAGAACCACTCCTGATCCTAAGTATTTCATTACAAGAAAACCCACGGTAGGTTGAGGGTTTTTATGAAAAAAAAATACTAACCCTAATTCTCAACTAGAGTTAAAAAAAAATATTTAATATTTTTTTTCTAAAAACTAAGATTAGATTGTTGAACCCTAAGGATTAGTGAATCTTATCAACAGTTAATAGGGTCAAAAGAGACACGTGTTACGCAAGATTACCTATATCAATTAGTTTTGGTTAGATTTGATTAGGTTAAGTATGCCTGGGTTATGTTTTTGTATTTGAATGTATTAATCACCTTTATCAAAACCCTTGGCGTCATTATAATAAGGAATAATTATATTGGGGCCACTGTGATTGTTATCCAATCATATGACTTGTTCTACAAACTATAGCGAAACCAATTCCTTGTATTTTTGCATCCGAAAAAAGGGAGTGGGCTAAGAGCAGCCCAGCACCCGTTTGATTACAAATTGTTATATTTAGATTGAGAATTTTGACATTTCTAGATCTAGATTGAGAGAAAAGGTCTTCGCCAACCCCATAGCTTCAAGATAGAACGTAACGGTTACGCATGCGATGGAATCACAGCCACAAGTCAACATGTGTCCCTATTAACCCCTATTAAGATTCAATAACCATTAGGGTTGAACAATCTAACCCTAAGACTCACTAAAGTTAAAAGTATTTTTAATTAATTTTCTTTTGAAAACCAAGGCTAGATTGTCAAACCCTATGTTATGTTTGGTTGCAAAGAAAATAGGTGAATTTCTAATACAGCTTTTAGTTGTGTTTTGTCTAATTTTCTTTTCTTTTCCATCTTTTTTCATATTTTCTCGGCAACCAAACATAGGGTAAATGTAATGAATCTTAGCCACAATTAATAGGCGTTAAAAGGAACACGTGCTACACAATATTGCCTATCTCAATTAGTTTTGGTTAGATTTGATTGGGTTAAGTATGCTTGGATTATGTTTTTGTATTAATCACCTTTATCTAAATCCTTGGCGTCATTGTAATAATTATCTTGGGGACACAATGATAGTTATCCAATCACATGACTTGTTCTACAAACTCCAGCTCTTTTTAAAAGAACAAATCAATGGGTGCATGAATAAAATAAGAGACTAACAGTTGTGGATTTGTCTAAAAGTCAAAAAATAAAATAAAAGAATAAATGCATGCAGGAACAGATCAACCTATCAATGGATATATGCATGAAGTGATCAAAATATATGGAAGAAAAGGTCATTTGGCAACCTTATAGCCTTCAAGATGGAAAAGGTCATTTGACTGAAAAGGTAACAAAGAAAGCCCCACACATATTTAGATGCCCACTATAAAATGCTGAACCCTGAGCTTCTCCTTGTATATTATTTGGAGAGTTACATCTTTTGTAAATCAACACTAACATCTGCCACAAGAAGAAGAAGAATTATATAGAAATGGGGCTTGTAGCTGTATGTTCCAGGAGTGCTTCTCGCAGTTCCTCTGCATGTATTGTAGTCACCATGTTGTTGTTGCTCGCATACATGCCCTGCGAAGCGTATCTATCATCTACGTTTTATGACAAAATGTGTCCAAGTGCACTCAATACGATCCGGACTTCTATTAGGACGGCCGTTTCACGTGAGCGTCGAATGGCTGCTGTCGACACAAAATTTCGTTGACGAAATAATGATGAACAAAATATTTTATTTATTTTCAGTTTGGTACAACTCTCAAGAAATCCTCTGATTAACAATCAGAAATTTCTAAAGTAGAAGATGAGAGCCGATGCGTGATCTCGATCTTCTTTGAAGGTGTTGATGTAGTTTTTCCTTTCTTCCGGGCTGCGCGCTTGATCGGCTAGAAAGTGATTCTGGAGGAGAACTGGCTTCTTTGCAGCTTTGTCTTCTCCGAAATGATTTAATTTCTTTTCTTTGAAGGCTAGAGAATGCTTCTGAGTTCTCTTCTTTGGCTTCTTCTGAATTTCTCTCTCTGAATTTCTGAATCCCTAAATCTCTAGCTTTGGCTCTTATTTATAGACTTTTAGAGATAAGGATCTCAAGAGTCCCACTCTATTTAGTAGTTTAAGGGACGAGATTTTGATAAGCCTCACCCATTTAAAGATAAGGATTCCAAGAGTCTCACTTTATTGGTTTAAGGGATTTAGGAGATTTTGATAAGCCTCACCCATTTAAAGATAAGGATTCCAAGAGTCCCACTTTATTTAGTGGTTTAAGGGACTTAGGAGATTTTGATGGGCTCCACCCATCTTCTTGGGTATTGAATCCAAAATCAGGTTTTTTGTATTGATGGATCGACCCATTTATCGAGTGTGTGACCCATTTAGATTTGGACTTGGGTTTTGAGTTTATGGGCTTTCTACTTCGTGCCCAGACCCGAGCCGTAAGAGGCTCATGCCTTGTCATTAGGCCCAATTTAAATGTATAGGGCTTTTTAATGATTTTAGGCTCTTTATATAATTTTACGAGTGTGTAAGAACCATTGCGTAAAATTAATAAATTTTAGGGTTCTACAAATTGCCCCCTCAAGGGTATAGTGATGGAACCTATGAGTGACATTAGCGTAACCCTTGATTTAGTGTTTGATTTGGATTTAATTTTGATGACTTAGTGTTTGACTTTGATTTAATTTGTTTGGAGTTTATCTTGATTTGGGTTAGACACGAATCCTATTCCTAGTAGGATAAGGAAACAGTTTACCTCCCTTACAAATAGCAAGTGGACTCACACAATTGAACTTTCAGATTTTTTGTTTTCTGTTCTTGTAGGTTTACTCGAACATTAGAGGACCCTGCGTTTTACAAAGTCTGTAGATACTAGAAACCAATTAACTTTTCTTTTTCTTTTTCTTTTTTGAGGCGTTGTCAGAGTGTACAGATTGTGATGGTTGTGCGGCAATTGTTTTTTATTTAATCTGGTTGGTTCGCCTGCTTATTACGCAAGATGGGTTTTTTTTTTTTTTTTAACATCAAAGAAAAGAGTCATAGGCAGCCTGGGCGTACGACCCACCTCCCTCTCTCAACTATTCGTTTTGGTTTGCTGTATTATTTTAAGTTTTTGTATTGGTTGATTTGATTTGATGTTTGGGAAAGGTAATGATTGATTTTTTTAAAAAAATTTTTTTTTTTGATTTAACTTCAACTAATTTTTTGTAAAAGATTTGTTGGTTGCTTTTTTTTTTAATCAATGGGTAGTTGGGTGGTACGTAATTTATTTTTTTTTGTTGGTTTGTTTTAACTAAGTATTGCGGGAGGAGCGTAGCTTGGGCGTCGCAGCTGGGCTGCCTTTGTTCTGTTTGTTTGTGTTTGTTACTTTATTTATTTATTTTTTAAAATTATTATTTTTTATTTTATGTTTCGTACTCTTTTTCTTGTGTGTTTTTGTTTATGCTTTTTTTTTTTTTGTCTACTTTTGTGTGTGTGTTTTTTAAAAATATTTTTTGGTTGTTTATTAATTTATTTTTTTACCTTTTTTTTTTTTTTGTTTGTTTGTTTTGTTTTTTTTTTTTTTTAATTTGTCTTTATTTATGTCAATTATTTTTTTATTTTTTTTTTAACTTTTTGTTTGAATTTTTTTTTTTAAAGTGGTTTCTGATTCATTGTTGTGTAAAGTTTGTAGAAAAATTGGAGATTTTGATGAACTTCCCTTTTTTTGTTTTTGTTTTGCAATGAAACATCTTTTGTCGATGCCTCCCAGGATACTGACCATAGGGTTGTTGATGAACGTCTTCTTCAAGATAGATGGATAGCTGTTGCTGATGATCTAACTCGGAGTGGGACTTTAATTCGTTTTATGAACATGTGAGTAAAATCACAGTCCCGAGATGGCATGCTGGAAGCTGCAATTTATTGAACACCGGATGACGACCGACTCGTGGAAGACTCTGACTCCACTTTCTTCTTGCAATCTTGAAGCCGCGAGGACCTGTTGCTCTTTCTTGTGATCTTGAAGATACATTGACCTGTTGGACGAGACCCTTGCTGCAATCTTGAAAATACACGGACCTGCTGGACGAGACCCTTGCTGCAATCTTGAAAATACACGGACCTGCTGGACGAGACCCTTGCTGCAATTTATCGAACACCAGATGGTGGCGGCCCGTGGAAGGCTCACGACGTGACATTCGAGGAAACGTTGGACCTGTCGATCTTTCAACCCGTCAAGGAATGCTTTTTCGCTCGCGGACATTATTTAAGAAGTTTGCGGTGATGCTGAGGATCCAGATCAAAGCGGGACTTTGATTCATTTTTGCGAATAAAAATCATAGTCCCGAGATAGAGTGCTAGAGAGCTGCTGAGAAAGCGAGTTGTTTCTGTTTTGTTGATGTTGCAGTGGAGTATCAATCCAACGAAGAACTTGTGCAATTTCTAGTATCCAACCCCTTTGATAGGTCATGTGAACGTTGAGGGTGTTGCTGAGAAGGAGAATGGTCTTTGTTTTCTATGATGTTGTTGACATCGGGGACCTAACAGACGACCTCTAGAGGTTAAGCAAATACAAAGACTTGTTCGTCATCCAGATGCTAAGAGTACGACATCTTGTAGCGCACCAGAAGCAATCAACTTCATACCCATGAAAGGTATTGTTTCTCATGTTCTTTTATAACGTTTTTTTTTTTTTTTTTTTTTTTTAAATGGTAGCTGAACTGAGGTAACTTTACAGGCTGCCTACGTACCCGTCGTGGGATCAAGCTTTAACGTAGTTCGATTTTTTTTTTTTTTTTTTTTGTGCTCTAAGTTTTGCCTAGACTGTCCTTTTAGATTTTCAGTCTAGCGAGCAAGAGTCATTGAACCTTTTACAATTTTGGTTGTATAAGCCAAGAGTGACATGCATTTTAAACTCATGCGTCAAGGAGCGTTGTGGACACTTTAGGCTCGTATCAAGGAGCGTTGTGGACACTTTAGGCTCGTATCGAGGAGCATTGTGGACACTTTATGCTCGTATCGAGGAGCAATGTTCTATCATGGATAGTATTGCTTGAGGAACTTTCCGTTGATAGGGCCAAGACGAACTTCATCGGGCGTTGAAAGAAGGTAAGCGCCGTTGGTGTAGACTTCTCTCACCACATGCGGTCCATCCCACTTTGGATCAAATTTCTCTCCAGATCGATGTGAAAGAATGATGGGCCTTCGAACTGCAAGTACTAAGTCACCTATTTGGAAGGAGCGAGGTCGAACTTTCTTGTTGAAAGCTCGAGACAAGCGAGCTTGATAACACTCGAGGCATTGCTGCGCTTCTAACCTCTTTCCGTCCAAAGCTTCGAGTTCAGCAAGACGTAACTTTGTATTGTCATCACCTGTGAGGCCTTCTTGGATCGCAATCCGTAGTGACGGAATTTGGCGTTCCAATGGAAGTATTGCTTCGACTCCATAGACAAGCGAGTAAGGTGTGGCTTGTATCGGAGTGCGGCATGAAGTCCGGTATGCCCAAAGTGCTTCACCAATCCGTTCATGCCAATCCTTTTTTGACTTGGAAACAACCTTCTCAAGGAGCTTGCAAAGAGTTTTATTGAAAGCTTCTGCGAGTCCGTTTGCTAGCGCATTGTACATTGTAGAGCATCTTTGCTTGATTTCGAACTTCGCACAAAATTGATCCATCAGAGCATTCTTGAATGGTTTCCCGTTATCCGTACTATATAACGGGGGACCCCATAGCGGAAGACAATATTATTTTTGATGAAGTCTACAACCGTCTCTTTCTTGACTTCTTTGAGAGGGATTGCTTCTGCCCATTTGGAGAAATAGTCTGTCGCAGCAAGAATGTAGAGGTGTTGTTTAGAAGATTTTGGGAGTGGCCCAACAAAATCAAGTCCCCAATTGTCAAAGGGCCAAGATGCTACTGTTGGGTGAAGCGGCTCGGGTGGTTGGCGAATGAAGTCTCCATGGATTTGACATGCATGACATCTTTTGGCAAACTCGAGCGACTCTTTCACCATGGTTGGCCAATAGTATCTCATTCTCTTTAGTCGATCATGCAACTTTGGCCCTGATTGATGAGTACCACAGATACCTGAATGAGCTTCTTCAAGGGCCTCTCTAGCTTCATCATTTCCAAGACATCTCATCAAGATGTCATTGAAGGAGCGACGATACAGCTCATTGTTGAAGTATAGGAATCGGGGCGCACGACGACGAATTTCAGTCTTGTGCTTGAGATCATTCGGCAATTTTCCATGTTGAAGATATTCAACGAGAGGTTGTCTCCAGTCTTCAACCTCAATCTCGAATACTTCGATGAAATTTGTTGCTTGTTGAGCGATGTCATGGTGGATCAAGTGAGGGATGACCCATCTCCGACAGACAGGAACCGTCGTCACTTCTTCTTCAAGTACAGCTAAAGTTGCTGCAAGGTTGGCCAAAGCATCAACTTGTTTATTCTCGTTTCTTGAAACATGCAACATAGTGATATCTTCGAACTGACTTATGAGCTCAGCAGCATAAAGATAGTAGGGGATTAGATTAGGCTTGAGGATGTCGTACTCTGTCAAGAGTTGGTTAATGACAAGCTTTGAGTCTCCATACACATTGAGCTGGTACAACTGCATGTCTCGGGCTAATTCCAATCCAATTATGAGGGATTGATATTCAGCCACATTGTTTGAACATAACTCTGCCAATGTGAAGGCGAATGGAAGGACTTCATCTTGTGGAGTTACAAAGACGACTCCTGCTCCTGCTGCATTCTTTCTTGCAGCACCATCAAAAAACATCTTCCATGATGGTATTACATCAGTGTAGAAGATCTCTTCATCGGGCAAGTCTTGAGATAATTCCCAATCAGTTGGGATTGGATGATCTGCGAGGAAGTCAGCTACCGCTTGTCCTTTTACTGCCTTCTGAGGGATGTAAACGATCTCAAATTCTGACAGGAGAAGTGCCCATTTGGCGAGCCTTCCCGATAGAACTGGTCTTGTCATTATGTATTTGAGTGGATCGGCGTGAGAGATAAGTCGGACTGTGTGTGACAGCATATAGTGCCTCAACTTCTTTGTAGCGAAGATAAGAGCAAGACATATCTTCTCAATGGGTGAATAGTTCAATTCTGCCCCCACCAGAGTTCGGCTCAGGTAGTAGAGCGCATTTTCTTTGCCATCATGATTTTCTTGTGCCAATAATGCCCCCAATGACTGCTCCTGAGCACTGATGTAAAGAATCAGTGGTTTATTGGGGATAGGCGCTGCTAAAACCGGTGCTTTGAGGAGATACTCTTTGATGCTTTCGAAAGCTTTCTTACAAGCATCATCCCATTTGAACAATGCATCTTTCTTCATCAACTTGTTAAAGGGGTGACACCGCCCTGCTAGGTTTGAGATGAACCTCCGGATGTAGGCGAGACGACCTTGGAGGCCTTTAAGCTCGTGGATATTCTTAGGTTCTGGCATATTGTGGATAGCATCGATTTTAGCTTGGTCAATCTCAATACCGCGATGTCGGACAACAAACCCGAGGAATTTGCCTGAAGTGACCCCAAATGCACACTTTAAAGGGTTCATCTTTAATTGGTACCTTCGAAGTCTGATGAAAATGTCACGAAGGTCTTGAAGATGATCCGCTCTCCTTTTTGATTTTACCACCAAGTCATCGACGTAGCATTCAACCTTTGTGTGCAAGACATCATCAAAAATCTTTTGCATAGCACGTTGATAAGTGGCACCAGCATTTTTTAGTCCAAATGGCATCACTTTATAGCAGTAAATTCCTTTTGGTGTACGAAAGGCTGTGAGTTCTTCATCCTTTGGATCCATACGAATTTGGTTATAACCAGATGAACCATCCATAAAGGATAAGACTCCGTGTCCTGTTGTAGCATCGACCATGAGCTCCGTAATTGGCAATGGAAAGTCATCTTTTGGACATGCATTATTCAGGTCGCGAAAATCTACGCATACTCGAATTTGTCCATTCTTCTTCTTAACTGGGACAATATTTGCAATCCAACTTGGATACTTCACTTCTCGGATGAAATCAGCTTCGATCAGCTTGTTGACTTCAGCTTCGATCTGTGGAACCAGTTCAGGTCGATAGCGACGCTGCGCTTGCTTGATGGGGCGAACGCCATGTTTGATAGCTAGGTGATGGATTGCAACTTTAGGATCAAGGCCGGGCATGTCCTTGTAACTCCATGCAAAAACGTCTTTGTATTCTTGCAGTAGCTTGAAGTAATCAGCTTCTTCCTCAGGACTTAAGAGTGCACTGACAAAGATAGGGCGCAGTTCTTCTTCTGTACCAAGGTTTAATTGTTTGAGCTCGTCGACGGTAGCTTGCCCCCCTTCTTCGAAGACTGGAGGAGCACTTTTTAGTTCATCGTTTGAAGATGATGACTCTTCTTCGACAGGCTCTTGGATGGTAATGTGATTGACAGTAGCAACATCTTCGATCTCGCTCATCTCAATTTGATTTGTTTGAGATTGTTTTCCTTGGTTAGTGGAGATGATAATGCGTCGTTTTACCGTCAAAGCATCTGTTGTTGAGACTTCCAAAATTGCTTGTCGTTTCATTTGCGATGGAATTACACTTTGTGGGTCACCAACATCTTTGCGACTGACATGCCTCTTCCCATGTCTACGTCGTCTTTTGGACTTGTTCAGAGGAGCAGGTTCGTCTTCTTTTCCTTGTGCTCCCAAGCGGGTGAGTGCAGACTCACGCCATTGGAGATCTTGAGAGTTTAAGGTTGTATCACTTTGTGCTGTTCCTAAACGTTCAAAGACCGAAGTACCTTGTATTGGTGGGGCAAGTCGATCAAAGACAGATGTACGAGCTGAGGGGACTTTGTTTTCACAATCGTCGGCTACTTGCACTGTAATATGTTGAGTAGAAACTTTCTCCTTTACTGAGATTTTGATTGGTGTTTGAGGTGTAGAGCCAATTCCTTGACGGTTGATAATGAACTTTTCTCCTTTTCGAACGAGTTGGGCCTGCGCCTTTGTGAGACCATGGATTTGGTCAAGAGGTTGAAGCTCGCCTAAACGTATGGGCTCACCTTTTCCGTATCCAGCTGCTTCGAAGAGCTTTTCCGTCTTAGCTCCGTACCAACCCTCTGAATTTTCTTGGGTTGAGATGCCTTCCTCTTCTTCAAACTTTATTATAGATGCGACAAATCCTACAATTGGTGGCTTTATAATTGTGGATTTGACAAGCGGTGCTACTGGAAGAACTAACTCATCTTGCAAAGCGTTTAGGTTGGCTTTTGAAAAAGTAGAGTTGGTCTCTTTAGTCATCGCCACAAAAGGGAGTTGTCCCGGCTTTCGACGTGATTGCGGAATGTATTGAAGCACTGAGATTGGATTGGAGATATTGGTAGAGTTCTTCGTTGACTTGTTCGTTTCCTCTCCTTTTGATACTTTTTGAGCTTTCTCATCCTTTTGGGACTTGGGGGATGAAAGAATTTCAGCTTCTTTTCCTTTGTTGATGTCGAGTCTGCTAGAAGATGGTACCGAAGTTGGAAGTGCTTTCGAGAGGACTTCAGTCTCCGTGTAGAACTTAGCATCAGCAAAGTGTGTTTCAGTCTTCTCAAAAGGTTGACTCTCAGCAACAATCTTTCTCTGCATACCATCCTTGTAATACTTGAAGCATTGATGCCATGTAGATGGAACCACACCCGTCTCGTGTAACCAGGGACGTCCAAGCAACAAGTGGTATGATGTCTTGCAATCAATGACATGGAAGAGTACTTCGGACTCCAAGTCTTCGATTGTGAGCTTTAAGCGGACCATTCCGATGGCTCTCTGCCCCCCTTGGTTAAAGCCTTGGATCACCAGCCTACTTCGACTCAATTGATCTGGAGAGATGCCAACTTTTCTCATCGTGCGGATGGGCATGATATTGACAGCAGACCCGCAGTCAAGAAGAATGCGCTGAACTTTGTGTTCTTTAATGGATCCTGTGACATATAACGGCCTGTTATGAAGATGAGAACCAAGTTGTAGGTCTTCGTCGTCGAAGGTAATGGTGGCCATGCAAGAGGCACATGTCTCCGATTTCTTTTGAACCCAATCTTTTTCTTTGTACTTGTGGGGATTAGTCAAGGCTTGAGCGAGGCTGAGCCGAGTCTTCTCCGGTAGTTGTAGGGCCTCAAAGAGACTCAAGTGTATTGACGTCTCTTCAATGTCAGAGGTATCATCTTCTCCTTTGGGATGCTCTTCTTCATGAATTGGAGGGGATGATTGGTCGGCAGGTACATCGTTCATTTGTTCTTCTGATGTGTCTGACTCGACTTGGTAACATGAGACAGAGTAGGCCGGCTCTCGTTGCTGTTTTTGGAGAAACCACTTTGGTATAAAATCGCCAAATGTGATTGCCAAAGGAGGAAACTGCTGAAAAATCTTTTCATGATCAGCAGGAGGCACTTTGAATGCTTTTTTCTTCACTACCTTCTTCTTCTTCTTTGACTTGATGCTTGGACGAGTCTTTCTTTTGGTCCGTTTTGCTCTTTGATGAAAAAGAGGTGGTGGATGTTGCACACGTCGTCGCCGTCGTGTAACTAATGTCCAACCGTCATCATCGATGAGAGAAGAGTCTTCTGTTGACTCTCGTTCGATTTTTGTAGGGAGACATCGTTGTTGCTGATGTAGCTGAGACAATGGAATTTGCCCTTGACCGGATTCTATCATTGATATTGAATGGGGGATACCAAAGCCAAGAGTTCCGGCTGTGACTTGCTTCAAATTTTGTGGCGGCCATGGTGCTTTTATTGCTTGAGGAGACAACATTGTTACAGATGATGAAGGTGGAATCAAACTGGGGTTGAAAGACCCGAAGGCAACACTCGTCATATTCGAGGCTGCCACATCATTGACGGAGTCAAGTTCAATCTTTCCTTGTCGAGCTAGGTCCATAATCTTCTCTTTGAGGACGAAACATTTTCCAACCGGATGGCTAATCAGTTGGTGGTATCGGCAGTATTTTGGGTCATCAACGCGACCCGCTTCCTCTGGACGTTTAGAGGTTGGCAATTCAATCAACTTTAGACTTAGCAGTTGATCGAGCATGCCAGATAGCTCAGAGTCTGGAAAAGGATATTCTTTTGCCTCGAGCTCCTTTAGTGTCATCCTGCCTTGCCCTCTTTCTTGAGATGTGCCTGCCTTCGGCGGTTCCTGCTTCTTTTGGCTCAAGATCTTGACCGGCTTGGTGGTAGTAGTGGTGATCATAGCCTCCTTAGTTTTGGAGGGTTTGGATGTGTTCCACTGCTTCTTCTCCGACTTGAAAGAATCGATTGGTCGTGGATCTCCATGTGCGGCTATACTGAGCTCCATGTCATGAGCCCGTGTAGCTAATTCTTCAAAAGAACGAGGCTTAATCCCTTTGAGGATGTAAAGAAGCCCCCAGTGCATCCCTTGGATGCACATCTCAATAGCTGATGGTTCAGAAAGACGATCCTTGCAGTTAAGAGCAAGATTCCTCCACTTGTCGATGTAGTCAATAACAGGTTCATCTTTCACTTGTCGTACAGCGGCAAGCTCCACCATGCTCACTGTCCTTCTGGTGCTGTAGAAGCGGTTGAGAAACTCGCGCTCCAGTTGATCCCAACTGTCAATGGAACCAGACTCTAGATCGGTATACCAGTCGAACGCATTCCCTTTGAGGGAGCGAACGAACTGTTTCACCATGAAGTCTCCGTACGTGCCAGCATTATTGCAAGTCTCGATAAAGTGAGCAACGTGTTGTTTTGGATTGCCTTTTCCATCGAACTGTTGAAACTTTGGCGGTTGGTATCCTGTCGAGAAGCGCATTTGCTCAATGCGTTGAGAGTATAGCTTGGCATAGACCAAGGAAGATTGTGACGCACCCCCGTACTGAGCACAAATGGTATCGGAAATCATTGCTTGTAATTGCTGGACTGAGAGCGAAGCAATTGATACTTGGTGACTGTCCCGAGTGGGATCTCGCGAGCCGGATGCATTCCGATTTTGTTCCTCTGCATCTCGATGTCCTTGGAGAGTGAACCCTTTGTTTTGTTCTTCCGCTTCACGAGGGCCTCGGAGATTGAACCCAGGGGGATTTGTCGGTCCTTGATTGGATTCATCTGCTTGGTTATTCTGCTCCAAGCGGCTTACCAAGTCTACAATCTGGGCATCTTTATCCTCAACTACCTTTGTTAAATTTGCAATTGCGTTAGACATTTGTGCGATCTGTTCTTCAATCGTCGCTGCTTCCATCATCATGACAGACCTGATGGAGGTATGTGTCTCAGAATTTGAATGATTTTGATTCTGCACTTCTTTGGAGGCTCGACCTTGAGAAGGAGAGGTCACGGAGGATGTTGACCCTGCGCTAGACTGTGCATCGAAAGGATGACTGGAGGACATACCCTCAGGCATCCTGGCCCGCGCAGTCTTAGCCATTTGCATCGGTTTGGAGACGCGTTGCTTGCGATGTTGAGAGAGGGCCCCAACCAAGTGAGAGGTACCAGACTGCGTCATATGACGTGTTGCTCGCCGATCATCGCTAGTAGCTGGTGTAGATTCAGGTGCAGAAGAGGTTGTGTTTCTCTTTCCATGGATGGCGGTGGTTGCAACAACAGGTCTCTTGGGGGCCATTGATGCTGCCTAATTGTTTGCTAACTGAAAGATGAGAGGTAGAGAGAGTCCCACCGGGCGTGCCAAAAATTTGTCGACACAAAATTTCGTTGACGAAATAATGATGAACAAAATATTTTATTTATTTTCAGTTTGGTACAACTCTCAAGAAATCCTCTGATTAACAATCAGAAATTTCTAAAGTAGAAGATGAGAGCCGAGGCGTGATCTCGATCTTCTTTGAAGGTGTTGATGTAGTTTTTCCTTTCTTCCGGGCTGCGCGGTTGATCGGCTAGAAAGTGATTCTGGAGGAGAACTGGCTTCTTTGCAGCTTTGTCTTCTCCGAAATGATTTAATTTCTTTTCTTTGAAGGCTAGAGAATGCTTCTGAGTTCTCTTCTTTGGCTTCTTCTGAATTTCTCTCTCTGAATTTCTGAATCCCTAAATCTCTAGCTTTGGCTCTTATTTATAGACTTTTAGAGATAAGGATCTCAAGAGTCCCACTCTATTTAGTAGTTTAAGGGACGAGATTTTGATAAGCCTCACCCATTTAAAGATAAGGATTCCAAGAGTCTCACTTTATTGGTTTAAGGGATTTAGGAGATTTTGATAAGCCTCACCCATTTAAAGATAAGGATTCCAAGAGTCCCACTTTATTTAGTGGTTTAAGGGACTTAGGAGATTTTGATGGGCCCCACCCATCTTCTTGGGTATTGAGTCCAAAATCAGGTTTTTTGTATTGATGGATCGACCCATTTATCGAGTGTGTGACCCATTTAGATTTGGACTTGGGTTTTGAGTTTATGGGCTTTCTACTTCGTGCCCAGACCCGAGCCGTAAGAGGCTCATGCCTTGTCATTAGGCCCAATTTAAATGTATAGGGCTTTTTAATGATTTTAGGCTCTTTATATAATTTTACGAGTGTGTAAGGACCTTTGCGTAAAATTAATAAATTTTAGGGTTCTACAGCTGTATCACTCATTCGCCTCCATTTCCATGATTGCTTCGTTCAGGTACTTGTCATGTTTTTCTCTGGTTTGTGGGCTGCCAAATGCTAGTTGGACAAGTTCTAGTCTTAGCTTACGATGGTTGTGATTGTACTTTGTAGGGTTGCGATGCATCAATCTTACTTGATGAGGCTGCCTCAGCCACAAGTGAGAGGAACGCGCTCCAAAATTTACGTTCAGCGAGAGGTTATGAAGTCATTGAAGCTGCCAAATCTCAAGTAGAGAGCATTTGCCCAGGAGTGGTATCTTGTGCAGACATCCTTGCGGTTGCAGCGCGAGACGCATCTGTTGCTGTGAGTATTTATTTTTGCTCAATATAGGGATCATAGGAAAACTACATAAGGGATGTAAGTTTACATATATTTTGAACACAAGTCTTGCACCAATAATCTAAACATTAGATATTCTTGAAACCAGGTGGGTGGCCCAACATGGACAGTGAAGCTCGGAAGGAGAGACTCCACCTCTGCAAGCCTAAGCCAAGCTGAGACAGACCTTCCACGCTTTACAGACGGCCTCGAAAAAATCATTTCCTTGTTTGATAACAAGGGTCTCAGTGCAAGAGACATGGTTGCCCTCTCAGGTTTGGACTAGGATACACCATATAATCATTTCCTTGGATTCCAGTTATCACCCTAAGTATTCTCTCTCCATCTATGTTTTTCTTACCTTAAGTAACCTTTTATTGATATGCAGGGTCGCATACAATAGGCCAAGCTCAATGTGTAACCTTTCGTGACAGGATCTACAACAATGCTAGCGACATTGATGCTGGCTTTGCTAGCACTCGTAAGCGTCGTTGTCCTACTAATGATGGAAATGGTAATTTGGCGCCTCTCGATTTGGTGACACCAAATTCTTTCGACAACAACTACTTCAAGAATCTAATTCAAAGAAAGGGACTTCTCGAATCGGATCAGGTCCTCTTTAGTGGAGGATCCACAGACAGCATTGTTTCAGAGTATAGCAAGAGCCCAGCAACTTTTAACTCTGATTTCGCGTCTGCTATGGTAAAGATGGGAGATATTGAACCTCTCACGGGCTCATCCGGGGTGATAAGGAAGTTGTGTAGTGCAATCAACTAGGTAGTTTCTTTCTAAAGTTTGAAGACATTTATGAGAACCAAGTGCCTATATGTCATAAGTTGTGTCTAAATTATTTTTAAAGTGTAAATCACATGATGATTTTGTATTTTAGGCGCCTATATTTTCTTTTGTCATTTTTTTTGTTTTCTTTCAAGTGTGTTGTAATCAGCACCCATTTGTTATATGTTCTTCTATACCATTATCGGTCTTTTGGCTAGAATCAAATGTTGTTAAATGTTCTTCTTCTACCTCCTTATTTTTCATTCTTTAACTTCGTCAAGTGTGATATATCAGAATATCTCTGTCTCTCTCAACTACTTGCTTCACAGTTAATATAAAGAGAGGTAATTAAGGCCTTCTGCATCGGCAACGCCTTAAATAAGGTTTTGATCTAATAATTCTTTTAGGTTCCATTCTTTTGGTGGAAGTTTTAAAAGTCTGGAACATTAATGTTTTGGAACAAGAGGCAAGAGTCTAGAACAAGAGGAGAGAGAATACTTGGGGTGTCATAGCCATATTTTTACTAATATAAAGAGGATGCCCCTATTCAACACATTTGATTGAATCTTTTTGTGTAATTCTAAAACTACCATTTGCTCTTTTCTCATCTTCTTATAGATAATGAAAAACTTTTGATTAAATGTTTACTTAATTCTCATACTACCCCTCACTCAACTATCTATTAGGCTTGAAATTCTCTATGGATATAACTGAGTCAGTTACGCCTAAGGTTGCCATGTGTCCCTTTTAATACTCTAATTGTGGTTAAAATTCACCCATCCTTAGGGTTCACACACTTATCCTTGGATTATATAGAAAAAAAATGAAAAAAAAAAAATTAACCCTAAGAATTAGTGAATTTTAACTAGGGTTTAACAAAATTAATACTTTTTTCCTAAAAATCAAGAATAAGTGGGTGAACTTTAGGGGTAGATGAATCTTAACCACAATTAAGGGTGTCAAAAGAGATGCATAGCAACCTCAAGGGCATAATCAGACTCCAACTGTGGTCAAGATTCACCCATCTCTAGAGTTCACCCACTTATTCTTGGTTTTCAGAAAATAATATTTTTTTAAACCTTGGTTAAAATTCACTAACTCCTAAGGTAAAAAAAATTTTCATAGAAGGTAAATCGGCCACATTAAAATTACCTTCTGGGGAGGTCCGTTTGATATCCAAAATCTTTTTTTTTTTCTAGAAACCAAGGATAAGTGGGTGAATCTTAATCACAGTTAAGGAGTGTTAAAAGGAACACATGGCGACCTTAGTGGCATAACCGCGCTCTCTTGGAAAAATGCTCCAAAGAAGAATATCTCGCCAAGGCCCCGCCCGCCCCCTTTCTTTGTTATACCCAAAATGTCTCTAAAGCTTTTTAGTTCTTAAAATGTCCCGACGTCATATTTCTATAAGTAACGAGGCCCTCACAATTTTTTTAACCAAAATTTTCCTCAAGTTTCTATACCCAAAATATTTCTTAATTTTATTTTGAAATGCTCCCCTTCTCCTCTCTCTCTCTCTCACCGCACGTGCTGCCCACTAGTACTAATATAAAGAGGATACCCCATGTTCTTGATTCAATCTTTTGTAATTCCAAAACTCTCCTTTGCTCTTATGAGATAAAATTTTGCAAAATTCTCAAACTACCCTTATCATAATCATTATATAAGACAAATAATTGAATGTTTGTTAAAAAAAAAAAACTGAATGTTTTCTTAATTGACATACTATCCCTCACTCATCTATCTATTAGGCTTTAAATTCTCTACGGTTATAACTGGACTCCTTGGAGTCCAGTTACACCACTGAGGTCGCCATGTGTCCCTTTTTAACACTCTTTAACTGTGGTTAAGATTCATCCATCCCTAAGGTTCACACACTTACCCTTGAATTTTAGAAAAAAATAGTGATGAATTTTTTTTAACCCTAAGAATTAGTGAATTTTAACTAGGGTTTAAAAAATTAATTCTTTTTTCCTAAAAACCAAGCATAGGTAGATGAACTCTAGGGGTAGATGAATCTTAACCACAGTTAAGGGGTGTTAAAAGAGACACATGGCAACCTCAAGGGTGTAATGAGACTCCAACTGTGGTTAAGATTCACCGACCCCTAGGTTCACCCACTTATTCTTGGTTTTCAGAAAAAAATATATTAATTTCTTTTAAACCTTAGTTAAAATTTGCTAACTCCTGTGGATACATTTTTTTTCATTTTTTTTCTAAAAATCAACAATAAGTGGGTGAACTCTAGGGATGTGTGAATTTTAATCACAATTAAGTAGTGTTAAAAGGGATACATGGCAACCTCTTGGCAAAATACTCTGAAAGAAGAATGTCTTGTCAAGGCCCCGCTTGCCTCCTTTCTTTGCTATACCCAAAATATCTCAAAGCTTTTAGTTCTTAAAATGTCCCAACATCATATTTCAATAAGCAATGTGTCTTTCACAATTTTTTTTATCCAAAATGTCCCTCAAGTTTTTATACCCAAAATATTCATTAATTTTTGGTCCCTCTTCCTAGCCTCTCTCCCCTTCTCTCTCACATGTATCCCACGTGCGGCCAGTAGAGTAGTATATATATGACAAGTAGTGGTAAAGCTAATTGTTCCTCTTTCATTTTTCTTTGCTTTGATCTTTACTTGATGTTGATGGAAAAATCCACACACATACCGAAAACTAATAACAATTTACTTTGATCTTGACGAGAAATGCATGGAAAAATCCACAAACACACTCAAATATATAAAAATGAAAAAAAAAAATGACAAGCTCCACAATCTTGCTATAAAAGTTAAAATGAAAAAAAAAAAAACAATTGAAAAGGCTTAGCAAAAAGCGTCGTCAAAACTCTTTGAGCAGTGTGGAGAACATTAAGTGCACCATTACCATATCGTGGAGAACATTAAGTGCACCATTATCAATTGAATAAGTGCTTCCAATTGCCAGTGATCTATGATGACCCAAACGGAATCAAGACCATCACTAGTCCTTGGAAATCCTGATACAAAATCCAATTGAGTAGTGAAACCATTGGGTTTCATTCGAAAGCTTTCAATGGAGCTGTTACCCACAAACATGAGGACCTTTTGACTATTCACTGGTTCCCCAAGTATTATCATTTTGTCCATTGCTCGCACCTCTACTTAGTCATTCAAAGCCATTTGAGTCCCATCCATTTCGTTCCTGAGATTTGCCTTGCAATCTTTAGTAGCCTTTTGAGAATTGTTGCCGGAGACTATCAATGAGACCAGAACATCAAGAGGAGAAAAGGCTAAGTTCTCCATCTAGTTCATGGTCTGAAATTTGGCATAGAGTGAATATCTACTTCATCTTAGCCAGTATCCATATGACAAATCTAACTGTTCAAAGCTTACTGCGTTAGTTTTGCAATACAAGCACATCAATGGAGATTCAGCACATCCATCATGTGGATAGTGAAACTGAAACAGATAATTTACTACCCATATAACATTGGAAGTAAGTGTATTAAAGAAGTCTTTAAAAATGGGATGCTTCTCCCAAAGTTTGACAAAATCCATCAATAGCTAAATTCAAATGGGATGCTTCTCCCAAAGTTTGACAAAATTCATCAGGAGCTACTGGTCATCCTTCATAATTTTCTATATAGCTTACATCCTAGAGATTTGGAGTGGAACTGCGGCTTCAAAAGTTTCATTTGAACAGACAAGCTGGAGCAGTTCTGAGTTACCAATCCGCTCCAATAGATGCCTCCGACAGTCTTCAGCAGCCATCACTCCAGCTGAGTAAGCTCCATGCACAGACCCCTGGTGGTCCATGCTCACGGCCTCCCCACCAAAGAAGAGATTACCGACTGGTGCTCGAAGCCTCTCATATAAATCTGCAGGCTTTCCAACCAAGTCATAGGAGTAACAACCGAGAGAGTCTGGATCTGTCCCCCAACGCGACACGAGATACTGAACCTGTAGAGGGACCAAGCAAAGAGAAGTTCCGATGTGAGCCACAAAAGATTTTTGTCTTAAACCACCAATTCTACTTGGCCGAGTTGAAGGACTTTCTAGGTTAAGTAAGTCCAAAAGTCTGTTCAGAACTTTCCTAACTCAGCATAGTTCAGAGTAATTCCAAGTTTGGTGACTCACCCAACTGGCACAACTCAGCGGTCACCATTCTATCAAAGATGAGACTACATCACCAACATTATTTTCTATACTAGTTTAAGATAATATTTATCCACTGATATTTAAAACATATTCATCATCGTTAGGGTCCCTGAAAAAACTATTGCCATGCTTTCTCCGTTTTGTTAATGTGTAAATGTTCAACCTATACTTTTAATGCGGACGTTTAATCGAAGAGCCACTTGTTGATTAGGTCAGAACACAAAACTGGGCCAATACAAAAACTATAACCATCGAATTAGCCAACACTTGGACAACTAAGAGATTGGTAAACAATTGAGAAAAAAAGAAAGAGAGAGACTTGTCCAAAATGAGCTGCCTAGGATTGTCCAATCATTTTGACTTGATAGCTCCTCCAAGAGGAAGGCAAACTGATAAAGGGTCCGAATCGATCAGTTGGTGGGCGATGTACAGCAAAAGATGGATGAGATTTTTTTTCCAGATACGCATGTCAGTGTGTGGACACTGCTTGTTTTTGGAAAATGGAGACAATGCTATATAGACCAAGTAAAAGTTATTAAAATATGTAAAACCAAGGATCTTACCGGCTCTGTTGCATCAGGAAACATTTTCTTCAGCTGCAACATCACAAAATTAGCAGCAGCCTCATCAGATAACTTCTCTATGTCATACGCAAACCTTCCAGCAGCCATATAGACGAGTACAGGATACCCCGTCGCCTTGTGAAGATTGAGAAAATATCCACAAGCATAAGAAGTGGGTGCAACAATGCCTAATAGCTCAACATTTGGCCAAAACACACTGTCATAGAGTAAGGCAATCTTATTCTCATTGCCGACACCCAGATCAGAAATTGCATCAGCCTTCCAGCTAGGTAATTTTGGCTTGAAATCAATCAAATTGGCTTTGAGAACCCCAAGGGGTACAGTTAATATAGCAGCATCTGCAACAAAGTTTCTTCCACCCTCAACAGAGACCATCACTTTATGACCCCAGTTGTCAATCTTTGTTACCCTAATCATCAAGATTCACAAAAATAATAAATATCAATACATGGCCAAAATTGTTTCCCTTATAAAAACTAGTTTTCCAATTCAGCTATTGAAGTTTTAAAATTTGCACAATTCCAGAAATATTTCTTGATGTCTGAAAAAAATCAGATGGTATTGGACATGGAGATTCTGACTAAACAAAGTCACTACTGGGAAAACTAGAAAGAAACTGTAACAGGAAAGTTTTATATAATTAGAAAACTTGAGTTTCTTATTCAGCACATCTTACATCAAAATTTGGTGGAAAAAAAAATGCGTTGTGAAAACATTTAATTTCTTGCGGAAACTTAACAAGTAATGATAGCATTTGAAATAGAAGAGATACTTGTAACAGAACTAATGTAGATGTATAAGAATGTTTATAAAACAATGAAGGGAGATATATAAAATTTCTAATAATACAAGTAATCAAGAAAATCACAAAACTAAGTACTTTTTTTTAAAATAAGTACTTTCAGGAAGAATGAAAATGGTCAAATAAAATTCATTCAGAATTAAGGTCAGACCCATCTTCTAATGTCTTTAATTTGCCATACCTATCTTCCTTTCAAAATTTTCTCCCATTGTCAAACAAAATTAGTTGTTGAAATATCCCTACAACTTAGTGGCTTGCTTTTTAGTATTTAGCTAGTTTCTTGGTTCAAGTAATAAATATGTAATGCATGCATATTAAGTTGCACATTAGTGATGTATAAAATATGTAAGAATACCTGTGATTAAGACGTATATCAATATCTTTCGCAAGGGCCTTTATTACGGGGTAATAACCTTGCACCATGAGTCCATGACCACCAGAAAGAACCTGCTCCTGTATCACAAGGAGTATCCATAACCAGGTAAGCATTCAGTGAAGATAAAACTAATGCTGACTTTTGACCTTAAAACTGATATCTTGCTTGCATCTGATTTCCAAACTAGAAAACCCAAGTGAACATGATTCTATACTTACATGACTAATATGTATTTATTATAGAAAGTAATTGTGGAGGGATAATAACTAGAATAATATACCAACATTTTATGGAAATATACTGTTAGCATATAGGTGTTATCAAGAAAGAATAAAAAATATGATAAACTACAGTTATTTTCCTAGTAGTTATGTCCAACATGGCAATTAAGTGAAAAAAGAAAACACCCTCATTACAACAAGTTAACATAAACTAGGAAAAAGAACACAATTCTCTTTCACATGAGCATGTTTTCTTAAAATGTAGTGTTAAGGGCCCAGTCATTTTCATTCTAAAATCAGGAATCTAGTCTCCGTCTCAAACTAAACACTATTCATATTAGGCCAATGGCTCAAGCCAACAGGGCTTGCAGAAGCACTCTCCTGACAGATTTATTAAAACACATCATATCAAAAACTTCATCTGTAAACAGAACCATCAATAACAAAATTCATCATTAACCATGTAATACTTAACTTCTACACTTACTGTTCATGTAAAAATATACTTGTATGTAATTGTGTAAATATTTCATGTAATTTTCCTTTCCTTTTCCTAATAAATCCTTTCCTTGACATGCAGTAGACTTTTGACATCAGAGTAACACTCCCTCCACCATCCTGAAGTATTAGAAAGTGTCGTCTAAAATAATCCAACTCACAGTAAGTTATATTACTGACGGGTAAATTTTTTAAGTCATACTAAGTAAATTATGGGAGAGAATGATGGAGCATTTTCTGCCTAATGGGATAAAACTTATGAGTCATACTATGAAATTAAGGGAGAGAGATGGAGCAAAGATTAAGACAGGTAACTATGGTTATAGAAAAACCAATTGGATTCATGCCAATGAAATCTACTATGTAAGTTATGGGAGAGAATGATGAAGCATTTTCTGCCTAATGGGATAAAACTTATGAGTCATACTATGAAATTAAGGGAGAGAGATGGAACAAAGATTATGACAAGTAACTATGGTTATAGAAAAACCAATTGGATTCATGCCAATGAAATCTACTATGTAAGTTATGGGAGAGAATGATGAAGCATTTTCTGCCTAATGGTATAAAACTTATGAGTCATACTATGAAATTAAGGGAGATAGATGGAACAAAGATTAAACAAGTAACTATGGTTATAGAAAAACCTATTGGATTCATGTCAATGAAGTCTACAATTATGGCTATCTTCTAACCTTAGACAATTGATGGAGAAGGTTAGAGAACGATGAAAAATCTCTATACGGTATTTATTGACTTAGAAAAAACATATGTTGCCCTAGAGAATTATTGTAGTGAGTGTCAGCTCAAAAACTAACTTGACTCAACTCGAAAGTTAGCTAGGTCGAGTAACTCGGAAAACTCAAAAAAAACTTGACTCAACCGACTCAGAAGTATATATATATATATATATATATATATATATATATATATATGCGTGTGTGTGTGTGTGTGCGCGCGCGCGTGCGTGTATTATCCAACATAGAAAGAAAATTCTATTGCAAAATAATTTCTACTTTCTACAATTCTACTGCAAACTTAAAAAATTAAAAATAGTCCTAAAGTAATTGTAATGCTAAAGCCTCAAATCAATCCTAATTTCAGAAATTATAATGCTATTATTAATTTCAGAAATTAGAAGTAGATATGGTTTAGTCCTAAAGTAATTATAATGCTATTATTAATTATAATTTCTCCTCCTTTCCTCCTTCTCCTTCTCCTCAGTTTAGGGCTCGAATGAGACCTCGATATGGGTTGAAGGAGATTTTAAAAAAATAAGACATTTATGTCCTCAAGTGACTCAATCGAGTCTTTCGAGTCGAGTCACTCAGCCTAACTCGACCAAGTCACTCGAGTTACTCGGGTAAAAGAGAGAGATTGAGTTTTTGGTCGAGTCGAAACGAAACTCAGGCGAGTCGAGTCAACACCACCGAGTTTCGAGTCGACTCACTACGTTTTTGTATAGTGGTGGGTATTGGGGAAATAAGGAGTTCTAAAAAAATATATTGACATTTTTACAAACATATATGAGGGAGCGGTATGTAGGTAATGCTGTTGTGTAACGTTCTTAAGGGCTGTTATGGATCATACGCATGGGCGGAGTTAGGTGGGGGCGAGGGGCATGTGCCCCTCTAAACTTTTGAAAAACAAGACTTTTTTTCCTTTTAGGGCAACATGGGGAATAGGGCATGCAGGTGCCCCTTAAACTTATAAAAAAAAGTATCTTTTATAATAAGTTGTTTAATTATTTAATTGGGCATAATCATAGGACAAAGGGGCACTTTCTCGCAAAAAAATATACAATATTATTTAATTATTTTATAGGTCATAGCCATGAGGCAAGGGGATAACTATCTCCAGAACTTTGAAAACAAAATATTTTTTTTTTATACCATGTTATTTAATTATTTAACAAGGCATAGCCATGGGGCAAAGGGACAAAACGTTGAGGCTGCAAGAAAGCATACACGTGGTATCAGAATCAAGAAGGCAAGTAATTTTCCCACACAACACGAAATTGAAAGTTTTTGGCATTTAAATCTGATTTCAATTTTTTTTATCTAACAACATTCTTTTATCTAATACCGTTTTCATGCTTGAATTGCGAGTAAAATACAATTTTACTCTCTTTTTTCTGAATTAGTTTATGAGTTTTTGTGTTTAAACTAGGAGAGAATCTGAAATGGAGCAGCTCACCCGTAACCAAGAAGTAAAATTTATGAATTATGTGACTGGTATGTTTTTTTTTCTTACCGTTTTTATCTTCATTTCGAGTTCTTGTGTAAACAGGATGTTGAAGTATGTTTTTGTATATTATCTTAATTTCTAATGACATTTGAATGTGTAACCCTAAGATTTTTTCATGCAAAACTATTATTTTTGGCAAAACTTCTACGTGAAATAGATTATTCATGTCAAAACACCCCAAAAGCATATATTATATTAGACAAACGGATCAAGACTTATGCTTGCCTGGAATTATAGCACTAAACGGCATTCGATTGTGTAACCCTAAGATTTAATATATGCATTTGGGGGTGTTTTGACGTGAATAATATAGCCCATACAGAATATTTTGCCAAAACAAAATAGTTTTGCATGAAAAAATCTTATGATTACACAATAGAATGTCGTTTAGTGCTATAATTTCAGGAAAGCATAACTCTTGATCCAGTTGTCCGTTTGTCTATAATAATATATGCTTTTGAGGTGTTTCGACGTGAATAATCTATTCAACACAGATGATTTTGCCAAAAAATAATGGTTTTGCATTAAAAAATCTACGGTTACACAGTAAAATGTCGTTTAGTGCTATAATTTCATGTAAGCATAACTCTTGATCCGATTGTCCCTTTGTCTATTATAATATATGCTTTTGGAGGTGTTTTGACATGAATAATCTATTCCACGCAGAATATTTTGCCAAATTACCTGTAAGATATGAACGAACTGTATGGACAAAATGGCTCAAGAACTTGGTCGTCAAAAAAATATGGGGGCATAGACCCAGAATATTTCATAACCGCCTAATCGTTCTCCACAAAATCCATCAACAATGACTACAATTTTCGATCAACCATCACGTGCCCTCCCCCCGGCAACCACACACACAAAATCCTAGCTCCGCCCCTAATCATATGAACGTTAAGTAACAGTCCATAATTTTTTTGGGAGTATAAAAGGGTTTTCAAAATCCTCAAAACTACTTCTCATCATTTCATATCTTTCTTCCCCCCCATCTACAACTAAAAACCAAATGTTGATCAAAAACAATATCTGAAAGTTCAATTTTGAAATGAAAGCTTCGAACGACAAGAACTTGAAAAATTAAGTTGAGATTTTTTACGTTTAAATCATGTCATTTAGTAAATGTTGGGTAGATTAGTACTAGATTACTTCTGATAGTAGGATGCTATGTGATGCGGACATTGGAACATCAAGTGTGCGAGGCATCACTATGCTTAGCAGAGAGAAATATCGGTTGGGTGCACGATGAGAAGGTTAACAATGATAAACACAAGATTCGATACAAGTATTGACCCAAGATTATTAATGGGGGCATTACCTGCTTTAAGGGGCATCTGGTTCACAATTCAAGGGACATTATTAGGTGTAAAAAAGTCCAGAAAGAAGTTAGAATATTGAAGATGGGTCATCTAAAGGGCACACTAGAAAGCAAAAATGCTTGAGTGGATATTGAAGATGGGTCATTTAAAGGGGCACACTAGAATGCGAAAATGCTTGAGTGGATATTGAAGATGGGTCACCTTCTCAATATTTTTGATATATTTCCGATATATCTCCGATATAGCATGGTTAAAAATCTCTTACATGTATTGTTTTGCCTTACAATATATCCCTAATATTTCTAATATATCGCCCATTTTCGAGATATTGCTGGATAATTCCGATATATGTTTTATAAGTTAGGGACATTGTTTGAAATGTTGACGAAATATCGTCAATATCAACGATATTTCTCAATTTCGATGGATCCTGACATATCTATATAGGGTAATTTAAATTTTACAAAATATCGCACGATATCATCGATATCGTGCAATATCGTGGGATATTTTGAGAAACATTAGTTTGTAAGCTATAAAATAGAGTCAAAATCCTATTTACAGTTTATTTACATAAAATATCATTTAAGTAAACTGTTTTCATTTACTTTAGATATTTTATATGTAAATAAGGTTAGACCCCTATTTTAATTCAATAAAAATAATCCTAAATCTAAATTCCTAAAGAATAAAAAGTTAACTTTTCAGTTCAAGAATAAAATCCGCTTTTTAACACATTTTTCTAAATTTCAATTTCCAAATGCTAAGGTATTTATCAAATCTTAAAATTTCATAAATTCTACCATATAAAAACATTACTAGAACCTAAAAGTCTAGTATTTTAGTCTTCAAAAATATTTTCATCTAGAGGATTAAAATTCAACTAACAGTTCAGCAAAAAAAAAAGACTTACATTCAAGCTTTACAAAAAAATATTATGTATATTATGGGTACCCTTCATTTAAAATACTTCCAAAATTTAAATTTCAAAAGAATCATATGAATATGTTTCTAGGTATGAGTCGTATGGATTAATAGCAGCACATCGGATGGAGACCCAAATGGAAAGCCAACTCTACACAATAGATCCAAATCTAATGAAGACAAAGAAGGAAATGCATAGCCATAATAGATCTTCCTCTGGCAATGATTAGCTGTGCATTTCCTTATTTAAAGATCTGTTTTAAACTTGCATCTTTCCTTTGCTATAATCATGTTCCAAAAGATGTGAGTTGCTATAATCTCAAATCCATATAAGAATAAAATATGGTGACAGAATGATCATCACCAATTACATTCAAAAGAGAAGTCATGGTATTAGGACTCAAGTCCCACAATGGATATACTCAGTAGACCCTCTCTTCCTTATCTTTTGTCACGCAGTTTGAACCTTCAAATTTTTTTTTTCATGCCTTCGTCTACAGGCACCACAACTCCAACCTTTGTCATCTCTAACATCTCAGCTTATTTCGATCAATCTTGATCGAAACAACTTTTTAATTTGGAAATCTCAGTTTATGCCAGTGCTCAAAGGCCATGGACTGCTTGGCTTCGTCGATGGTACGCACCCCTATCCAAAAAAAATTCTGCTGGACAGTAATGGCAACACCAACCCTACTGTCAATCCTAAATACACAAAGCGACAGCATCAAGACCAGAATTTGAGTTGGATTAACGGAACAATTTCTAATGGTGTTCTTTCATACGCTTTTGGCCTCTTAACCTCATCTGCTATTTGGGATGCTCTTGAGCGATGATTTTCAGCCCTCTTTAGATTGCAACATCATGCAATTGAAGAAACAAATCCAATCGATCAAGAAAGGTACAGCGACTGTTGCTGAATACCTTCTTAATATTAAGCAACTAGCCGATCGATTAGCTTCAGTTGGTACGCCCATGGATGACGCCAACCTAGAATTGGTCACACTCAATGGTCTTCCACCAGAATATGCTTCATTCAGCACTTCGATTAAGGTGCGATCTGACCCATTTACATTTGATGAATTGGATAATCTTCTCTTATGTGAAGAACTCTCTTTGGAGGAATCCTCATTACCCCATCCATCCACTGAATCTACAGCATTTACGGCCTCTCGGAATTTCCTTCCATCAACTCAAGGACGAGGCATTAACCACCCATATCATCCTCCTAATAACTCCCGGGGGTCGAGGGAGGAGGCGCAACAATGGTGGTTGAGGAGGTCGTATTAATGGAGGCTCCAACAATTCCTCTTCCTCCAATCGGCCAACATGCCAAATCTGCAATTGAATAGTATCTTGCGATTGACTGCCACCATCACATGGACTATGCCTTTCAAAAACGGATTCGACCTCACAAGTTGGCTGCTATGATTTCCACTCAAACACCTTCTACAGATCAAGTTTAGTACACGGACATAGGAGCAACGAATCATGTCATTTCTGGTCTAGCAAATCAAACTCTTTGGTCTAAATACCAAGGCAGTGACAAGCTATCTGTAGGTAATGGTCAAGGTCTGTCTATACAGAACACAGGTTATGCCTCTTTCAAAACTCCATCATCGACGTTTCATCTATGTCATTTATTACATGTTCCTGATATCTCACCCAACTTACTTTTTGTTCATCAATTTTCTAAAGACAATAAAAGTAGTTTATCTTTGATGCTCATGGTCTTTGTATTTAGGACCAAATATCGGGTAGAAGCTTTTTCACGGCCGGAGTGAAAATGAGCTATATCCGTTCAAAGTATCACACAATCATTGTAATGAAATTTACCCTGTTGCATTAATTGGGAAGCATGTCTATGCCCCAATGACACAATAGATTAGGTCATCCTTCTTCATCTCTTCTCAATACCATGTCCTCTTCTTCCTATTAAAGGAAAACAACTGCAGTCATCTCTTTGCCATTCATTTTAGTTAGGTAAGAGTCACCGTTTACCTTTCTCTCCTTCTGTGACTTTTTGTTCCCAACCGCTTGAACTTGTTCATTCAGATATTTGGGGGCCTGCACCTATAAATTAAATAAGTGGATTACACTATTATGTTGTATTTGTTGATGATTTTTTAAAATATTGTTGGTGGTTTACAGCCTTATGTGATAGTGTAAGTGACAATTATGCATCAATACCCACAGAGTAACTCATGAATAGTACCATGAACAATAATTCGTGAATAGTGATTTGGGAGAGAAAATGAGAGATAGAGAAGAAGTAGATAAGATTACCTTGGAATCACTCCAAGATTGGCATCACACCATGGCCTCAAACCATTCCCATCACAGCAGATTCTAAAATCCAAAAAAGCTCTCGTGTTCATTCATAAAAATCCTTTATAAAATGATCTTTACAACTATTTATAGAGGCTCTTAAAACCTCCTACGAAATCTAGGCCATTAAACTAATCGATGGCCAATATTAAAACATAATAAAACCTAATAACATGTAATAAGACTAAAGTACCCTCAATTACTTAAACTAACATTACAACTCACTAGTACCACACTTAGGGCCCTGTTTGGGCCTTATAAAAGCCCAAATTAAATCCTAACCTAAATAAGACATGCTGAATTCTTCTCATGTGCACATCTTCCGAATGTGGGGTCTTCATGATGAATCCTATGTGCACATGTTGCCTTCAACGCTCCAAATCACCCATCAAAAGTTCGAACTAACCCCATGTACATATCGTCCATCCATAAGGAAACATGTGTAGGGGCTCTCCTCCTCATTCGCTTATATACTCGCACACTTGATGCTCTGATGTCTGCATCAACTCTCCTCGGCTGAGAAGATTTTGCCACTGGTGAAATAAAACTATCGTACTGCTCCAAGAAGTCAAGAAGTCACTGCAACTTGTCCCACATGATCCGTTGTGAATGTCACGTACAATCTGTCTCTAACGTGATCCATCCCGGTCGGTCTTTCCACTTGACAAAATACTTGTGATATTTCCCGTGTTTAGTGGGAAACCATGTGAACTTCCAAGACATCCTCTATCTCTTTTGTACTGCTATGCATGAATAGTAGAGGAAATGGAAATGAATGAGACAATAATAGTTGAAGCGGACCTGGAAAAAAGAATGAGTCTAGACTAGGAGGCAATGGCAGGGGAGGTGGGTCTGGAATAGGATCAACATGGGGATCATAATGAAGGGGATGTAAGTCTGGGGAGGTGGGTCTAAGGTGAAGGGTGAGTATAGAATAAAATCAGCCTGGGGATCATCGTGAAGGGGATGTAGGTATTGGGGAGATGGGTCTAGGGGAGGTGGGTCTAAGGTGAAGGGTGAGTCCGAACTAGCCTCGTAAGGAAATTCCTCATGTGAGCTATCATATGGATCTGTAGGTGATGCTTGCAGACCTCTGAAAAGAACAAGGTCCTCCACATTGAATATTGGGCTAGTACCCATGTCAGGTGGAAAGTCCACCACATATCCATTAGGACCAACCCGCTTCAAGATCTTATGTGGTCCAGCACTACGGGCCTGTGATACCATTGTCATCACATAATCTCCCACTTGAAGCTCTTTACAGTAATGATGTGAATCAACAGATATTTTATAAGTTTCATTAATGACTGCAATTCGTTTTTTGATCTCATCATGCAAACAATGGATTTGTTGTGCAAAATGAATCTATGGACAGTCTAGACTCACTCTGATGACCTATGAGAATGGAATCTAGTCCGTGCAAGATGTCACGCATAGGTGAGAGCTCATTTGGTACATCTTCAGGGAAGACCTCTTGAAATTCAGAGACTACTGACACCACAGATGGTGAAGGCTTCACAAACAACTTAGGGACTGGTGGAATCTCCATAAGGAACTCAAAAGCTGATGGTAACTCCACAAAGGACTCAGGAGTTGGTGGAAACTCCACAAGAGACTCAAGAGCTAATTGAAGCTCCACAAGGGACTCGGGAGCTTGTGGTTGCTCCACAAGGGACTCAAGTGCTCATGGTAGCTCCACAAGGGACTCAGGAGCTAGTGGAACCTCCACAAAGGACTCAAGAGCTGGTGTAAGCTCCACAAAGGACTTTGGAGCTTGTGGTAGCTCCACAAGGGACTCAGAAGCTAATAGTAGCTCCACAAGGGACTTAGGAGTCAATGGTAGCTCTATAAGGGACTCCTTGAGACTGATGTTGTGAAGGGATTTACAATTGCTCTCTTCATGACTTTCACCCTTATTCATGTCCTTCCCAACAGTGGGCACTTTGGGTGAGAGAGTATTTAATTTTATCCTCTTGCCTTCACAAATAAAGGAGCATGTATTCGATCTACCGAATATTGTTACATCCTTATCGAATAACCAAGGTCGACCCAAAATGATGTGGCCCACATCCATAGGCACAACATCACACCACAATGTGTCCTTATATGAAGCGAACTGTATAGGGACAAGACACCTCTAGACAACTGGGATGGAAGATGTATTTATCCATGCAACTCGATAGGGCTGAGGGTGGACTATTGGCGTCAATCCTAGACGGGAGATAGTACTAGATGAAACCACATTCGTGCAATTCCTACTATCTATGATCACCTTGCAACTCTTTTCACCACACTTGACGTATGGAAGATAGAGTTCCTATGTCAGTCATCATCTTCTTTGATTTGGGTTAAGGCACACCTAACAACATGACTCTAGATTTCTCATCGGTGCTCTCAGAATACTCACTAGATTCACCTGTGACCTGGTGGAATTGGGTAGGTTCCATGTATGTTTGGTTAGGCACTAACTAATGTCCTAAGGCTATATGTGATGCATGGGATGTCAATAAGCCTAAAACCTAAATGCAAGAGACAAACCCTAAGCCAACCTTAAGCTTTGATACCAAAGTTGATGCAAGACAATGCAAACTAACCTAGGATGATGCTTTAGAGATCTGAATTTGAAATTGCAGCATTATTAAGACCTATAAACAATCAAGATTCACACTTTTAGTCAAAAAAAAATCAAGATGGAATTAGCAAACAACCTAAGTCAATCACAATCCCGCAATAATGAACATTCAAATCTGAATTGGATGATCGTAATGGAAGTGGGAACTTCGGGGATTTAAACTAATAGTCAATTGAATTTCATTGTCAATCGAGGATTTCAAGAACAAGCTCAGGCTCAACAATTATTAAGGATGGTAGCATGCATGTAATTAGGGTTTCAACTTTCAATATTAAAGAGTCTAGGATCACAAACTAGCAGCAATAATAGAGGAAATCACAAAATATAGGTTAGGGTTTTAGGGCTTTTTGCTGTTTTGGGTTTAGTGGAATATGGGAGAAGTGTGGCTGCAAGGAGGATAGGTTTGGAGGGCTATAACAGCAATAGGGAAAGGTTGTTTGGGTGTTACAGCAGTCACAAGGGGTTGTAAAAGCAAGGGACAGGGGCTGGAATAGGTTGGCAGCAAGGTGAATGGCAAGGGGGTGGTGCAGCAGTGAGGACAAAGATAGGGGAATGTTGTGGGAAGGCTGGACAGCAATGGGGAGACAGGTATGGAGACAGATTTGGTGGCTGTAACAGTTAAGGAAAAGGACTAAGGGCCTTGGATTAGGTGTTTGGGATTAGGGTTCTTGGATTAGGTTTTTTTGGATTAGGGTTCTTGGAAGAAAATAATAAAATAGAAAATAGAGAGAAGAAACACTAAAGAATAGTTTCTGTGAATAGTAACTCGTGAATAGTACCATGAACAGTAATTCGTGAATAGTGATTTGGGAGAGAAAATGAGAGAAATAGAGAAGAAGTAGATAAAATTACCTTGGAATCACTCCAAGGTTGGAGTCACAACCATGGCCTCACACCATTCCCATCACAGGAGATTCTAAAAGCCAAAAAAAGCTCTCATGTTCATTCATACAAATTCTCTCCTTTAGAAAAGAGTCTTTACAACTATTTATAGAGGCTCTTAAAGCCTCCTATGAAATCTAGGTCATTAAACTAATGGATGGCCAAGATTAAAACATAATAAAACCTAATAACATGTAATAAGACTAAAGTATCCTCAATTACTTAAACTAACATTATAACTCACTAGTACCACACTTAGGGCCCTATTTGGGCCTTATAAAAGCCCAAATTAAATCTTAACCTAAATAAGACATGCTGAATTCTTCTCATGTGCACATCTTCCGAATGTGGGGTCTTCATGATGAATCCTATGTGCACATGAGGCCTTCAACGCTTCAAATCACCCATTAAAAGCTCGAACCAACCCCATGTACATATTGTCCATCCACAAGGAAACATGTGTAGGGGCTCTCCTCCTCATTCACTCATACAGTTGCACACTTGATACTCTGATGTCCGCATCAGTACATATGCCAAAACTGACCAGTTTCAGCATTGCAACTCAATTATTCATAAGGATGGAGAGGTTGCAAAGGATGTTGCCCATAGAATTGGAGTAGTGTAGCGATATAGAGAAGTGCTTCCGAAGTGCTATGTGAATGACGCATTTTGTTGAAACAAAAATTTGTGACAATGATAAGACCAATTATGCTTTACAAAGAGGAATCTTAGGCTAATAAGAAGCCACATTTTAATAGAATTAGTGTAGCTAAAATGAGACCATTAGCATGTTAAAGACGGACGAGTGAAAAGACAAAGAAAGATAAGATAAGAAATGAAAGCATTTGAGAAAATATGGGAGTGGCACTCAGTGTAGTTACAGGATCAAGATGATGCCTAGGCAATCTGAGTTTCCTAGTCAAGGATTTGCTTAAGCAATGCCAAGGCAATTATATAATAATCTATGTCATAATCCCATAACGACTTGGGTCAATTTCAAAAGAATATATTCTATTAGAAAGCATCAGTAAATACGAGAAACAATTTAAACATGGTAAGAAAATATGAAATACATATACATAGAGAGACATTTGAATAAATGAAACTTGTTATGAAAATATTTATTTTCATCATGTCTTGAATTTTTAGATAACATTATTTAAGTAGCACCTACTATTATTACATATAAAGTATAATACAAAATCACATTATAATCTTAATTGTAGGGACAAGATGGCAAATCAAGCTCTAGAGCCACCACATCCAGCAATCTATTCCAGTGTCCAACCTAAGAAAGGAGCAAGTGAAATTATAATAATAAAGCATGAAGGTGTTCCTTGCCTGATCCCAGCTTTTCAGGGAGATCATATCCGCATCAGCGGCAAACCAAGCTTCCATTCTGCATATGTACCATTGCAAGACTTCATGGGCAAGTCCTTCTTGTCTACAAGGACATGAAATTAGATTGGTCAAATTAATAGGTTCCACACTCAACACAAACATGGAAACTTTTTAAGTATAATAAATCTTTTGTTTCACAGACCTTAAATCTGGATGCCTATCTAAAACAATCATAATTGCTTGTAGAACGGACAAATCATCCCTATGTTCATCCCTTACTTTCTCCGTCTGGAGCTCAAGAAACTAACTGTTAATTAAAAAATTGCCATCGAAACAGAAACCAAAATGGCAAGAGAAATTACTCATCTCATGTTGAGAGTGAAGAAATATACCTCTTTTAGAATTCTTTTGAATATTTCTCCAACTTCGATGACAATCTGTTGAGGAACTTGATGACCATCCGTATCAAAAAGTACATAACTGCATATCCAAAAATAATCAACAGTTAGAAGATCAGGAGAAATACGGGACAAATCTTAAAATATAAAAAAGGGAAAATGTTTCATGTCCTTCATGCCAATCCATAACATGAACATGACCCACTTAAAACCGATCCAGGCAACAGAATTGGTCTGCTGCCTAGAAGGTGACAGTCAAAAGATCTTACAGATCATATAAATCCTACGTTTCCCATGGTCCACCATTGGCATTTCTTTAACGTTTAACCACCAAAATTTTTGCTCTTTATTTTATTTTTGCTATTTTTTTTTGCTTTTTATATTAATGGATGAATAAGATAACTAACTTTTGGGCTGTTGCAAATCTACAATGTAGGCCAAAGAATAGTCCGGTTCATGTATAGGTGGTTGCTTATAAAGTACAAAATCAAGGACGCAAAAGTCAAGCCTGGTAAGAAATACCTTTCTAAATCATGGTCGTATAACACAGAGTTGTCACCACTCGTACGGTATAATGTAAGCCCTAGACAACGTATGAGCGGAGCCAAGGAATTCTCATTGCAAACACCATGGAGCCTGAACAAACAACATCCAGGACAAAATTAATCACCATGGAACCTATTTATGATTCTCTTCACATATATTCATCATTTCATTATATATATATATACACTATGTTGGAATGTGTGTGCATATATATATATATATATATATATATATATATATATGCTTGACACATACAGAATGGAAATATAGTAACAGAAGAATATGAACTTGCCATGATGCTCCCATGTCGACGGGGCAACCAAATGAGTAGTCAGTATGAATGCGTCCACCAAGTCTATCCCGTGATTCCAGCAAGAGCACCTGAACATGATGAGCGCGATGAGTCATTGTAGAAAACAGTATCAAAACAAGCTTATCACCTGGATGAGAGACTTATAATGTAAATTTAGTCACCTTAAAGGACGCATTACAAAGGACACGAGCAGCAGCAATTCCTGAAATCCCTCCACCTATCACAATGACCGAAGGGGGGGAAGGTGGTTGTCTCTCAATATGAGAGACAAATGTTCCTATTCACAGAACAAATGAAAATCAGCAGGGCTCACAACTCTTCACACTGGAATTGAACTGAATTAAACAGAACCAAGAGAAGGACACATAATGAATGAGATACTGAGGTATAAATAGTTTATATAGGGAAGACTCATAAACAAACACTTTTTTTTTTTCAAAATGAGGAAATGGTAGTATCCTTCATTTTGACCACATAGAGGAAAAAGGGGGTAAATTCCATGGTTTGTACAACTTTATTATTAGCCATAACTGTTGGTCAATATCACTAATGCATCGAATCTAGGGGAAACTTTCATTCAAGATATAGTGCATAAAGCTGATGTTTCTTCCTACAAAAGGACACAAGGTTTCAGCAGTAAGAAATTAATTTTAAGTCAAAATTTGGTAAGCCAATTTTAAATATGAGCATGTAATTGTAGCTTGGCCAGAGTACTACAAACCATGGATGATTATAGGGAAATGTCAATACCAATATTCCCAATCCTTTCTAGTTTAAGAATTCACTAATAATGGAATTACATGGGTATATGGAGAAACACAATTAAAGGCACCGTTTCCATTTAGCAAAAAGGGCTTGATGGCTAGTTCAAAAAGCCAAGCAAGTTTATTAAATAACCTAATATTATGGGTAAATAGGGAAATATATATAATGGAACAGCCAATTTCATTCTGATATTAGAGGTCAGATACTATGGATCGAGTAGCTTAAACAGGTAACCTAACCAAGCTATTGCTTAACACTTAAAGAGGTCAGATACTATGAATTGAGTAGTTTAATCAGATGTCCTAACCAAGCTACTGCTTAGCTTTAAATCATACTATTTGCCAAGTATACCGAAATAATCAGCTTGCTGATAGTTTAGTAAACTGGGAGAGGTCTTACATCCTACTACAAGACTTGACAAAGAAGAAATGAAAAAAACCTAGAAAATATAAAAATGCTTAAAGAAAAGCTAAGAAAGTAATTAGTCGAGCTAAATGTATGGTATAGAATGACTTATATAATAAGTTAGGCATTAGAGAGGGCGAGAAAAATGTATATATACTTTCAAGAATTAAAGAAAGGAAAACTAGGTCTTGATGGCTCTGCAATTAATATAAAATACAAAATCTTCATTATCAATATGCACTTTAATAAAACCATCCTTGGTGACAGTTTCTAGGAATAATAAAGGGGGTTTTGAAGAGTTGGGAATAAAAAAGGTACAAAGAAAAACAAATAATCTGCAATGATTGTCGAAAGGGAGCGAAAGAGAGGGGCTGTGGGGGATTAAAAAAAACAAGAAAAAATAGTCAATAATAACAGCTGAACATGAGAGAGATAGAGAGAGAGAAAGAGAAAGAGAGCGAAAGAGAAGAGAAGAGAAAGTGGGAGAGAGGGAGAGGTCGTACATCGTCGTACATCTTACTCTCCTTTCTTCCTTCTTCTCAATTATGCCCAAGATACATCACATAATATTAATGTATCATATGCAAAATGATGATGGGTGATCGACAAACCCTCCTATCCACTGAAAACCCCTCTAGGAGACTAGGATAGTCAAGGATGCCCTCTTGAGCATCCTAGCTTCTAGTGCCAACTTGATTCCACATAATGATGTGTCATCGAACATGTTTTCTAAAAAACAACAATGTTGGCAATTCAGTGTTTAGATATTGTGTTCATAGATCCTTTTTATGAATTTTGAGAACTCAACAACTTTTACAATCTCCTCTCTCTTTCAACAAAACAAGCAAATGGGTATCCCAAATCTTCTATTAAGAAACAAATCAATCCACCAAAAGCAAATTCCAGGATAGCAATCAAAATACACAAATAGCAACAACTCCAATAAAAGAAGCATTTGAACCCATAATTCGTGTACAGAACCATTAAAATCAATACATCCATGCACAAAAAAAAAAAAGGAGATAAATAAGAATCCACCAATTTAATCCAAAATTAAGGAGATGCCAGCAACATCAAGCACATGGATACCCAGCATAGTGCTCCAAAACCAATCAATAAAGAAAACCTACAAGCAACAATTCTAACAAAACTAGCAAATGGGTATCTAAAACTCTTTCCAAAAAAAAGTAATTCCCCAGACAAATCAAATTTATACTAAATCCAAGAACGGTATATCCCCATCCACTCATTAGGCATTCAATTGTAAGAACAGGAAAAACACATTACCCACTAACAGAGAAAACAAAAATAAAATAAAGAAAAAGAATCCAACAAATCTACTAACCATTCATCGAATTATTGCAGAAGGATTCTTTGGGCTCCATTCAAACAAATCAAAAGCGACGATCCGAAATCGTTCAGGGCTTTATAGGAACTAAAAAATTGGAAACTAATTGAAACGAATGATAAAGAATAAAGATCAAAAGGCCGGCAATGAAGCGGCTGGAGTTAGACGAACAACGTAGCTTATCAAACCAGCTCATAAGGGGAATTAGAGATTTCAAACCGTCAGGAACTCGAAATCAAAGAAACGAAGAAGAAGAAGAAGAAGAAGCGACAGAGCAACGTATTGATTGCAGAGATCGATGGTTTCTTCGCCTCTCTTCCTTCCACTACTACTCTTTAAATAAATAAATAAAGAGCATATGCCCCGACCCACCACGCTTTTTGCAATAGGACGAAAATACCCTCGGGCGGATTCTATGAAGGGCTATTTCTATGGGTATATTCGGTGTTCAGAAAGTGAAATTAGGTATGAAGTTTCGTATAATGACTGGTAGTACCCTTCGCATCTTAAATCAATGAGTTGGTTTAGTGGGGCTAGTGTCGTGTTTTTACTTCGGATCTATCTCATTGGTGGTCAAAGCTAAGGTTTTTTTTTTTTTTTTTTTTTTAGGGACATAAATATCCTTATGGTTATATGATGTGAAATATGGAGCTTCCGTAGCAAATAAGGATACTTATTGTCCTTACCCAAAACAAAAACAAAAAAAAAAGATACTTATTGTCATTATAATTTATAGATCTTTTGGGTGGCTGCAGCCTTTATGGATGAGAGGGCCAGTATTCTTGTGTGAAAGAATAAATAAAGAGGGCCATATTGAGAAAAGGTCGTCTTTTTCGGGCGAAGGAGGACTCACAGGCAAGAGGCTGGATCCTGTCCAATTGCAGTTGAACTCTCCCACTCACTAAGTTACTTTACTACTCTTTTAACTTAGGTTAAAAAGTTTTGATTTTTAAGGTTAATATTTTTTCCTTGAAAACCGAGGTTAGATTGTTTTACCTTAAGGGTTAGTGAATCTTAATCACAATTACTTAGGGTTAAAAGTAACATGTGGGTGCGATTGAATCTCTTGAGTTCAATTGCAATTGAATATGATCCCAACTCCATAGGCAGCTATAGAGAGTCTATGTGGGTAATCCCATTGATCACGATCAATCACGATTGTAACTCAGGGACAATTCAATTGCATAAGTCAACACGTGTTTCTTTTAACCCCTATTAACCATGGTTAAGATTTACTAACCCTTAGAGTTCAACAATCTAACCTTGGTTTTTAGAAAAAAAATTTAAAAAATAACTTTGGTTAAAAACGTTTAACCCTTCAGGTTAATATTTTTTTGGGATAAGTATCATTTCTGTGGAGCTCCGAATTTCACATGCATTATTCATGTGAATAGGGCAGTGAATAGTGCCATAAATAGTATCTACGGCGGAATGCCTAAGGTATGGTCTTGAACAATTCTCAACTAAAATGAGGGATCGGTTTTCAAAACTTGTATGAATAATGTATGTTAAGGTGTGTAAAGGCCTTAGGAACATTTTCATGGGTTATGGGTGTTGAGATTAAAAGGTGGAAAAGGTTCTAGGTGGTAAAAAGAGGGAAGTCTCTACATCCCTCAAACTTGAGAATAGTCTAGTTTTCTCACCCCTTATCAGAATTGAATGATTCTTGAATCATTAGAATCGTATTGGAACCCTCTTCAAGGTTCATGTTTAATGTTTTTCCATATTTTGAGTCTAAGTTAAGTCAAAAGTGGGTTTTCCGTTTTTTTGCTGAAATTGCAGACTAGTCTACTTGTGGGCCCATTTAGGCCTTTTAAAACTCAAAATTAGGATTTTTGTAAAACATAAAAGTTATTCTTCTTCGAAAGACAAATCCAACACAAGTTGAATCGTCAAAATCTAATGAACGAGTCAAAAGTTATGGTCCAAATACTAAAGCGGAGTAAAATCTGTCGAAATCCAGAAAATAGGGGTACAATTTATCACAAATAAACTGCGATCGATCGCAAAATGGTGCGATCTATCGCAGATTTCTACGATCGATCGCATTCAGGCGAGTTTTTTTTATTCCCTTCGGATCCAAGTGTGATAGTTCGCACTCGCGCCTAGTTTGCTCTTAAAACCGAGTTTTTTGGGGATTTTGGGGGGAACCTAAACCTAGAGAGGGATTGAGAGGGAGAAAGGGAAGGAAGATTGAGGATTTTCAAGAAGGGTTTTGTGGAGATCAAATGGAGCCAAAATCAATGTGGGTCTTCCTCACCTAGCAAGAACTCCTCCATCTTCAAGTGGCGTTCTTCCTCAAGCAAAGAGGTTTCCAAAACAAGGGTTTCTTCAAGATCTAGCTTTGATCTCAAAGGTTAGTACACCCTACTAACTATCTTAGCAATAACTTAGATTTTCTTACTTAAAATGTTGATTTTGATCTTGTATCTTCCCTTTTTCTTGGAAATATGCTATTTTCCCTAAATATAAACAGGATAAATTAGAATGGTGGGATGTATGAAGGGATGAGGATTGAGGCGATTGGATGCCGTGTTGTGGTGATGAATGTGTGTTTAAAAAAAAAACGGTGGATAGGCATTTCAAGCATAATGAACACACCTATGTGATTTGATGAAATGTATGCACAAAAAAAAAAAGGAAATGTAGAACCCCGGATCTTGATGGCCATGTACGACGAATGATATCATATACTAAAGCATTTAAGAATGTATTTATGGTGTATGGGTGTTTGGAATGAAATAGGCAAGAGTATAGAATACTCTTGAGTATTGACAAGGGTTATGCCTTGGCATACCCTCGACTCTAAATAGCCCTAACGTTCACACCACTCGTCGGAATCAAGCGATTCCTAAATTTTTGGAAAGGTAATTGAACCCTCTTCGGGGTTCATGTTGATCACTTGTCTTGGTTTTGAGTTGGTGTTAGGTCAAAAGACCGATTTCTGAAGTCGGGTCGGTTTAAAATCTGGATTGACGAAACCCAATTTCGGATCAGTCAGGCTTAGGAGAAAAATGGTCCAAGAAAAAGGAAGAATTGGAAGTTATGAAAAACATGAAAGTTGTTCTCCTTCGAAAGAAGAATCCAACGCAAGTTGAATCGTCAAAATCGGACAAGCGAGTCAAAAGTTATAGCCGAAATACAAAAACGTAAAAATGCTGAAAACTTTCTGCAAAAGTTGCGATCGCTCGTAGGGACCCTACGAACGATCGTAGCGGAGCTACGAACGATCGTAGAGTTGCTACGATCGATCGTAAATCCCCAGAAATGCTGGAAACTCTCGGGTGAAACTACGATTGATCGTAGGAAGCCACGATCGATCGTAAAAGGCTACGATCGATCGTAAATCGCTACGAACGATCGTAGATACGTGATTTTACTTTCTTGGATACGATTTTTAGGGGTTTTTCACCCCTTACACTATAAATAGAAGACTTTAAGAGGGTTTTTGGGTTACCCTAAACCAAGGAGAGTCCCTAAAAAGAGAAGGAAAGGATCTTGAGCATTCCAAAGAGGGTTTTGCTTGAAACCAAGAAGAGCTTCAATCAAGGGTTGGATCTTCCCCAAATCAAGATTGGATCATTCCAATCAAGTGAGGATTTTCTCAAGGGGTTTCTTCTTCATTTCTTCAAAGTCGGTACTTCTTGCTACCCTCCTAGTTATAGTTCCTCCTTTTACTTTATTTCTCTTTGTTTTCTTTCATTTACACATGTGCTATGAAGTGGATGGGTGTGAATGGTGAATGGGGACGGAATTGACGATTAGATGCCGTGTGAAATAATGTGATGAATGAAATGGGGAGGGCATTGTATCCATAATGAACAAACACGTATGATGTGAGTATAACCCACCTAGAAAAGTATGTTGTAGGGTTAATAAATAATGAATGCACCATGTTTGATGAAATGCCAAGGTGAATGAAATGAATAATAAATTAAGAAATTGCATGTTTAAGGTTTATGGAAATTGCTAGAGTCATGATAGTGTGATTGTTCGCTTTCCCTAAATGATAGGAATATTAAATTGCTCAAATCATTGATGTTATGTGTTATGAATTACTCAAATGCCATATTTAATTCCAAATGCAAGTATGCACACGACCTCACGAGCACGCATACATGACATGATTTACCGAGGTTTTCAAGAATGGGATTTAGAGGTGGGGCATATCCTACGATATGTTTTACCTCGCTTTTGGCAAGGACAAGACAATCATGCATTTTCATAAGAAGGGTCTCCCTTCCCTCGCAAGTGCATACATAACATAAGAAGGGTCTCCCTTCCCTCACAAGTAGTTACTCTGTCACGCCCCAAAATACCCCCTAGGAGTTAAGGGATACTTTAGAGGTGACTACGTGTACCTGTCAAACCATCCTGTAATGCAAGAGGCTAAACATAATATAATTCAATGAAAATCAGAGCGCGGAAACTAAACATAAGTGCGGAAGCATAAGCCAACTTTTTCTTTTCTTCTATAACTCCAAATAGTATTCCAAGTTAACATATACCAAATACAATCAAAGTAAAGGTGGACATGCCCACCTATCAAAATGCAAAAAGGAACTCTCTAACCCTCTCCTCTCAACAGTAGTCGAGGTATGGCCACACATCCAAGTCCCCATCCTCCTGAGACTGCCATGGGATAGGTGGCTCCCTCTCCTCTACGTACTCCTCCTCGACCCAAGGCTCGGGGTCGAGGACATCCACAGTACCTGCCGACATAAAAGTACGGCTGAGCATGGAATACTCAGCGAGTACAAACTACTAGCTAACCATAACAATAGCGAAAGCATAACAACAGTGAGCAATACAAGATATTAATTTAAAGCAATAGTGAAAGCATAAGATACATAGCCATATCTTGACATGCGTGTATGAATGCAAAAACCTCGGTAAAACTCATGTCTCGGAAACCCTTTTCGTGTCTCGGTCAAATCATGTATGTGTATCGTGTCTTGTCTTGTATTTCATGTCTTGATTTGTTCTTGACTTGTATACTTGTGAGCCAGAGGCTAGCACCCTTCCTTGGGCTACCAACCTCCTTGTCATGTTCTTGTTCCATTTCTCTTGTGAGCCAGAGGCTAGCACCCTTCCTTGGGCTACCAACCTCCTTGTCATGTTCTTGTTTCATTTCACTTGTGAGCCAGAGGCTAGCACCTTTCCTGGGGCTACCAACCTCCTTGTCATGTTCTTGATTCATTTCACTTGTGAGCCAGAGGCTAGCACCCTTCCTGGGGCTACCAACCTCCTTGTCATGTTCTTGTTTCATTTCTCTTGTGAGCCAGAGGCTAACACCCTTCCTTGGGCTACCAACCTCCTTGTCATGTTCTTGATTCATTTCTCTTGTGAGCCAGAGGCTAGCACCCTTCCTGGGGCTACCAACCTCCTTGTCATGTTCTTGATTCATTTCATATACAAATACAATCTTGGAAAAACCCGGTTTCATGCATGCATGTGTGGTGTGTGTAGCACTTGTAATATCATGATGACAATGTGACATGAAGAGTAGTGTGTAGCAATTCAATCCACAGTATAACCATATAGGAATTTGAGTAATCTACGTGGCATTTGAATAGTTCATCATTCATAAGAACACATGCATAAGGTCTACTTTCATTTTCTTCATTTATGTCATTTATTCCTAGTTTAGGCATTTTGTCAAACACATAGCATGCAAGGTTCCTTAATGGTTCATCTTCTTCTTTTTAGTGCCTACTTTCCATCCAAAAATCAAGGTATGTTCATTATTGGTAAAGTACCCATCCACCATTTCCATCACACACATCACCCAACATACACCTCGGCATCCAATCGCCACATCAACACCCACACACATCCATACCTTTTTCTTATCTTATTTAGGTTCATTGGAGATGATACATTTCATATGGGAGGCAAACATAATAGCATAAATCACATTTCATAAGGAAAAACCTAGATTTATTGCTAGGGTAAGTTAGTAGGGTGTACTAACCTTAAATCAAGGCTTGATCCTTGGTAGAAACCTTGATTGAAGCTCCAACTTGAAGGAAGAACACCTTTGCTTGAAGGAGACTTGAGTTGGGGAAGAAACCCCTTTCAAAAACGTGCTTGGGTTGCTGCCCTAGCTTGGAGAATGGAACCCCACACGAGCTTGAGTTGAAATCTTGAAGAAAATGTGCTTGGGGACGATCTAGGGTCTTCACCCCTTTGATTTCTTCTCCAATGGAAAACCCTATTTGCAAATCCCCTTCTCCTCTCTCTCTATCTCTCAAAATCCCTTAAGTGTTGTGAATGAAGCCCTAAAGGCTCGGGCAAGCCTTAAGGAGAAAGGGTTTAACCCCCAAAAGACGATAAAGCCCTTACTGAAATTTCTGCAAAAACGCGAAGACCGAGCGATCGGTGGTTATGACCGATCGATCGGTTGCCTACCGAGCGATCGGTGTTTATGACCGATCAACCGGTCAAAAACTCACTCTCTGGAAAATTTCCCCATACAAAATTTCTGACCGCGCGATAGCTACCGATCGATCGGTTATGGACCGATCGATCTCTGACTGGTCCGAGCGATCGGTGCTCTGCATGTCTGGACTGTTTTGACCATATCTTTTGACTCGCTCGTCGGATTTCGACGATTCAACTTGCGTTGGGTTCGTCTTTCGAAAACGCACATTTCTGACGTTTCGGAATTTCCGATTTCTTCCTTATTTATTAATTAGACTATAAAAACGGCCAATTAACTATGAAGGTGGTATTCATTAAAGATGAAAAAGTCTGGGGTGCTACATTCTCCCCCCCTTACAAAAATTTCGTCCTCGAAATTTGGACAATGCGTGCTTTACAATTTAAACAACTTAGCATAACAATTTGAAACAAAATTACAAGTCATACATAAAATCATTCAAACAACTCGGGGTGCTTCGCCTTGACTTCGGCCTCATGTTCCCATGTAGCCTCTTCTCGAGCGTGATGTTGCCATTGCACGAGAACTAGCGGAATAGTCTTGTTGCGAAGTACTTGGTCTCTTCAATCCAAAATATGAACCGGCTTCTCAACCAAAGTGAGATCCTCTCGAATCTCAACCGGATCAAACTCGATGACGTGAGAAGGATCCGGGATGTACTTCCGAAGCTGGGAGATATGAAACACGTTGTGGACCGCCGCCATGTGAGCGGGCAAAGCAACAGGGTAAGCCACCTCGCCAACTCGAGTAATGATCTCGAACGGACCCACATATCTCGGGCTAAGCTTGCCTCTCTTCCCGAATCGCATAACACCTTTGGTCGGTGAAATCCTTACAAACACAAAATCACCGACTCGGAATTCAAGATCCCTCCTTCGGTTGTCGGCATAGCTTTTCTGTCTATCTTGTGCGGTCTTCAACCTCTCCCGGATAAGCTTGACCCTATCCGCGGTTTGTTCAATTAACTCGGGGCCCAAAATCTTTCTTTCTCCCACTTCATCCCAATACAACGGGGATCTACAACTTCTTCCGTACAAAGCCTCGAAAGGCGCCATTTGTATGCTTTCTTGATAACTATTGTTGTAAGCGAATTCCACCAAAGGTAGGTGATCTTCTCAACTTCCCTTGAAGTCTAGCATACATGCTCGGAGCATATCTTCAATAACCTGATTCACCCTCTCGGTTTGCCCGTCGGTCTGTGGGTGGAAAGCTGTGCTAAAGTCTAATCGGGAGCCCATTGCACCTTGAAAACTTTTCCAAAACCTGGATGTGAATCTTGGGTCTCTATCCGACACAATACTCACTGGCACCCCGTGTAATCGGACTATTTCCTTGACGTACAGCTCCGCTAACTGATTGGAGTTGAATGTAGTCCGGTACGGCAAGAAATGAGCGGACTTCGTGAGTCTATCAACAACTACCCATATAGCATCGGTCTTCCTAACCGTCTTCGGCAATCCCACGATAAAGTCCATAGAGATATGTTCCCATTTCCACTCGGGAATAGGGAGGGACTGCAAAAGTCCAGCCGGTCTCCTATGTTCGGCTTTGACTTGTTGGCACACCAAGCATTTAGACACATACTCCGCTATTTCTCGCTTCATGTTCCGCCACCAGAAATGCTTCTTCAAGTCCCTATACATTTTGGTACCCCCGGGTGAACGGTGTACTTGGACCGGTGAGCCTCGTACAAGATTTCTCGCTTAAGCTTCTCATCGGCTGGGACACATACTCTTCCCTTGAAAGTGATAATTCCATCTTCCCTCACCGTAAAGTCCTTACTGCCACTTTTAACTGACTTGTCTCGGCAAGAAAGTAGTCCGGCATCCATTTCCTGCAACTCCTGGATCATGCTCAACATAAATGGCCTAACTGTGATGCTAGCCATTACCGGCCCATAGGTAGGGAGACTAAAACTGATGTCGAGGTTGGATGCATCCTCCAGCAATCTCCACTCCTTCAGCATCATATGCGCCAAAAGTCCAGTAGGCTTTCGGCTAAGAGCATCGGCTACTACATTTGCCTTGCCCGGGTGGTATTGAATGGAGCACTCATAGTCTTTCAAAAATTCTACCCATCTTCTTTGCCTCAGGTTCAACTCTTTCTGGGAAAACAAATACTTAAGGCTTTTATGATCTGTGAATACCTCAAATTGTTCCCCATAAAGATAATGTCGCCAAATCTTCAATGCAAACACAACTGCGGCGAGTTCTAAGTCATGAGTGGGGTAATTCTTTTCATGCTCCTTCAATTGTCTTGATGCGTAGGCAATGACTTTCTTATGCTGCATAAGGACACACCCAAGTCCGATATGCGAAGCATCGCTATATACCTCATAACCACCATGTCCGGATGGCACAGTAAGGACAGGGGCTGTGGTGAGGCGTTTCTTCAACTCTTGGAAACTTACTTCACATCGGTCACTCCAACTGAATCTTGCACTTTTTCTTGTCAGGTAGGTGAGAGGTGCAGCCAAACTGGAGAATCCCTCCACAAATCTCCGGTAGTAGCCTGCCAACCCGAGGAAACTACGTATCTCCGTAACGCTCTTGGGCCTCTCCCAACTCATGACTGCCTCAACCTTGGCTGGATCTACAGAAATACCCTCGACCGACACCACGTGTCCAAGAAATGCGACTTTCTCTAGCCAAAACTCGCACTTACTCAATTTGGCATATAGCCTATGCTCTCTCAACATCTCCAGAGCAAGACGGAGGTCTCGTGCGTGATCTTCCCGTGTCTGGGAATACACCAAAATGTCATCAATGAATGCAATCACGCATCGATCCAAGTAAGATCGGAACACCCGGTTCATCAAATCCATGAATGCCGCCGGTGCATTCGTCAGCCCAAAAGGCATGACAAGGAACTCGTAATGCCCATACCGAGTCCTGAAAGCCGTCTTCTGAACATCTTCCGCCTTGATCCTTAATTGGTGATACCCCGATCTAAGATCAATTTTGGAGAAGAATCTCGCTCCCTTCAGTTGGTCAAACAAGTCGTCTATCCTTGGCAAGGGATAACGATTCTTGATAGTTACCTTGTTCAACTGACGGTAGTCTATACACATCCTCATAGACCCGTCCTTCTTCTTCACAAAGAGAACCGGAGCTCCCCACGGCGAGACACTTGGTTGGATGAAACCAAGTTGTTGTAACTCCTCAATCTGCTTCTTTAATTCTTCAAGCTCTATAGGGGCCATTCTATATGGTGCCCTTGAAATCGGAGCGGTACCCGGAGCAAGCTCTATAGCGAATTCAATCTCTCTATCAGGAGGTAATCCGGGAAGTTCTTCCGGGAACACATCTAAGAACTCACTCACAACTGGAATAGCCGATGAGTTTTGAGCTTCTGGGTGTGCTATACTCAAGGCTGCGAGGCGAGCAATGTCCCTCTCTCTTAATCCTCGGAAGTGAAAAGGCTTACCCCCTTCCGGTTTGAAATTCACCATCTTTTCAAAACACGCAACATGCCTGTGATGGCTTGCCAACCAATCCATACCAAGAATGACGTCAAAGTCTAAATCTTGGAAACCCAGGACGATAAGGTCGGCTAACAATTCATTCTCCCCCACTTGAACCACACTATCCCTGAATACCTTGTCCGTATCAACCGACTTGCCGAGTGGAGTTGCAATGGTCAACTCCCGCTCCAACGGAGTAGCCTCAGTCGAAAAGCCCTTTGCAAAACTTGGGGAGACAAAAGAGTGAGTGGATCCTGTGTCTATCAACACTCGAGCGAGACATTCGTTCACTAATAAAGCGCCTGTGCGATTAAGTAACTAATATCAGTAGACTTCAAATAGTAACAAGCATCATACATAGGTAACCCTTAGTATAACTAACCGCATAACAAGCCACAGAAATTTTATACAACTTAAACTCAAAACTCTCGCGTACCTTGCACGACATCGTCGGATGCACGTGCGTCTCTCTCCGATAGAGCAAAAACTCGACCCTGAGTGGCTGGGCGAGGAGGCCGGGCAGACTGTGAGGCCCTCGAAGCCTGAGAAGAGCTAGGCTGAGATGTCTGCCTAATCGGGGGCCTGCTCCCCGAAGACTGAGCTGGCATTAGACGTCGGGGACAATCCCGAATCATGTGGCCCTGGTCGCCACAATGAAAACAGCCTCCTGTAGCCTTCCGACATTCCCCTGCTGGATGCCTCCTTCCACAAAGGGTGCAGACATCATGTGAATAAGTGGGAGGAGTATAACCCGTAGCCTGAGTCACTGCGGGGCGAGGAGCATACGAGGTAGCCGGGCGAAAGGCCGGTGGGGCCAAAGGGCGGAGAGCCTGTGGTGCCGAGTACATCCTCTGTGACTGAGCCGGCCCTGCGAACTGATAAGACATAGTCCTAGCTCTCTTCTCCCCTGAACTACTAGACTGTCCCTTCTCTATTCCTCTTCTCTTAAAGAACTCTTCGGAATTCGACTCGGCCAACAATGCCTTGTCCACAACTTCTGAATATGTCTCATGTCGGAACATTGAGACACGATCCTTGAGGTAGGCCTTCAACCCCCTCTCAAATTTCCGGGCCTTCATAGCCTCGGTAGCTATCATGTGTGGAGCAAATCGAGATAGCTCTGAGAACTTGGCTTCGTAAGCCGCTACAGACATATTACCTTGCTCCAAGGTAATAAATTCAATTTCTTTCTTTTCTTTCATCCCAACCGGAAAGTATTTCTTGTAGAAAACATCCAAGAATTCTCCCCATGTCCATTCTTGGCCTTGTCGGGTCAACTCTCGGGTCCGAAGTGCAGACTTCCACCAATGGTCGGCCTCGCCTTCAAGCATAAAGGCAGCCCATGTGACTCTCTCTACTTCCGTAGGTGCCAAAACCGAGAATATCTTCTCAAGTTGCCGAATCCAACCCTCGGCAATAAGTGGATCAATGCTTCCACAAAAAGTTGGAGGCCTCATCCTTCGGAAAGCTTCTATCCCGGCTTGGGCTCGGTTAGGAGGAGCCGGTATGAGTGCCGCATTAGGCGGAGTGGCCGGTTGCCTTGCCGCCAACATAGCCAAGGTCTCGGCTATGGATGCGAATGCTTGGGCAAAGTCGGGTTGATCATCACCCGATGGAGCATCACCTCCATTACCCCTCGTGTTGTACCCGCGACCCCGGGTATTGCGTCTCATGATTTCTCCTGAGAACGACAATACAACATGAGTCTAACTTGGATACACAATTAGTACAACTTTCGCAATTCGCTCAATACATATTCATCAAGCATACTTAATAAGCACAACACAATTAATGCACATATGGTATATAACACAATAGCATAACATACAATCCGTGTTCCTAGTGTAGGACTCTATGTTCGGTTGAAGTTCAACCCATTTTGACTAAGACTAACTTGTTAGTCTATACTTGGAATACAACTCTCTAAGGTGATTCTAATACCTTGTTCAATCATCTAAGTGACCCTAGGGACTCTAATACCTAGGGCTCTGATACCACTTCTGTCACGCCCCAAAATACCCCCTAGGAGTTAAGGGATACTTTAGAGGTGACTACGTGTACCTGTCAAACCATCCTGTAATGCAAGAGGCTAAACATAATATAATTCAATGAAAATCAGAGCGCGGAAACTAAACATAAGTGCGGAAGCATAAGCCAACTTTTTCTTTTCTTCTATAACTCCAAATAGTATTCCAAGTTAACATATACCAAATACAATCAAAGTAAAGGTGGACATGCCCACCTATCAAAATGCAAAAAGGAACTCTCTAACCCTCTCCTCTCAACAGTAGTCGAGGTATGGCCACACATCCAAGTCCCCATCCTCCTGAGACTGCCATGGGATAGGTGGCTCCCTCTCCTCTACGTACTCCTCCTCGACCCAAGGCTCGGGGTCGAGGACATCCACAGTACCTGCCGACATAAAAGTACGGCTGAGCATGGAATACTCAGCGAGTACAAACTACTAGCTAACCATAACAATAGCGAAAGCATAACAACAGTGAGCAATACAAGATATTAATTTAAAGCAATAGTGAAAGCATAAGATACATAGCCATATCTTGACATGCGTGTATGAATGCAAAAACCTCGGTAAAACTCATGTCTCGGAAACCCTTTTCGTGTCTCGGTCAAATCATGTATGTGTATCGTGTCTTGTCTTGTATTTCATGTCTTGATTTGTTCTTGACTTGTATACTTGTGAGCCAGAGGCTAGCACCCTTCCTTGGGCTACCAACCTCCTTGTCATGTTCTTGTTCCATTTCTCTTGTGAGCCAGAGGCTAGCACCCTTCCTTGGGCTACCAACCTCCTTGTCATGTTCTTGTTTCATTTCACTTGTGAGCCAGAGGCTAGCACCCTTCCTGGGGCTACCAACCTCCTTGTCATGTTCTTGATTCATTTCACTTGTGAGCCAGAGGCTAGCACCCTTCCTGGGGCTACCAACCTCCTTGTCATGTTCTTGTTTCATTTCTCTTGTGAGCCAGAGGCTAACACCCTTCCTTGGGCTACCAACCTCCTTGTCATGTTCTTGATTCATTTCTCTTGTGAGCCAGAGGCTAGCACCCTTCCTGGGGCTACCAACCTCCTTGTCATGTTCTTGATTCATTTCATATACAAATACAATCTTGGAAAAACCCGGTTTCATGCATGCATGTGTGGTGTGTGTAGCACTTGTAATATCATGATGACAATGTGACATGAAGAGTAGTGTGTAGCAATTCAATCCACAGTATAACCATATAGGAATTTGAGTAATCTACGTGGCATTTGAATAGTTCATCATTCATAAGAACACATGCATAAGGTCTACTTTCATTTTCTTCATTTATGTCATTTATTCCTAGTTTAGGCATTTTGTCAAACACATAGCATGCAAGGTTCCTTAATGGTTCATCTTCTTCTTTTTAGTGCCTACTTTCCATCCAAAAATCAAGGTATGTTCATTATTGGTAAAGTACCCATCCACCATTTCCATCACACACATCACCCAACATACACCTCGGCATCCAATCGCCACATCAACACCCACACACATCCATACCTTTTTCTTATCTTATTTAGGTTCATTGGAGATGATACATTTCATATGGGAGGCAAACATAATAGCATAAATCACATTTCATAAGGAAAAACCTAGATTTATTGCTAGGGTAAGTTAGTAGGGTGTACTAACCTTAAATCAAGGCTTGATCCTTGGTAGAAACCTTGATTGAAGCTCCAACTTGAAGGAAGAACACCTTTGCTTGAAGGAGACTTGAGTTGGGGAAGAAACCCCTTTCAAAAACGTGCTTGGGTTGCTGCCCTAGCTTGGAGAATGGAACCCCACACGAGCTTGAGTTGAAATCTTGAAGAAAATGTGCTTGGGGACGATCTAGGGTCTTCACCCCTTTGATTTCTTCTCCAATGGAAAACCCTATTTGCAAATCCCCTTCTCCTCTCTCTCTATCTCTCAAAATCCCTTAAGTGTTGTGAATGAAGCCCTAAAGGCTCGGGCAAGCCTTAAGGAGAAAGGGTTTAACCCCCAAAAGACGATAAAGCCCTTACTGAAATTTCTGCAAAAACGCGAAGACCGAGCGATCGGTGGTTATGACCGATCGATCGGTTGCCTACCGAGCGATCGGTGTTTATGACCGATCGACCGGTCAAAAACTCACTCTCTGGAAAATTTCCCCATACAAAATTTCTGACCGCGCGATAGCTACCGATCGATCGGTTATGGACCGATCGATCTCTGACTGGTCCGAGCGATCGGTGCTCTGCATGTCTGGACTGTTTTGACCATATCTTTTGACTCGCTCGTCGGATTTCGACGATTCAACTTGCGTTGGGTTCGTCTTTCGAAAACGCACATTTCTGATGTTTCAGAATTTCCGATTTCTTCCTTATTTATTAATTAGACTATAAAAACGGCCAATTAGCTATGAAGGTGGTATTCATTAAAGATGAAAAAGTCTGGGGTGCTACATACTCTTCCAAGCAAGCATGACAAGACATGGCATGACAAGCATGAGCATTCTAGGAAGAAGGGTCTCCCTTCCCTCACAAGTAGTTTACTCTTCCAAGCGAGCATGACAAGACATGGCATGACAAGCATGAGTATTCTAGGAAGAAGGGTCTCTCTTCCCTCACAAGTAGTTTACTCTTCCAAGCAAGCATGACAAGACATGGGATGACAAGTATAAGCATTCTAGGAAGAAGGGTCTCCCTTCCCTCACAAGTAGTTTACTTTTCCAAGCAAGCATGACATGGTATGACACGCATGATATGACAAGATAAGACAAACATGACGAGTTTCAGGCACGGAAATGGTATTTCCAATCAAGTCAAGTGCACAAGGTTTTCAAGGGTTTTATCAGCTTTTCTGAATGCAAGTATGATTACAAACTGCTTTACTTCCTTGTATGATATGAACTGTTCCTATTTTATATATATATATATATATATATATATATATATATATGTGTGTGCATTGCTATCTCATGCTATGACTATCGGTTAGTATTTAGTACCCGCTGAGTATTCCATACTCAGCCGTACTTCTTATGTCGGCAGGTTCTGAAGGAGCTGCTGCTCCATTTGATGTTTGTGCTCCTGGTCCATGGGTGGAGGAGGAGTACGTCGAGAAGCCTTTGGAGGAACCTCCCGTAGAGGGTTATCAGTAGGTGGTGTTAGATTCTGAGTGGATTAGCTGTGGGTGAGCATGAGTGATTATATCCATGTATTTTGGCGGGCATATCCGCACTTTCTTTGTTTTGATTTCTTTGTATTAAAACTTGGACCATGTGTATATATTTAGAGGTTGTTAGACTTCCGCTGTGTCTTATAGTTATGCTTCCGCTGTTATCCTCTATTGTATATGCCCTGTGGGTGTTTTGCAGGTGGTTTGTCAATCAAGTCATGTAAGTCATGATTTAGTCGTCCACGATTCACCCTAACTCCTAGGGTGGGTTTTGGGTTGCGACAGGAAATGGAATGACTATGAATGTTGCACGCCATGTGTTTGATAAAACACCTAAACAAGAATGAAATGGATTTAATTAGGAAAAATTGAAAGTAAGCTCTATGCAATTTTCCCAAAAATGATGAATTGATCAAAGGCTCTATATGTTATCTAATTTCCTGCATGATCCTATTGAGAATTGAAATGCTACACCTTATGCTTTATGTTGCACGTCAAGTACTTGATGAAATACATAAATGGGAATTAAATGGATTTAATGAGGATTATGAAAGCTTAAATTGTGTAGTGTTTTCTAAATGATATTTTTAAAATCAATTGCTCCACATGGTTATGGAAAGAATGGAAAAGCTATATGTCACCTTTGAATCATTTATGTCGTCATAAGTACCACGAATTGCAACACACACACACATGTATGCATGAATCAAGGTTTTTAAGGGTATATGTATATATGTGCAAAAATAAATAAGAACAAGCTATGTGATTCAAGTAAATAAGCATGAATATCAAGGGTAGGGCATATCCCTAGGATATGTCATACCTGGCTCACAAGAAAACATGTCAAGCAAGAATCAAGAAACATGGAAGGGTGTTAGTGTACTAAGACCAGGTACAGGCACTAACATCTGTTCCACAACAAGCATGAAAGGATACTAGGGTAATAAGACCAGGTACGGGCACTAGTATCTATTTCCAAGACATGAATAATATGAGAGTATGCTAGTATACTAAGACCAGGTATGGGCACTAGTGTATGTTTCCAAGACAAGCATGATAGGGTGTTAATGTACTAAGACCAGGTACGGGCATTAACACCTGTTTCCAACAAGTATGAGAGGATACTAGTATACTAAGACCAGGTACGGGTACTAGTATCTGTCTCCAAGCAAGAATAAGAAAATATGGAAGGGTGATAATGTACTAAGACCAGGTACGGGCATTATCATCTGTTCCCAAGCAAGGATAATAAGAACCTAGTATGTCCGTCCATTTCATAGTTCGGATACTAGCTAAACAAGAACAAAACAAGGCATGTGTGATTCCAACAATACGAGAACAAGACAAGAATAAGTTGTAAATACGGAAAGTAAGTTTTGAAAACCATGAAAAAGTATCTTCAAGAACAAGTTATGACTTTGAATATGAGTTACAATGCATGAGTCAAAATATGATGTTCATGATTTACTTTACATTGCTATTTCGTTTTAGCTTCCGCACTCTGATTATGTACCCTTTGATGACTGTATCATATATGACATATTAATGTTATTACTATTATTAGCTAGTAGCTTGTACTCGCTGATTATTCCATGCTCAGCCATCCTGTCATGTCGGCAGGTACACCATACGCTTGTCGAGGCAGCTCTGGGAGAGCAGGAGATTGCTCTGGTTGTTGCTCAGCTATTAGGGGTTAGATATGTGGCCTTACGGTTGGGGGAGAGAGAGAGAGACATGTATTTTGGGATTTTATGTCTGGGAATAGTTGTATCATGTGAGTTGGGACTCGGGTTAAGGAGTTCATGTACATGTTTTTAAATTCTATTCAGTTATGGTAACCAATTGCACTTGGAATATAGTTAAGTCCTTAAAGAAATTTTTAGTTCACCATTCTGCATGCCTTGTATACTCTTTGCAGGTTAGTTTTAAGTATAAGTCTCATCGCCAAAGTATCCTAACTCCTAGGGGTATTTTGGGGTGTGACAATTTGGTCACTCTAAATCAAAAATAATCACTTAAAAGGGCATGATTTAAAAAGTTTTATCAAATAGGTTATGTGTTTCAATATTACCCTTATTGGTGTTTTGGGTTTTATATGCATAGCTAAGGGTTAAATATGTCAAAAGCATACCCTTTTAGGTAATAAACATGCAAAACATGCCCTATTTAATAAATATTTCAAAAGCATGCCCTTTTAGGTAATAAAAATGAATATCATGCCCTTTTAGGTGAAGCGTCCATATTTTTTTAATTTTTATTTTCTAAAAATCTAGGTTAGCTAGATTGTTGAACCCTAACGGTTAGTGAATCTTAACCACAGTTAACAGTGGTTAAAAGAGACACATGTTGACCAGTGGGTGTGATTGAACTCTCTAGAGTTCAATCCCGATTGACTGTGATCCTGTGATCCGATCTTAATCCCATTACCCATATCCAATGGAAGATCAACACAGGTTTTTCTCTAGTTACCCAAGCTCAACTTGGCTTGAATCAAGTTCGAGCGTAACCTCAATTACGCTTGTTCAAGCCAAGCTCAAGTCGAGCTCAGACATATTCAGACCAAGTTCGAGCATGGCCAAGCTCGGTTAAGCTCTACTCGAATACATGTCTAGCAGGTAGAGTCTCAAATCGACTCTCCAATGGGGGGCGTGTTGTTTGACATATATGCCCATGAAAACCATATTTACTTATTTATCTACTTTTTACATTTATTAAAATTGTTATTTATTGCACATTCATTGTTTATGGGTATTTATATTAATGTCTCATATGATGAGAGACTAAGGTTTTTTAGGTAATGTTGTAGAAAAATCATGTAAAGGGTTGTGATCCCAATGCAGTAAGTTATGGTTTTTCAGTTCCTTGTGGATCTAGAATGTTCTAAGCTATGGGTTTAGACTGGACATCATAGTACTCTTTTATGACTTACACATGGTTAGTATTATAAGATTGTACGATATAACTTCATCATAGAGAATGTTGACTTCTCAACTAGCATGTGGGTATAAGTAACCGGTACATGTATTGAACTGAATCGCTTAATGCAAACCCTATGGATTGATCACTGTTAGATTAAAGAGAAATCTATTAATACATAGTAGTCCTTAAACCTGAGAGATTAACATCTTCTCTTGCATTCTCTGCATGACTTTGATATTTCCAAACACTGATATCCAATTACTGGTTAAATACGAGAACTTTGGGTCATATGCATGATTTATTTTGAGTATCCCCAATCCTTTGGGTCAGGACTAATCCCCCAGGGTGCGACGAGAATGATGTTGAAGGAGTGTGTAAATGCTCGATAGATAAGTTGGAAGTCCGGATTGAATAAGAACATCATAGATAATTTAAATGATTTGATAGAGACTCTAGTTCATTCCGTAAAGCATATATGTAATATTTTATGATGAAATGATTAAAAGCTTGTTTGTTTTTTTCTTCTCCCATTTATAGCTTTTTAGGTATTTGTTATTCTCTTTAGACGTTGATGTTTAGCAACATTATTGTTGAAAATTAATGGGTTTTTCAAAGCATCCCTTAATTTAATTTCATCTTTTCCCGTTTAATTTAAACAAAGATTTTAACCATTTTTCTTCGGACCGACCTACTCGGTTGGACCTTAGTAACCCAAACCATCATCTAGGCTACCCGCTCCCGCTCTCAAACCTCGCTCTCACGGTTTGAGAGCATATTCGCGTCGGGAGCGCGGTTTACACTTCTGTAAAGCGCGATTTCCATTTCTTCGGAGCGTTGTGTCTAAAAAGCTTGATCTTGCAGGTTAATGGCCGTTTTCATCACTATTATTCGTAAAGAAGAAGACGAACAGTGCCTGTGCCGATTTTTACCGCTCAAAGGGGTTAACGCATAAAGTTGAAAAAGCAGTTTTAGTTTTCAAATATTTTTTGGCCTTTTCTTATCTTACCATCAACATCAAGTGTGAGGACTGAGGAGACAGTAAGTGTCAGGAGAGATAGTAAGTGTGTCAGTGTACACAAATACTTTCAAACCTTTTTTTTATCAAATTTTTTATATTCAGACTTTTTTCCATTATTTCTTTTCTTTTTCTCTAGTCTACGGAATACGGATCATAGGCAATTGCGATTGAACTCAGGGAGAGTTCAATTGCACTAAAAAGTCACTAGTCAACAAGATTTTCCCTTTAATCCTTATTAAGAATGATTAAGATTCAGTATTCTTTAAAGTTTAGCAATATAATATAAAATTTTAAAACAAAATATGAAAATATTATTTATATATATATAGGTGCTCCAGAGGCGCTCTCGACTCTATCCTAAATTGAACTTTGACGCTCTCGCTCTCGCTCTCGCGCTCCCGCTCCCGCTCCCGCTCCCTCTCCACGCTTTGGTTACTTAGGGTTGGACCAGTTGACATGGGAGCTAGACCCTTAACGGTTGGGTTAAACCATTCATGGGTGGATTGTCTACTCCGGACTGGCCCAGTTACAACTGCTTGACCTAGAGTAACCTAGTTGACCTAGACAATTCTCTTTAAACCATATGGGTTATAGAAAACGCTAATTTTTTATTTATCCATTATAAAATTTATGGGGTCCATTAAAAACCAATTACTAAATACAATATATAATAAATTAGAGATTTTGAAACAAACCCCTAAAGAAATAAAAAGCTACGCAAGAGAGTGGAGAGGAGATTAGAGAGGGAGTGAGCTTAAGCCACGGTGATGATAAAATTTACATTTTTCATTGACTTTAAGGGTATATATGTTTTTCTACTTTAGTTTGAATAGTAATCCCAAATTTCAATGGTCCGTGTTTTTAATATAATATTTGTGCTTTTTCTTTAATTTTTATTTATTTATATATTTTTGGTTTTTCAATCTCTAATATTTTTTTCTTTAAAAAAAAAAACTGTATTTAGATTGATTGTAATAGCTATGCATATAAATTACCAAATATTCATAAAAATGTCTAATAGGGATGTTGTAGAGATTGTACTATTAGTTTATGTTTTTATTTATTTATTTTGCATACATGGATTGCTAGAAAGTAATGAACAAATTCTGCTAGAAGGTAATGAACAAATTCTATTATTCTTCAACTTTTAATTTTATTTATTTCAATTTTTGTTTAGTCAAATTAGTGTAGTTGTCTTGTTCTTTTGTGGGATTTATAACACTATTTTTGTCATTTCCTTTCTTGCCAACTAGTGGGCCGCATGTGTGATGCACGTGAGAGAGAGGGGAAGGGGGGAGAGACTGGGAATATGGACCCTAGTTGGGGGGGGGGGGGGGGGGGGGGGTAGACTAAGAAGAGGGACCCAAGTGACTAGCATTTTTGGAAAAAATCTAAAAATATATTTTGGGCATAGAAACTTGAGTGACATTTTAGGTAAAAAATTGTGAGGGACACATTGGATATAGAAACATGACGTAGGGACATTTTGAGAATCAAAAGCTTTAGGGACATTTAGGTACAGAAAAAATTATGGACGTTTTAGGTATATAAACTTGAGGGACATTTTAGAAATAAAGAAAATGAAATATGGGCAAAGTTGATGAGCATTTTGGGTTAAAAAATTTGTAAGAGGCATTTTGGTTATATAAATTTGACTTAAAGGCATTTTAGGAACTAAAAAATATTTGAGACATTTTGACTATAGGGAAAAATTTGAAGACATTTGGGATATATAAACTTGACTTAAGCGCATTTTGAAAATATAATTACTTTAGGTACATTCTGGCAAAGAAAATACACAATTATATTTTTAATAATAAAAGGACATGATCCAACTGGACTAGTTGATGCGGGAACGTGTCACTTGTCCGATTCGACGGATGGTCCAGTTATGCAAACATTAATGTTTTATGAATTAATAAAGAGCATTTTTAGAATTAAATTAAATTTCAACCAACTTTTTAAGTCCTCTATATTAATAAAGATAAAATTAGTAAATTGTAGTTTTAGAATTAAAATAAATCCAATCAACATTTTAAACCTGATCCTTATCTTTATATTAGTAAAGAAGATAAATATATTAATTAAGGGTAATTATGGACTTAAGCTAAAGTTCAATTAACTTTTTTAAGTATAAATCTCTTTATAATAAGAAAAGTGGTATTTTTAAAGTATCATTGTCTTTATATATGAGTAAATTTGAAATTAAGTAAAATTCAGTCCAAATTTTGAACTCATATGTGGAGATGGTAGTTTAAGAAATAAATAAAATTCATTAACGTTTTGAACCTATTTCTATAAAGGGAAAATTTGAAATTAACTAATATCCATTTAACATTTTGAATTCATATGAGTAAATGGTAGTTTTTGTCGCGACCCAAAATACTCCCTAGGAGTTATGATACTTTTGGCTCGTTCATTACCAAACCATCTTGTAAAACATATAAAACATACTATGGCAGAAGTAGAAACAAAATTTCTTCTGTACATACTGTATACCAAGTTTATAAACAAAACTAAAGTAAAGAGTGAACAACTTCACTCATCAACATGTATATACAAATCTATCCCTCTCATCACTCATGTAACGACCCATAATTTTAATATAATAAAATTTTGGGATTATTAGCCCTTAACTAAAGTTAATTAGTTAAGTGTTTGATAAATTTGTGGAAAGTGGGTTTTTGTTCGGGATTAAGTTGTCACTACAAAATTCTTCATTTGTAACGGCGGTTAAAACTCGCCGTTAGATTACAAATACCCGCCGTGATAGTATACCACGGCGATGGAGTAACCCGTCGACGATTATCTTGTTGGGGTATCATGTTGCGGCAGATATGGACGGCGGTTTCAATGACCCGCCGTCTTATATTAGGAAATGGTTGCGGTTACAAACTGCCGCAGTTCTAATTTAAATATGATTATTAAAATGGCCTATTGGTCATATATTGACCGCTGTTATGTAAATTGTTACACATAACCAATATGACCGCGGTTAGACCCGCCGTTCTTTAGAATTTATTTGACGGCGTCTACTACTGCCGTTATGTATAACAATAGGACGGCGTTTTAAACCGCTCTAATACATTACGGCAATTATGAACCACAGTCACAAAGTTTTAATAAATTAAATTAATGTTCAATATAATAGCGGGTATAACCGCTGCTAATTGTAAAAAATAAAATATTTATTTTCAAATTTTTTTTTCCCTGTATTATTTGTACCTATGAGCAATATAAAAATCAATAAACAATTTTTGTACCAGTAAACAATATATAATTTCAATCAAAAATAAAAAATTCATATCAGTCAATAAAAAAATGCCTCAAACATGTAATATTCAAATTATATATACATGCCCATAAGAAGTATCATAAAAAGTACATACTTCGAAAGGAAATAAAATCAGAAAGTAGTCGCTTAGCTCCCTCTTGGCGAATGTCGGAAACCCGATAGGTGTGTGCTGCCGGCTCCCTCCTACAAAAAAAATAATATACAATTTATTAATAATTCTTAGAAATGAAAAAATTTTAGATTGTAATAATTAATAAATATGCAAAGAATCAAACTCATATCAGAATATTAATAAATTTCTCAAGTATACTTTGGCCTAAACCTACCATCTTCCACCAAATCCAAACCGGAGGTCGGAATTCAATCCCGTTTCTTCTAGCGCATGTATTTCAATATATCCTAAGTGTTAGAGCTGGTTTTGAGGGACTCCGAGGTTGTTTGCCCGATTTCGGTACCGAGAAGGCCGAAATCCATGTTTCTCAAGTATACTTCGGCCTAAACCAACAAACGCCCACCAAATCCAAACCGGGGATCGGATTTTTGATGTCATTTCTTCTAACACGTGTATTTTAATATATCCTAAGTGTTGGAGTTGGTTTCGAGCGATTCCGAGGCCGTGTGCCCGATTTGGGCACCGAGAGTGTCGAAATCCATGTTTCTCAAGTATGCTTTGACCTAAACCAACCACCTTCCACTAAATTCAAACTGGGGGTCGGATTTCTATCCCGTTTCTTTTAGCGGATGTATTTAAATATATTCTAAGTGTTAGAGTTAGTTTCGAATGATTCCGGGCCCGTTTGCCCGACTTAGGCACCGAGAAGACCGAAATCCATGTTTCTCAAGTATGCTTTGGCCTAAACCTACCACATTCCACCAACTCCAAACCAGGGGTTGGATTTCGATCCCGTTTCTTCCAGTGCGTGTATTTGAATATATCCTAAGTGTTGGAGTTGGTTTCGAGGGAATCCGATGCCGTTTACCCGATTTGGGCACCGAGAAGGCCTAAATCCATGCATGTTTCTCAAGTATACTTCGGCCTAAACCAACAAACACCCACCAAATCCAAACTGCGGGTTAGATTTCGATGCCATTTATTTTAGTGCATTTATTTCAATATATCCTAAGTGTTGGAGTTGGTTTCGAGGGAATCCGAGGCCGTTTGCCCGATTCGAGCACCAAGAAGGCTGAAATCCATGTTTCTCAAGTATACTTCGGCCTAAACCAACAAACGCCCACCAAATCCAAACCAGGGATTGGATTTCGATGTCGTTTCTTCTAACTCGTGTATTTTAATATATCCTATGTGTTGGAGTCAGTTTCGAACGGTTCAGAGGACATGTGCCCGATTTGGGCACTGAGAAGACCGAAATCCATGTTTCTCAAATATGCTTTGACCTAAACCTACCACCAAATCCAAAACGGGGGTCGGATTTCAATCCTGTTTTTTCTAGCGCGTGTATTTAAATATATCCTAAGTGTTAGAGTTGGTTTTGAGCGATTCTGAGGCCATTTGCCCGATTTAGACATTGAGAGAAGGTCAAAATCCATGTTTCTCAAGTATGCTTGAGCCTAAACCTACCACCTTCTACTAAATTAAAAATCGGGGGTCAGATTTTGATCCCATTTCTTCTGGCACATGTATTTGAATATATCCTAAGTGTTGGAGTTGGTTTCGAGAGAATCCGAGGCTGTTTGCCCAATTTGGGCACTAAGAAGGTCGAAATTCATGCATGTTTCTCAAGTATACTTTGGCCTAAACCAACAAATGCCCACCAAATCTAAACCGGGGATCGGAATTCGATTTTATTTCTTTTAGCGCGTGTATTTCAATATATCCTAAGTGTTGGAGTTTATTTTGAGAGAATCCGAGGCCGTTTGCTTGATTTGGGCACCGAGAAGGCTGAAATTCATGTTTCTCAAGTATACTTCGTCCTAAACCAACAAGCGTCCATCAAATCCAAACCAGGGGTCGGATTTTGATTCCATTTCTTCTAACGTGTATATTTCAATATATCCTAAGTGTTGGAGTCGGGTTCAAGCGATTCCGAGGCCGTGTCCCAATTTGGGCATCGAAAAGGCCGAAATCCATGTTTCTCAAGTATACTTTGGCCTAAACCTACCACCTTCCACCAAATCGAAACCGGGGGTCGGATTTTGATCTTGTTTCTTCTAACGCGTGTATTTGAATATATCCTAACTGTTGGAGTTGGTTTCACGGGAATCTAAGGCCGTTTGCCCGATTTGGGCACCGAGAAGGCCGAAAGCCATGCATGTTTCTTAAGTATACTTCGGCCTAAACCAACAAACGCCCAACAAATCCAAACCTGGGGTCGGATTTCGATGCCATTTCTTCTAACACGTATATTTTAATATGTCATAAGTGTTGGAGTCGGTTTCGAGTGATTCCGAGGCCGTGTGCTCGATTTGGGCATTGAGAAGGCCGAAATCCATGTTTCTCAAGTATGCTCTATCCTAAACCTACCACCTTCCACCAAATCCAAAACAGGGGTCAGATTTTGATCTCGTTTCTTCTAGCGCATGTATTTGAATATATCCTAAGTGTTGGAGTTGGTTTCGAGGGAATCCGAGGCCGTTTGCTCGATTTGAGCAACCAGAAGGCCGAAATTCATGCATGTTTCTCAAGTTTATGCAAATTATTTTCTTTGATTTTATTATTGACAAAGTTAGAAGGAAAATTGAATGATGGAAAGGTAAATTATTCTCTCAGGGTGGAAAGTTAGTGCTCATTAAATCGGTTTTAGCTTCCTTGCCTATCTACACTTTGATGAGCACTAATATTCCAAAGGGAGTGATCAATAGAATGGAAAGTATGTTTGCATCGTTCTTCTGGAATGATTCCCTGGGCAGCAATAGAGCCCATTGGGTAGCTTGGAATAAAATAGCTAAACCAATGGATGAAGGTGGGTTGGGAATTCAGAAACTTGGGGATGTTTCTAGAGCGTTCTGTATGAAGATAGCTTGGGAAAAAATTTCAGAAAAAGGTTTATGGAGCAATTATGTCAGAAGTTAGTACTTAAGAAATAATAATATAAATTTCTGGTTTGACATTTGGCTTGAAAATGCTCCGTTGATTGATTCGGCTTCAGATTGCCCACTTCTTTCCCTATGATTAGAGATCGTTGGTTTAGCGGGAGGTGCAGGGTGGAGGAGTTACATTTGCTCCCTAGTAGCTTGATTCAGGCGGTGAATAATTTTCCTCTTGATCTGTAGAGCCCCGAAACTTTTTGTATATGCCTTGGGATGTGTGTCAAGGCATGGTGTCTTGTAACCTCAATTTCATGAAATGAGAATTTGAAACTTCGATGGAATTGTGTCAAGAATGCTATAATTAATTAGATAAATTATTTAATGAAGCCTATAAGCTTTAAAGAGATCCTAGTCAAGTTTATAAGATCTTAGAATAGAAGTAGAATGAGTCCCAATAGTAGGAATGGATGAAAAATGGACTCAGTGTCAAAACCTGCAGACCACCGATCGCTCTGTCCATTTAGCAATCGATCGGTCCACAATCGATCGATCGGGGGCTATCGACTGGTTGAAAATTTTGTATGGGGAAATTTTCTAGAGAGCTTGTTTTTGACCGAGAGCTCGGTCATGTCACCGGTCGCTCGATAGGCAACCGATTGCTCGGTCCTGACCACCGATCGACCGGTCTATCGTGTTTTTGTAGAATTTCATTAAAGGCTTTTTCGGCATTTGGGTGTTATACCCTTTTCCATATAAGGCTTGCCCGAGTCTTTTGGGCTCATTCTCAACACTTAGAGTATTTTGAGAGCTAGAGGAAGAGGAGAAAGAGATTCTAAACCTAGGGTTTGCTTTGGAGAAGAAATCAAGGGGGTTTTAAGAACCATAGATCACTTCAAGCTCGTGTCTCTTCAAGTTCAAAGTTCAAGCTCGTGAGGACTACACTCTCCAAGCTAGGGCAACATCTCACGCACGTTTTTGCAAGGGATTTCTTCCCTCATTTGTCAAGGTCGGTACTTTTGCTACCCTCCTAGTTATAGTTTTCCATTTTCTTTCCCTATTCCTTGTTCTTCATTATCTATAATGTGCTACGATTTGGATGTATGGATGATGTGGATGGAGATGGTTATTGGCGATTGGATGCCGTGTGAATGATGTAATGAATGAGAAAGGAGAAGGGCATTGTACCAATAATAAACACACAAGCATGTGGTGAATATAAACCCACCTAGAAAAGCATGATGTAGGTTTAATGAATAATGTACACAACCCATGTTTGATGAAATGTCAAAGTGAATGAAATGAGTTATAAATCAAGAAAATGCATGCTAAATTACTTATGTAACTTGTTAGGGATTATGACAACATGAGTTCTTGTTTTCCCAAAAATGTCATGAATGTTCAATTGTTGAAAATTGCTATATGCTATACATTGTGAAATCCCCAAATGTCATATTTAATTTCAAATGCAAGTGTGCACACGATTCCATGAGCATGGCATGCATGACATGATTTATCGAGGTTTTTCAAGAATGAGAATTAGAGGTGGGACATATCCTACGATATGTGTTACCTTGCTTTTGACAAGAACATGACAAGCATGAGCATTTAGGAAGAAGGGTCTCCCTTCCCTCACAAGTAGTTTATCTTCCGAGCAAGCAAGATACATGGCATGACTAACATGAGCATTTAGGAAGAAGCGTCTCTATTCCCTCGCAAGTAGTTTATTTTCCAAGCAAGCATGGAACATGACATGGCAAGCATGAGCATCTAGGAAAAAGGGTCTCCCTTCCCTCATGAGTAGCATGGACACGTTTATTTTCCAAGCAAGCATGACATGGCATGACACGTATGACACGACATGATCAGACAAGACAAGTTTTCAAGCACGAAAAATGGTGTTTTAAGTCAAGTCAAGTGCACGATGTTTTCAAGGATTTTATCGGCTTTTACGAATGCAAGCATGATTATACATTGCTCTACTTACTTGTGATGATATGAACCGTTCCTTCTTTTTATATGTGAACTGCTTCCTGCTTTCTATACTGCTATGGTTTTGCTATGACTGTTGGTTAGCATTTGGTACCCGCTGAGTATTTCATGCTCAGCCGTACTTCTTATGTCGGCAGGTGATAGCGGAGCGGCTGCTCCTTTTGATATCTGTGCTCCAAGCCCTTGGGTGGAGGAGGAGTACGTTGAGGAACCTGTGGAGGAACCTCCGGTAGAGGGTTATTATTAGAGGTGGTAGATTCTGAGTGAACAGCTGTGGGTGAGTTGAGAGAGAGATATTCATGTATTTTGGCGGGCATGTCTGCACCTTCTTTTGTGTATTTTTTTGTATAAACTTGGGTCACACACATATATATATAGAGGTTTTTGGTTAAGTCTTCCGCTGAGCTTTATAGTTTATGTTTCAGCTATTATGGTCCTCTATTGTGTATGCTCCAGGTCTTTTGCAGGTAATTTTGGTCAAGCAAGTCATGCAAGTCATGATGAGTCGTCCAAGATTCACTCTAACTCTTAGGGTAGGTTTTGGGTCGCGACAAGAAGTGATATTAGAGCTTAGGCTTTAGGTCTCTAGGGTCACTTAGAATCTAATACCATGGCTTGACAAGAGCATATGTTAGGAAACAAGTTAGGCAGGAAGTAAGTCGGAAGCGAGTCATGATCCAAGTGTAAGACTAAACTTTAGTCTTAGTCAAAATGGTTGCTTCAACCAAGTATGAGTCTTAGGAACGCTAGAACACCAAGGTATAATATTATAAATACACCGATGGTTGTGATGCGATGTATATTAGTATCATACAACTAATACAAATTGAATTATTGTGAAATGGAACTGTGATAAATTGTGTTTTCAAGTGAGACTTATGTGGTGCTATTGTTCTCAGGACTTTAGTCATGAGAGGGGGTACACGGGGTCGTGGACCACATACCAGAGCTTCATCTTCTTCTCGAGATGAGGTTGAGCAGCTGGACCTCTACAGGTCTTAGGCTCTATTGCTGAGACTCTCGCCATCCTGGGGGCTCGACAAACTATACCATCATCAGCGGCACCTACTCCATTGCCTACGGCTCCAGTACATCGTACAGCTGGGGTTGAGGCATTCAGGAGAATAAGGCCTCCTTCATTCCATGGGAGTGTGGACCCTCTTGCTGCGGAGGCTTGGATCCTTCAAGTGGAGAAGATATTTGCGGTTCTCTCTCCGATAGAGGAAGAGAAAGTAGCATGGGTTGTTTTCATGCTAGAGGGCGAAGCCCACCATTGATGGTTGTCCGAATTGACGACGCGAGATTTGACCATGCAGGATCAACCTTAGACTTGGGAGGAGTTCAAGGATACTTTTTATAAGAAGTACTTTCCTGTTGGGGCATGGGAAAACAAAGAAAGAGAGTTCATCAACCTAGAGCAGGGTTCGATGACTGTAGCCGCTTATGAGGCTAAGTTCTCGGAGCTATCACGCTTCACGACTCACATGGTTGTCACCGAGGCAATGAAAGCGAGAAGGTTTGAGCAAGGGCTCAAGGATGTTATCATGGAGAAGGTCTCGATTTTAAGACATGCTACCTACCCTGAGGTAATAGACAATGCCTTATTGGTCGAGGTCAATACAGAGACAGTGTCCAAGAAGAGGGAATTAGCGAGAGGCCAATCTAGTAGTTCAGCACCTCCAGAGAGGCGGGCCCGGACTGGTCTTTATCAGTGCACGTGGCCAGCACCACCGATGAGGCCATCTTATGCGCCTCCAGTTCCATGGCCGTACATGCCTCGGGCACTATGACCTCAGGCTCTTCCAGCTCCACGGCTAGTTACATCTCAGACGGTGAGGTATGCTCCACCTCCGGCTCCTCCGACTTACACATATGAGGTCTGCACTTCATGCGGCCGAAGGCATTCGGTAGGAGATTACCGAAGAGCATCGGGTGGATGTTATCATTGCGGTTGCCAAAGCCATATGATAAGGGATTGCCTTACCCGGTATTTACCAGGCCAGTCTCAGGGTGTTAGGCCCCCAGCACGCCCAACAAGATCATACCAGGCGTCCTCTCAGCCTGCACGTTCTGCACCTCCGCCTCGCCAGGCAAACCAGGGGTGAGTTTTTGCCTTGACAGAGGGTGATGCACTTACATCTGACGATGTAGTGCAAGGTACGCAGTTATAGTTTATTTGATTTTCCTTAAAAATTTTGTTATGTATTATTCGATTGTGTACGTATATGGCATGATTATATGTATATATACCAATATGTATACGCTGTTGATGTATGGATTGACTTAGCTAGCTAAAATTTCAGGAACCTTACTAGTCAATGAATGTTTGGCTCGAGGGAGCACAAGTTGTACGCCAAACTTAGCAAGTGTGAGTTTTGGTTAGAAGAGGTGGCATTCCTAGGCCACGTCATTTCTGCGGAAGGCATATCGGTAGATCTGAAGAAGATAGAGGCAGTCATGAGTTGGGCGAGGCCCAAGAGTGTCACAGAGATTTCCTTGGGTTGGTAGGCTATTACCGGAGATTCGTAGAAGGTTTCTCTAGCCTTGTTGCACCGCTCACTTACTTGACAAGGAAGAACGCCAAGTTTGTATGGAGTGAAAAGTGTGAGATCAGTTTCACAGAACTGAAGAAGAGGCTTACTACGGCCCCCGTCTTTACAGTGTCATCCGGACATGGTGGGTATGAGGTGTACAGTGATGCCTCGCACGTTGGACTTGGGTGTGTCCTTATACAACACAAAAAAGTCATTGCCTATGCATCAAGGCAATTGAAAAATCATGAAAAGAATTACCCCATGCACGACTTGGAACTTGCCGCAGTCGTGTTTGCACTCAAGATTTGGTGACATTACCTTTACGGGGTGGAATTCTATGTGTGTACGGATCACAAGAGCCTCAAGTATCTCTTTTCCCAAAAAGAGTTAAATCTGAGGCAACGGCGTTGGATGAAATTTTTGAAAGACTATGACTGCACCATCCAATACCACCCGGGCAAAGCAAACATTGTAGCGGATGCCTTGAGAAGAAGACCTCCGGGGTTATTAGCACACATGTTGGTGCAAGAATGGAAGCTATTGGAAGATTTGACAAATCTGGACATCAGTGTGAATGATTCTATCCGCAGTCTTATTTTGGCAAATGTCACGGTTCGGCCATACATTATAGATTTGATTTAAGAATATCAAGCCACGGATGCTGAATTGTTGGTTTTCTGGGACAAGAAAGTTGCCAAGGGTAGTGAGGACTTTTCTCTCACTAGTCGAGGTGCTATCACATTCAAGGGAAGGCTTTCTGTTTCGGCCAATGCGGATCTTCGACGAGAGATCATGGAAGAAGCCCACCGGGCAAAGTACACGGTACATCCAGGGGGTACAAAGATGTACCGGAACCTCAAGAGTCACTTTTGGTGGTGGAATATGAAGAGGGATGTTGCGGAGTATGTAGCACGGTGCTTGGTGTGCCAACAGGTGAAAGCAGAGCACTTGAGACCGGTAGGTCTATTACAGTCTCTTCCTATTCCTGAGTGGAAATGGGAGAACATCTCCATGGACTTCATTGTCGGGTTCCCAAAGACGTCAAGGAACTCAGATGCGATATGGGTTGTGGTGGACCATTTGACAAAGTCCGCGCACTTCTTGCCTTACCGTACTACCTTCAACTCTAGTCAGTTGGCTGCGCTATATATCAAGGAAGTTGTTAGGCTACACGGGGTGCCAGCTAGTATTGTGTCAGATCGGGATCTGAGATTCACGTCTAGGTTCTGGAAGATTTTTCAGGAAGCTATGGGTTCCTGACTCGATTTCAGCACCGCTTTTCATCTACAGATGGATGGACAAACCGAAAGGGTGAACCAAGTCATCGAAGACATGCTTCGAGCTTGTATGCTAGATTTCAAGGGTAGTTGGGAAGAACACTTGCCTTTGGTTGAATTCGCCTATAACAATAGCTATCAGGCGAGCATCCAAATGGCACCATTTGAGGCCTTGTATGGGCGAAGCTGCAGGCCTCCTCTCTACTGGGATGAGGTAGGAGAAAGAAAGGTGTTAGGTCTGGAGTTGATCGAGCAAACTGTGAGTATAGTCAAGATCATCTGGGAGCGGTTGAAAGCCGCTCAAGATCGTCAAAAGAGCTATGCGGACACACGTCATAGGGACTTGGAATTCTAGGTTGGGGATCAAGTCTTTGTGAAGGTATCTCCTAGCAAAGGAGTTATGAGATTTGGCAGGCGAGGCAAGCTTAGTCCTCGATATGTTGGCCCGTTTGAGATCATCACATGAGTTGGTGAAGTTGCTTACAGGGTAGCTCTTCCACCTCATATGGCCGTGGTTCACAACGTTTTCCATGTGTCTATGCTTCGGAATTACATTGCAGATCCTTCGCATGTCATAGACTTGAAACCGTTGGAAATTCGAGAAGATCTCACTTTAGTTGAGAGGCCGGTTCATATATTGGATCGGAGAGATCAAGTCCTTCGCAAAAAAATGATTCCGTTGGTTCTCGTGCAGTGACAACATCATGCTTGAGAAGAGGCTATATGGGAACGTGAGGCCGAAGTCAAAGCGAAGTACCCGGAATTATTTGAATGAGTTTTGTATAGGTTTTGTATATGACTTGTAAATTTTTTTTGGTTTCTAATGCATGTGCCGTCCAAATTTCGAGGATGAAATTTTTATAAGGGGGGGAGGATGTAGAGCCCCGAAACTTTTTGTATAGGCCTTGGGATGTGTGTCAAGGCATGGTGTCTTGTAACCTCAATTTCATGAAATGAGAATTTGAAACTTCGATGGAATTGTGTCAAGAATGCTATAATTAATTAGATAAATTATTTAATAAAGCCTATAAGCTTTAAAGAGATCCTAGTCAAGTTTAGAAGATGTTAGAATAGAACTAGAATGGGTCCCAATAGTAGGAATGGGTGAAAAATGGACTCAGTGTCAAAACCTGCAGACCACCGATCGCTCGGTCCATTTAGCGATTGATCGGTCCACAACCGATCAATCGGAGGCTATCGACTGGTTGAAAATTTTGTATGGGGAAATTTTCTAGAGAGCTTGTTTTTGACCGAGAACTCGGTCATATCACCGGTCGCTCGGTAGGCAACCGATCGCTCGGTCCTGACCACCGATCGATCGGTCTACCGTGTTTTTACAGAATTTCATTAAGGGCTTTTTCGGTATTTGGGTGTTATACCCTTTTCCATATAAGGCTTGCCCGAGTCTTTTGGGCTCATTCTCAACACTTAGAGTATTTTGAGAGCTAGAGGAAGAGGAGAAGGAGATTCTAAACCTAGGGTTTGCTTTGGAGAAGAAATCAAGGGGGTTTTAAGAACCATAGATCACTTCAAGCTCGTGTCTCTTCAAGTTCAAAGTTCAAGCTCGTGAGGACTACACTCTCCAAGCTAGGGCAACATCTCATGCACGTTTTTGCAAGGATTTCTTCCCTCATTTGTCAAGGTCGGTACTTTTGCTACCCTCCTAGTTATAGTTTTCCCTTTTCTTTCCCTATTCCTTGTTCTTCACTATCTATAATGTGCTACGATTTGGATGTATGGATGATGTGGATGAAGATGGTTATTGGCGATTGGATGCCGTGTGAATGATGTAATGAATGAGAAAGGGGAAGGGCATTGTACCAATAATAAACACACAAGCATGTGGTGAATATAAACCCACCTAGAAAAGCATGATGTAGGTTTAATGAATAATGTACACAACCCATGTTTGATGAAATGTCAAAGTGAATGAAATGAGTTATAAATCAAGAAAATGCATGCTAAATTACTTATGTAACTTGTTAGGGATTATGACAACATGAGTTCTTGTTTTCCCAAAAATGTCATAAATGTTCAATTGTTTAAAATTGCTATATGCTATACATTGTGAAATCCCCAAATGTCATATTTAATTTCAAATGCAAGTATGCACACGATTCCATGAGCATGGCATGCATGACATGATTTATTGAGGTTTTTCAAGAATGAGAATTAGAGGTGGGACATATCCTACGATATGTGTTACCTCGCTTTTGACAAGAACATGACAAGCATGAGCATTTAGGAAGAAGGGTCTCCCTTCCCTCACAAGTAGTTTATCTTCCGAGCAAGCAAGATACATGGCATGACAAACATGAGCATTTAGGAAGAAGGGTCTCCATTCCCTCGCAAGTAGTTTATTTTCCAAGCAAGCATGGAACATGACATGGCAAGCATGAGAATCTAGGAAAAAGGGTCTCCCTTCCCTCACGAGTAGCATGGACACATTTATTTTCCAAGAAAGCATGACATGGCATGACACGCATGACACGACATGATCAGACAAGACAAGTTTTCAAGCACGAAAAATGGTGTTTTAAGTCAAGTCAAGTGCACGATGTTTTCAAGGATTTTATCGGCTTTTACGAATGCAAGCATGAATATACACTGCTTTACTTACTTGTGATGATATGAACCATTCTTTCTTTATATATGTGAACTGCTTCCTACTTTCTATACTGCTATGGTTTTGCTATGACTGTTGGTTAGCATTTGGTACCCGCTGAGTATTCCATGCTCAGCCGTACTTCTTATGTCGGTAGGTGATAGCGGAGCGGCTGCTCCTTTTGATATCTGTGCTCCAAGCCCTTAGGTGGAGGAGGAGTACATCGAGGAACCTGTGGAGGAACCTCCGGTAGAGGGTTATTATTAGAGGTGGTAGATTCTGAGTGAACAGCTGTGGGTGAGTTGAGAGAGAGATATTCATGTATTTTGACGGGCATGTCTGCACCTTCTTTTGTGTATTTTTTTGTATAAACTTGGATCACATATATATATATATATATATACATAGAGGTTTTTAGTTAAGTCTTCCGCTGAGCTTTATAGTTTATGTTTCAGCTATTATGGTCCTCTATTGTGTATGCTCCAGGTCTTTTGCAGGTAATTTTGGTCAAGCAAGTCATGCAAGTCATGATGGGTCGTCTAAGATTCACTCTAACTCCTAGGGTGGGTTTTGGGTCGCGATATAATCTTTCTCATCATGAGGACAAGATTATTTGGACTAAAGAAAGTTCAGGAAAATTCTCTTCCAAATCTTGTTGGGATTGTGTTCAGGAAGCTACGCCTAAGGTAAATTGGACTTCATTTATTTGGAATAAAGCAATCCCCTCTAAGATCTCCATTCTAATCTGGAAAATTTTTCACAATGCAATCTCAGTCGACTTTAGAATTCAAGACAAAGTGATTTCTCTGTCAAGCAAATGTGAGTGTTGTATTAATCCTAATAGGGAATCTTTATCTTATTTGTTTTGCCAAGGTGAGCTAGCTTTGAACATCTGGAGAAGAGTTGGGTATGCTTTGAATATTCAGATATTTGAAGAGGATACTATCCAAACCAGATTGATGAGATTTTTCCAAAGAAGGAAGAATGGTTCTGTGTTGGGATTTCTCAGTTTTGTTTTACCGGTCTTCATATGTTGGGAGATATGGCTCTTCTCGAATGCTTCAAGATATGACAATTTCAAAAGGAATTTCAAAGACATATTGAAAAGAATTAATGAAGGCTTGAAAGGTGCAGCTGTAGCTTTGAAGTTTACAAAAGGGTTAAGCTCCACTGATACTGATTTATGTGCTTTCTTTGATATCCATTTTGTGTCTCCAAAAACTAAGAGACCTATCATCACCAAATGATTCAGCCCATCCCCGAGATGGTTCAAATTAAATTCATATGGAGTATCTAACAATGACAGGGGCATTAGTGGAGGAGGCGACATCATTTGGGATTCAAAAGGTCACATGATCATAGCTTACTATGAGTTCTATGTGATGGAATCCAACACTACAACAAAAATTAGGGCTATTTAGGACAGTTGTCTTTTGTGTGATAAATTGGGATTATCAAATATCATTGTGGAAAGTGATTCTCAAATTGTTATTGATGTTGTAGAACCTTGGAATTCGAGGGCACTGTTCATATGAATAGTGCAGTGAATAGTGTTAGTGTACAGTGCATGTAAAGGCCTGAGGCCTACCATGTGTTCTTGATATTGGGGAAAGTGACGTGAGGGTTTTATGTGTGTGTTAAGTCTTAAAACAAGAGTATAATAATACTCAAGTATCTAGGGTATAAAAATACCCTAAGCGTGAATGTAGAACCTGGGAACCCATTTCTCAAAGTTGACAAATAGTGCCATGGGCACAAGTCTTGTAAAGGCCGAGGGTTGTTTATGTAATTTGATTTATGAGACATGATAAGACTAGTGGAAATTAGGTTAAGGGTTGTTACTGGGTGTTTGGGATGAAGAACCAAGAGTATAACATACTTTAAGTGACGAAAAAGAGGGATGTTTTCATGTACCCTCAAATTGTGGAAGCTCTAGTTTGGTTACTGCTCATCAAAATTAAGTGATTTTTGAGCCATCAGAAAGATATTTAAATCCTCTTCGAGGTTCATGCTTTACACTTTTTCTGATTTTGAGTGTAAGTTAGGTGAAATGGGGGTTTTCCGAAAGTGGATCTATTGTCAATTCGGCAGTCATTTTGGACCAGTCCACTTGGGGGCCCATTTAGATTATGTAAAACTCAAAACTAGGAGTTGTGTAAAACATGAAAGTTGTTCTTCTTTGAACTAAAAATTCAACTCAAGTTGAATCATCAAAATCGGATAAGCGAGTCAAAAGTTATGGCCAAAATATTAAGACGGGAAAAACCGGGGAAATGAGGACCAATCCGGTCGACCGGATTTGTGACCGGTTGACAGGTGCACTGTTCATTTGCGCAGTAGCCGACTCCCAGAGATATTGTAAGGGTGGGTTTGGGTTTTGGCAACCCTCAAACACCTATATAAGCCAAAAATTCATCCATAAGGGATACAAGAACCCTAGAGAGAGCTTGAGAGTGATTTTGAAGGAGGAGGGAGAAGAAAAGGCTTGGGTTCTTCTTGAGTTGCTCTTAGTTTGGGTTGGTGATTAAAGGAAGAGCTCGGATCTTGCTTTTCAAGCTTGAAACTTATTCCTCAAGCTTTCTAAAAGCTTTTAAATTGAAGGAGATCGATCCTTCAAAAGGTAGAACAATCTACTAACTTGCCTTGCTATACTTCATCGATGTTTAAATTGGTTTCTATGGTTTAAGTACATGGACTTGATGAAAGTTAGGATGTTTTGGCCATATTTATAATTCCTATATTATAAGTAAGTTATAAAGCATGATTTTGATAAGATAATTATTATCTAAACTCCACTAAATTGCTTTACTATGAGTTACAAATGAATAGTAGAATTTAAGGCACGTTCTTGATAGAAATTGGATTTGATAAATTACCATGATTTTGAGGCTATTATATGGTTACTGAATTACTCCCACTTACTCTCATGAATATGATTCACAAGTCTCACATGATGATTACAAGTCTCCCATGATGTTCATAAGTCTCACATGATAATTACAAGTCTCGCATGGTGATTACAAGTCTCATATGATGTTCACAAGTCTCGCATGGTGATTACAAGTCTCACATGATGTTCACAAGTCTCGCATGATAATTACAAGTCTCGTATGAAGATTACACGTCTCACAGGATGTTCACAAGTCTCGCATGATGTTCACAAGTCACGCATGATTCAATGATTCTCACAAGAACAGGGTTTTATAAAGTTCATAAGTAAGATTTTTGGTTAAAAGAAAATTCACAAGCTCACAAGTTTACAAGCTCACAAGTTCACAAGTAAGCATAAGGACAAACGAAGGATATAGGATGCCCCCTAATAAAGCTGAATAAGTATAAAGGGTATATGATGCCCCCTGATAAAGCTGAATAAGTATAAAGGGTATATGATGCCCCCTGATAAAGCTGAATAAGTATAAAAGGTATATGATGCCCCCTGATAAAGCTGAATAAGTATAAATAATATATGATACCCCCTGATAAAGCTGAATAAGAAAAAGGATATTGATATTCCATGATAAAGTATGTTTTGAAAGAATGGAGGTTTTGACAAGGCTATGTGATAAAGAATGTTTTTGAGGAAAGAACCCGAAGTATGTTTGGTAAAGAAATGCTCACATGCTATCTATTTTATGAACTACTCTAAGATATGTACTCATTCTGCTTTGCTTTTACCTGTTTCTCTCTGATAAATGCATATGCTATCATTGATTCCTATAGTAATGCTAGTTAGTATTTTGTACACGCTGAGTATTCAATGCTCAGCCGAAGTTGTTATCTTCGGCAAGTCACATGTTGGATGGTTGTGCTTCTGAACCAGGGTTAGAGGAGGAGTATGTCGTGAAGCCGATTGGTAGTCATCAGTGATGGTTGAGTGATGAGAGGGAGAGACATGTATATGGGTTGACCTTATGGGAGTTTTCGTATTGATTTGAGTTGGTAACTCAAGTGATGGACCTTGTGTACAGGTTTAGCTTATATTGCAGTATTTTGTTTATAGTAGCATGTGGAAGATTATATTGTAAAGAAGAAATTTTTAGGGTTGCCTCTTTGCATACCTTGTATGCTCTTGCAGGATGATATGTACGCCTTATGTGTCATGACAGGATGGTATGACACGGCGGTCATGAGCCAAAAGTATCTCTAACTCGTAGGGGGTATTTTGGGTCGTGACAGAGTTGGTATCAGGGCTTAGGCTCTAGATTACCTCGGGCTGGGGTAGTTGTTTTAAGGTAGACATGTCTCCTTCAAGTTGGAGTATGTTAGGCATTAGAACGGTATAGGTAGAAGTAGTCCTTTGAGCTGAACTTAGAACTCAGATGAACTTTAAATTTTAGGATGATACAAACGACAAAATAAATACAAAGCAAGATATTAGATCCATATAGGAAATGGTATTCCAAGTATGGACTACGTGGATACTTCAACCAACTTGATTCCTAGCTTCACTAAATTATTTAAGAAATCCCTATTACGTGTCTACTATATGTATGGTGTCACAGCATGTTTAGGAACCCCAGAAGAAAACTTAATAATAATAAATGAATAAATATATATGCATAAATTTTAACAGACACTCTGGGATGTTTGATGCACGCTTCTTGGCACAGATGTGCATCATCTGCAGCACGTCCTAGACCCAGTGCTTAGTCCCATCTGATTTTGGACAAGCTCATGGATGTCTGATGCACGCTTCTAGATACAGATGCACGTTCATTCTGCAACACGTTCTAGACCCAGTGCGTCCAAAGTTTAGATATAGATGCGCGTTCATTCTGCAGCACGTTCTAGACTTATTGCTTCGTTCAAAATTATAAACACATTAAAACTCCAAGAATAATTTTCATCCTACATAGCATCATCCATTTGATAGCATCATACATGACATATGCATCGCACGAGCATCATACACATCATTCACATCATACATTTCCATACATGACACACATTTCATACATGGCATAAACATCACACACATGTCATAAGCATCATGAACATCTGATATGCATCATATAGATCCTAGAAGCATCATACATGCCACAGGATTCAAAGGAAATTGTTTGAACAACTCAAGGACGTCAACGATTCATTAGTCTTAGTCTTAAGTCGGGTAATGGCTTAAGTTTGTGATAGGTTAATACCTTAACCGAATCGAAGAGCTTAGTGTAGAATCTCTATGGTATGTCTATACTATTAATTGTATACTCTGATGTATATGATGCGCTATATAAGCACTATATGCTCATTGAACTATTCAAGGAGCTTGATGTAAATTAGACTCACATCGTGTCATGGCTCTCAGGACTCTTGTCATGAGATGCAACAATCGAAGAAGTAGGTACCCAGTGTGAAATTCTAGGATATAGGTACTATATCTTGTGATGTATGAACTTATGCGTGTTGAATGCAAGAATTATTATTTTAATGGATTGTGTAGTGAATAGTGCTTTTGCACTAAGCTTGTTCGAGCCAAAGTCTTATATGTGACCTTGGTATTCGAATTATGGAATGAGGGTTTCACATGACCCGAGGTGTGATTGGTGTTGTGTTTGTATTGGGTGTTCAAAGCATGGGTACAAGTACCCTAGGTGAGCTATGGGTTCAAACTAAGAGTATGTAGGATACTCTAAGTGTAGAAAATGGAGAAAATAGACAAGAAAGGAAAAACAGGCAAAACCGATCGATCGAACTCCCTACCAGTCGACCAAACCACTATCGGTCGACCGATACTCACTACCGGTCGACCGATGAAGTGAACTTGTATGGGAAATTTATACAGAGAGGGTGTTTTTGACCGGTCGACCGATCCTCTCTGCCGGTTGACCGATCATATGGATTTTGGCCTTCTCAGGTCTTTTGAGATATTTTAAGGGTGTAAGGGTTTTCAACCTAGATCAAAGTGGTAGCTTTGTTTTACTTTCCGAAGTTTGATCTTCACTACCACAAGTTTTCCAAGGCGCTTAGATCGAAGGGATCAGATCTTGTTAAGTAGATAACCTAGGTGCCTTGCTGACAAGCTAGTGCCTAGCTCAGGTGCTGTTAACAAGGGATTGACATGTCCTTGTCACATCTTGTGTTACCAAGTTTGTGGGTTCCGTAAGCGAAGTGAAGTGTGGGAAACTTATCCTCAGTTGATTTCGTAGCGTCCTAGTTTCGAGGATGAAATTCTAATAAGGGGGAAGGATGTAGAACCCCGGAATTCGAGGGCACTGTTCATATGAATAGTGTAGTGAATAGTGTTAGTGTACAGTGCATGTAAAGGCCTAAGGCCTACCATGTGTTCTTGATATTGGGGAAAGTGATGTGAGGGTTTTATGTGTGTGTTACGTCATGAAACAAGAGTATAATAATACTCAAGTATCTAGGGTATAAAAATACCCTAAGTGTGAATGTAGAACCCGGGAACCCATTTCTCAAGGTTGAGAATAGTGCCATGGGAACAAGTCTTGTAAAGGCCGAGGGTTGTTTATGTAATTTGATTTATGAGACATGATAAGACTAGTGGAAATTAGGTTAAGGGTTGTTATTGGCTGTTTGGGATGAAAGATATTGAAGTCCTCAACTTGTGGAAGCTCTAGTTTGGTCACCGTTCATCGGAACTAAGTGATTTTTGAGTCATTAGAAAGATATTGAAGTCCTCTTCGAGGTTCATGCTTTACACATTTTCTGATTTTGAGTGAAACTTAGGTGAAATGGGGGTTTTCCGAAAGTGAATCTACTATCAATTCGGCAGTCATTTTGGACTAGTCCACTTGTGGGCCCATTTAGATTATGCAAAACTCAAAATTAGGAGTTGTATAAAACATAAAAGTTATTCCCCTTTGAAAGAATAATCCAACGCAAGTTGAATCATCAAAATCGGATAAGCGAGTCAAAAGTTATGGCCAAAATATTAAGGAGGAAAAAACTGGGGAAATGAGGACCAATCTGGTCGACCGGATTTGTGACCGGTCGACCGGTGCACTGTTCATTTGCGTAGTAGCCGACTCCCAGAGATATTTTAAGGGTGGTTTTGGGTTTTTCCAACCCCCAAACACCTATATAAGCCAAAAATTCGTCCATTAGGGTTACAAGAACCCTAGAGAGAGCTTGAGAGTGATTTTGAAGGAGGAGGGAGAAGAAAAGGCTTGGGTTCTTCTTGAGTTGCTCTTAGTTTGGGTTGGTGATTAAAGGAAGAGCTTGGATCTTGCTTTTCAAGGTTGAAACTTGTTCCTCAAGCTTTCTAAAAGCTCTGAAATTGAAGGAGATCGATCCTTCAAAAGGTAGAACAATCTACTAACTTGCCTTGCTATACTTCATCGATGTTTAAATTGGTTTCTATGGTTTAAGTAAATGGACTTGATGAAAGCTAGGATGTTTTGGCCATATTTATAATTCCTATATTTTAAGTAAGTTATAAAGCATGATTTTGATAAGATAATTATTATCTAAACTGCACTAAATTGCTTTACTATGAGTTACAAATGAATAGTAGAATTTGAGGCATTTTCTTGATAGAAATTGGATTTGATAAATTACCATGATTTTGAAGCTATTATATGGTTACTGAATTACACCCACTTACTCTCATGAACATGATTCACAAGTCTCACATGATGATCACAAGTCTCACATGATGTTCATAAGTCTCGCATGATAATTACAAGTCTCGCATGGTGATTACAAGTCTCACATGATGTTCACAAGTCTCCCATGATAATTACAAGTCTCGCATGATGATTACACGTCTCACACGATGTTCACAAATCTCGCACGATGTTCACAAGTCTCGCATGATTCAATGATTCTAACAAGAACAGGGTTTTACAAAGGTCATAAGCAAGATTTTTGGTTAAAAGAAAGTTCACAGGCTCCTAAGGTTACAAGCTCACAAGCTCACAAGTTTACAAGCTCATAAGTTCACAAGTAAGCATAAGGACAACGAAGGGTATAGGATGCCCCCTGATAAAGCTGAATAAGTATAAAGGGTATATGATGCCCCCTGATAAAGCTGAATAAGTATAAAAGGTATATGATGCCCCCTGATAAAGCTGATTAAGAAAAAGGATATTGATATCCTCTGATAAAGTATGTTTTGAAAGAATGGAGGTTTTGACAAGGTTATGTGATAAAGAATGTTTTTAAGGAAAGAACCCGAAGTATGTTTGGTAAAGAAATGCTCACATGCTATCTGTTTTATGAATTGCTCTAAGATATGTACTCATTCTGCTTTGCTTTTACCTGTTTCGCTCTGATAAATGCATATGCTATCATTGATGCCTATAGTAATGCTAGTTAGTATTTTGTACACGCTGAGTATTCAATGCTCAGCCGAAGTTGTTATCTTCGACAGGTCACAGGTTGGATGGTTGTGCTCCTGAAGCAGGGTTCGAGGAGGAGTTTGTCGAGAAGCCGATTGGTAGTCATCAGTGATATTTGCGTGATGAGAGGGAGAGACGTATATGGGTTGACCTTATGGGAGTTTTTGTATTGATTTGATTTGGTAACTCAAGTGATGGACCTTGTGTACAGGTTTAGCTTATATTGCAGTATTTTGTTTATAGTAGCACGTGGAAGATTACATTGTAAAGAAGAAATTTTTAGTTTATCCTCTTAGCATACCTTGTATGCTCTTGTAGGATGATATGTACGCCTTATGTGTCATGACATGATGGTATGACACGGCGGCCATGAGTCAAAAGTATCCCTAACTCTTAGGGGGTATTTTGGGTCGTGACAGATGGATCAATGGTGTTATGATCCCTCCATGGAAAATGTGGTACTGGTGGAAGAATATTATCAGCTTGAAGACTAAATGCAACTTGATATTTCAGCATACCTACCGAGAAAATAATCAGATAACTGACTTTCTTTCTAAGGAAGCTTGCAGGACTCAAGACAGAAAAATTTTCAGAAGTATATATGATTGTCCAAAGAATATTAAGGGTATGTTATGCACTGATAGATCTTCTCTTTTTAATGTCCGAAATATCTGCTCAGGTTGATCAGTGTTGTGTAGCGGGAATTAGCATATTTCAGATTTTAGTGTTTGTTTTTTTGGTTGGGGTTTTGGTTTATGTCCCCCCCCAACTTATGTGGGTCTTGTTGGTCTTATGGTTTTAGGGGCTTTTGTAAGTTTTGTTGGTTTTTTGTCAGGGATGGAAATGCCATCTCTGAGTGTGATTGGCTAGGGAGGGGTAAGGTTTTAGGTCCCCCCCTCTCGGTTGGTTGTATGTTCGGGGTAAGGTTTATGTCCCCCCATTTTCTTTTATATTTAATAAAACTGGTAGGGGTCTACCGAACCCCCCACTCCTTCTGAGTGGCTTTTATTAAAGAAAAAAAAAACATAGTATCCCTGCACTTAGTTAGAATCGTAACCAATAGCATAATAACATAATTAGAGTGCGGAAGAACATGTACTCATATACATCATATCATCACCTTGACTCGTGTATTTGTGAGAACCTTAGACTTAGGAGACAACGTACTTATGAGATGCTTATGCTTATGAGACCATGTGCTTGTGAAATGCTTATGCTTATGAGTCTTGAGCAGCTTATTCAGATCATGCACTTATTTAGATCCCTCATTTGGCTTATTTAGTCTATCTGGCGTATGCAATGCTTATGCTTATGAGTCTTTGAGTAGCTTATTCAGATCTCTCATTGGATTTATTCAGTCTATCAAGCGTATGCAATGCTTATGTTTGTGGTCCACATATGTGACTTGTAAGACTCTTATCTTAACATACACGTGAGTTTGTGCATAAGTATCGCAATTAACATTCGGATTGGTCAACGCTTAGATTTCAATCTCCTATCATGGAAACTCTACTATACTATCCCATACTATATAGTTACAGAATTCCAGGTTTGAAAGATTTTCCTCTAAGTATTGGCTTACCTGAATATCTATCACCATGCAAAATAATTAGACATATTTTAACAAACAATCACATATATATACCTTATCATGATTCTTAATATAATTCATAATCAATTTCACAAATATTCATTTATAAGTTATTCATTTTTCATTACATTGGCCCATCCTCCATTTCTCATTAATCCACAACCAAACAATCCATTCACATACATTCTCATCCTCCATTTCACATCAATCCACAACCAAACAATCCAATTAAATTCATTCTCATCCTCCATTTCACTCATCCATAGTATTAACCATCACATAATAGTTCATAGAACCCCAATCCATATTCACAAAGCTATTTACATTATTAATTTACATACTCTATACTCCATTTCTCATAATATCACTATATTCATGCCAATAATCCAACATTTCTACCTTAATCAATCTTAAAACATACATATAATCTTAATAGAGTTAAGTTGGATAGTATATCGATCTTAGAGATCTTTCACTTCGATCCAAAGTGCTTTCAAGAAAATTTGAGGTTGATTTTCAAGCTTTTTTTGTAATCTCCAAGCAATCTCTTTCCTCTTCAAGCAATTTTTTCCTTAGAACTCTAGGTTTTCCTTTCCCTCTTTGCCAAATTAGGTTTATAAATATTAGAATCCTAAAACCCTCGAAATAGAACCTCTATTTATAGGCTAGGGGGTTTAAAACTCTTATTTCCTTAACTCTTTTAAAAACCTGAATCGCGACTTGCGATTGATCGTTATATTGGGTGATCGATCATCGCTCGCCTGACGATCGATCGTCGCGTCTCCCGCGATCGATCGTCGAAGAAACAGAAGTTTCCAAAATTTTCTGGTTCAGGATGATCGATCGTCACGTTAGTACGATCGATCGTCACGTTAGTACGATCGATCGTCACACAAAATAGGGGCTTACCTAGATTTCAGGTTCTAGGCGATCGATCGTTGATTCTCCTACGATCGATCGTCGACCCTGATTTTCCACCATAATAACACTTAAACATTTAACCTACACTACACTGCTTAGATATAAGTAAATATGCATAAAAACATAACCAAAGACTATTATACCCATATTAATTGTATTAAAGGTATAAAAGAAGGTTCGGGTCTCTAGAGTAAATCTTCAATTAATGTCCTAAACATGTTCATCCTCTTTAAATTAGTAAGATTATAGTAAACTTGATGGTTGACGGAGAACTACACTAAGCTAGCTAGTGGTTCTTATTGGTTCCTTCTGGTTTGAAAGTAAGTCGACCAATGATCCAATTGCCCCTGAGAGGTCCAATTTTTATTTTTTATTTATCTAAATCAGTCTGATTGTCTAGTTCGGTTAGGGATTTATAACACTATTTTCTCATTTATTTCCTTGCCAATTACACTAACGAGGATGCTTGGTTGTAAATTGCACAAGTCTAAGTAGTTCACAAAGATTCCCTTCTGGTTGGAGAGCAAGCTGACCTGATAATCCATTGCCCCTTGAGGGGTTTGATTTTTTTCTCAAATTATTCTTGCTTTCTAGAACTATTTTGGACTTTATAAAATTGTCATTATTAGAATCTTATTATCATTTTGTTTTATTAATTCATTTAACCTAATCTTCATTTTTTTCTTTTATACACTTAACTTTGAATATATTATTTGTGAGAATGAGTTTTATTCAAACAAATAAATATATATTGAGTATTAAGGGCTGGAGTCTACCCTAACGTGGTTGCCGAGAAAACAGGTGAAAACATTGAAAAGAAAAGAAAATTTTAGATTTTAAATATATTTCTTGGTTGTGTTTTATCCAATTTTCTTTTCTTTTTTCTATTTCACCTATTTTCTCAGTAACCAAATATAGGGCAAAAGTTTGCGCCCTAAAGATGCTTATTTTTAAACACATACATAGCTTGGTTTATTTATAAAGACCAAGATTGACGACTCACCACTATGTCATCAATTATCTACTATATTTATGGAGTCGAATATTTTTTTTGGGTATGCCGTCAATTATCTTCTATTTAATAGTTAGGTTAGTAGCTGATAAGTTTTTTTTTGGTTAAAGTAGCTGATAAGTTGACCCCCTTGCATATCATCACTGAATGATTTTTTTAATTTATTTTTATATTTCTATGGTTCCAGCCAAAACCACCCTCATAAGTGGGGGCATACCTCAACATTTGAGCTAGGGGATAGGATCACAGCCATTTTTAATTGAATTTAAGAGGATTCAATTGCATATGTGGCAAATGTAAATTGGAAAATTCAAAATTTGAAATTTTTTTCTCTTCCGATCAACATCTGCAACAAATGCAATTTAATTATCTTGAATTCAATTGCAATTGGCTGTGATCCTATCTTTTGAGCTAGATGGCCAGGCAGACCAAGATCTCAAAGGAAAAACTTACAAATTTGATCAGAATGCTTCATTTTACTTGGAAACAAGTGACTTAGATTCATACCTTAGTCTAGTTCATTTAGAATTATTCTTTACTAATACGGTATATGTCAAACACTCTCAGTTTGGGACTAAATTTTAAAGAGGAAAAACACACTTAAAAAAAGTGAGTTTTTTTTGGGTGTGGAAATGTTATCATGTAACTAACACACACTAAACTCACACACACAGCCAGACCTAAGGTCACACACACAAAACAAGTGGTTTGCTTGCTGCAAACAAGAGACTAAGATTCAAACCTACCCAATAACACAAATGGCGTTTTCTCCTTTAAATAGGGACTATTTTGAGAAATGATTTTATAAACTAAGGATAAAAATGCAATTTAAGGAAACTTATGGACTTAAATTTGAACCTTTTGAAACTTATTTATCCCATAAATCCAACACTATATAGTAAGGGGCCCTCCCCATCTCCCATATATTGGTTATTAATGATAGCATATTCTTTACTATCAGCTATTGCCAAGATACTGTTAATGATATTAATTTGGATTTTTCTTTAAATAGGCTTATACTATTTTATTTAGGCTTAAATAGGCTTTAAAAACTTCAATTTATTTTCTAGACTTTTACACAAGTGAAGTTCTCATACGCGCACCAAGCAACGAAAGAGACTAATAAAAGGCTGCCACATGGACCTTGCGTAAGCAAAGAGGAATCTTCTGGAGTTAAGAACCTTTGTAGAGACCTCTATAAGAATTCCTTGTAGAGTCTACTTGTTGGGTCCACTGACCCCACGTCTCACACTTAAAGAGTTTGAATTTTTTTAAACTCCTAAATTTGTTGATGGATTATTCTTTTGGGTTTTCTTTTATCAAAAGAGGGGGAAAACCAAAAGGGGTATGCTCTTGTTCTCTTTTTGCGGGGAGAGAAAGAAGAGGAGGAAAGATATAGAGAAGAAGAGATTTTAGGTGTATTTGTGGGGCTAGTACTAAGAGGTAAGTGGTCTTCAAAATATCCTTGTAGTTTTTTCTAATTTCTTAATAGTGGAAATTTTACCATTTATTTGGCCTTGGAGGTTTTCCCTAAATTGGGGTTTTTACCACGTTAAAAAAATTTCTACGTCCCTGATTTATCATTTTAATTATTTCTGTGGTTTATTTTTAATCTCTGTATAAACTGTTTATTTTTTTGGGATTGGTTCGGTACTCGAAATAAATTTCAGAATTGATTTGTTGACGGTACAGATCAAGTTTTTGGTATCAAAACACGGTTTTTTTTTAACAGTGCATGCAGGGCCGTCGTTCACAGAACATTGATTTGGTAGAATTGAATTCAGAAATCAGTAGTCGTAGAGGAAAATCAAAGATGTCGGATCAAGGAGATGAAAATAATTTTTCTCAACGGGTATCAGATATGGAAAAAATGATGCAAACTATGATGATCATGATAAAAGAAGTGGCCTCGGGCAAGAGGTCTGAAGAAACTAGTACCCCACTAGTAGTAGAAGATTCTAATGCAGATCCGCATAGAGAACAAATGTCGATTAAATCATTTATGATGGATGTTCGCATTGAGATTCCTCTGTATTGCGGTGAATTAGACCCGGAAAAATTGGATAGGTGATGAAAACAATTAGAGGTTTATTTTAGTACCAAGCGTTATACCGAAGTGTAGAAAATTACTTTTGCAAGACTGAGGCTTGGTGGACATGCACTTGCATGGTGGGAAGCTTATACTGCAGGGTTGGAATCAGACCATCAATATGTAATCTAGATTTGGGCATAGTTTACTGCGGCACTATGAAATCAATTTTATCCAATTGGTTATCAGGATGAGTTGAAGGGGCGGTGGCAATTCTTGCATCATAAACAAGTATAGAATGTTTAGGATTATACCACCGAGTTCAGGATGCATGCAGTTTTGCTTGGGGTGAATTTACGGGATATGTTTACTCTGGCCAAATACAAAGGCGGGTTACACTACTATTTGCAGAGTGAGTTGGCCCTCTTTGATGTTAAGAATATTGATGATGCCTGTGTTAAAGCTATTGTAGCACCCCAGACTTTTCCATACTTAATGAATAACACTTTCGTAGCCAAATGAACTTTCACGTAGTCTAATTAATAAATAATGGAGAAATTGAAAATTCTGAAATGTCAGAAATGTTCCTTTTCAAAAGACGAATCCAACGCAAGTTGAATTGTCAAAATCCGGCGAACGAGTCAAAAGATATGACCAAAACAGTTGAGACCTGTAGAGCATTGATCGCTCGGTCCAATGCAGCGAATGATCAGTTCACAACCGATCGCTCGGTCATTTTAGCGATCGATCGGCCCAAAACCGATCGATCGGTAGCTATCAACTGGTTAACTTTTTTGTATGGGGAATTTTTCCAGAGAGCATGTTTTTGACCGGTCGCTCGGTCAAGAACACCGGTCGCTCGGCAGGCGACTGATCGATCGATCATAACCACCGATCGCTTGGTTTATTGCGTTTTGCAGGATTTTATTAAGGGCTTTTTCGTCTTTTGGGTGTTATACCCTTACTTTATAAGGCATGCTCGAGCCATATGGGTTCATAAACCCTAAGGCATCCTATTTTGAGAGAGAAGGAGAGAGGAGAAAGGGATTTTCCCCTAGGGTTTCAACTTGAGAAAATCAAGGGTTTAAATACCCTAGAATTATCACAAGGTTGGATTTCCTCTCAAGCCAAGCCTCAAGCTCGTGGGAGAGTCTTTCTCAAGTTAGGGCAGCATTCTCCAAGGCACTCCTCAAGGAGTTTCTTCCCCAAATCAAGCATCTTTCAAGCAAGGGTTCTCTTCTTCCAAGTTGGAGCTTCAATCAAGAGTTTCCACCCAAGATCAAGCTTTGATCCAAGGTTAGTACATTCTACTAATTTTCTCTAGCAATAACTGTAGTGACCTTGAATTAGTATTTAGCTTCTAAGGTAATTTAGTAATTTCAAAGTTAAGTGTTAATCATGATAATATTACCAACTTGAAGTTTTAAAAAAAAAGAAAAAAAAAAAGAAAAGAAGAAGAAATAACTCTTAAACTAGTTTAGTTAGAACTTGTCGACAAACACATATCAATAATGGCACTTGTGTAATTATGGATTAGAATAAGTATATAAGCAAAGATATGACCTAATTAGGGATTATGGTCTCAAAAGAAATTAAGAGAAAAGGAGAAGAATTCGTACAACTCTAGAGGGAGAAAAGCGGCTGCAAGCTTTGGTGGAGAAAAACTCAAAGTTGTGAGAGAGATCTAAGGGCTCCTCTTGTGATCGAAAATACTCAGTTTGATCTTTTTAGATTAGAGGCAAGTGAACACACCCCCTTAGATCTAGGTATTCATTTTTTATATTCTTGATTTTGAGTTGTAAGATTTGGTTATAATGCTTGAATGATTCTAGGTTAAGAATACCGTTTCTATGTACCATGCATGTTTAAAGAGTAAGTAAATCAAGTTTATACTAATTGTTGTTGATGATTGTATATCGATAGCATAAGGTTAAGTAAATCTTTGAAAATTTTAATCATGAGTAAATCTGGGTTGGAAGAGGTTTGAAAGTGAAAATCTGGAAAAGAAATAAAATAAAAATAGAAAAATAGAAAAAGGGAAAAGAAGAAGTTTTGTCGGGCTGTTCTGCAGACCAGTCGATTGTGTGGGCTGGTGTTAGCTGTTTGGACTTTGAATAGGGTAAAGGGTTAGTTTTTTTGGTAAACTCAATAACACCATAAGGTGATTACTGAAGGCAAGACAAGGAAACACTCACACCACCCATGCAGACCACACACACACCATGCAAACCACACACACCACACATGCAGCCCAAATAAGCTTCACCCAAGTAAAGTGTTAGTCACATGTTGCTAGAAACGAATGTTGAATGAAACTTTGATTTTATTAAGCATGTGGTGAGAGTTGTTAGCATAGAAGTATGTCTTGATAGCATAACTTATATAGACTGAATTGTATCATGTTACACTTGCACACTAATGCTTGTTTTAGTTGGATCATGATTGATTGTAATTGGAAGCCCTTATGAGTATGTCAAATATATATATATATATATATATATATAGTGATGCATGTTTAGACTCAAGAATCGTTAATGAATATCCATTGTTAATATGATAGTAGAAATTGAATTATGCACACATCAAACTTACTTTGTTAAATATGATTAGGAAGTTGCATTATTAAATTATTATGATTTAATGACCTAACCTTGTGTAAGGTTCACTAGTGGGGTGAGTTAAGTGTGATCTCCAGAGTGGATCCTTGGGTGAACTAGGTGCGATCCCAAAAGTGAATTTTTGGCTATCAAAAAGAAATTAGCCCAAATGATGATTAACCAATAGAGTGAGATACTCATTGGGTCTATCAATGGAGGGTGAACTATGTGCGATCCCAACTAAAAGAGCTAAGTGCTACTAATTTATTGTCAATAGGGTGAGCTATGTGTGAATTCCATAGACAAAGAATAAGACCACAAGGGGACCAAGAAAATAATTGAGAAATTCTAGTATGAGGAAATAATTGCATATATTTAATAATGTAATTGTTGCATGATGGATGTGTTTATTTGTTGAGTTGAGTGCTCACCCTTGTTTTATTTGTATTTTTCAGGAGATACTTGAAGGACCTAGAGATACTACGAGGGCTTAGTTAGCTAGTGGAACATTATTCTTTTGATTTCTTTATTTGAGTTTAGAGAACATTGTGGTGAGATTTTTAAAGAACTAGGGTTATTCTTTAATTGTGTTAAACACTTAGTTACCTTGATATGCACATCTGATCATGGATTTTAGTATATTAATTTCCATTTAGCTTGGGATTTGTTCCAGGTTCATGCCTTGGGATTCGTACAATTATGAGATATATTTTGTAAGAATTTTGAGGGCGTGACAATAACCTAGTTTTCCCCTTTTTAAATTCATGATTTCGATCTTGTATTCCCTTCCCTTGAAACATGCTATATATCCTAAACCTAAACAAGATAAATGGGAATGAATGTGGGAGGTATGAATGGATGAATTGGGTTGAGGTGATTGGATGCCGAGATGTATGATGTGTGATGTGTGTGATGGAAAATGGAGGATGGGCATTTCAAACATAATGAATACACGTGGTGTGGTGTGATGAAACATATGCATTAAGAAATTGAAATGAAATGACTATTAATGTGATGCTTGCTAAGTGTTGGATAAAATGCTTAAATGATGATTTGAACGAATGAACTTGAGTTATGGAAGCATGAATTGAGTTATTATTGTTACATGCCTACCTTGATCAGTTGCCCTACATACTATCTACATTCCCATATGCTTATATTAGAAATGGAAATGCTATACTTATGTGATCCCCTCATCCAAGCATGTCATCATGTTTGTCACTATTGGCACGCACACGAGCATGCATATTTGCATGAATCGAGTTTTCAAGAGCAAATGCATCTAATAAATCAACAAGAAAATGTTGCATGTCAAGGAGGTTGGTAGACCAGGGAGGTTCGGGTACTAGCCTCTGGCTCACAAGAAAACCAAAATTCACTACATGTTAAGGAGGTTGGTAGCCCAGGGATGTACGGGTACTAGCCTCTGGCTCACAAGAAAACTAATCAAGTAACTAAAACCAATATATGTCAAGGAGGTTGGTAGCCCAGGGATGTGCGGGTACTAGCCTCTTGTAACGACCCAGAATTTTAATATAATAAAATTATGTGTTTATGGGTCCTTAATGGAGGTTAATTAGTTAATTGTTTGTTAAATTAATAAAAAGTGGATTTTGCTCGGGATTGAAGTGCACCGAGAAAATCTTAGTATCTTTTTGTGAAAATCCTACACAGTGTGTCGGTCGACTGCCAGGACACACCCCTACCGTATCGGTTCCATCAGGTATCATTTCGCGGGACCGCGGGGCCATTATGTGTGATAAAATTGAGAAAAAGGGGAAATTTCCATATTTCCAGAAATTAAGTGGGACCCAATATCTGTTGGAGATTCTAATAGAAATTCATATGATTGGCACTAATGCATGTCGGTTGGCCGTGGGGACTAATGTCTGTCGACTCGGTAGTTAGTTATCTAAAACGAAGAAACGGCGGCCTGTTTTGTGTTCGAAATCAGGAAATTAGTGGATTTTACAATTTTCTTCCAGACTAAAGTGTAGCTGTAAAAACTCAGTATTTTTCTCTGAAATTTTTACAGTAGGTGTCGGACTGGCCCAAGTCCGGTCACCTAAAGTTTCATCAAAATCGGACTCTATGTAGTAAGATTTCGGATACCGTAAATACAAAAAAATTCAAACATTGGTCCAACAGTCAACCAATCAAACGAGTTGACCAGTCAACTCTCCACACCTTATTGGTCATGTGCTTTTGCACATGATCCCATCTCATGACTTATATAAAGAGGGTTAAAACCCTCATTCTCCCACAAACTCTACAGAGCTAGATTGCTGCCCGAACTATTTTAGAGAGAGAGTGAGGAGAGAGAAAGGAAGAGAGAGAAAGGGAAAGGAAGGTCCCTTTGGGGTTTTTCGACGTCCCCGACGCGTTGGTGGCATCTGATTTCCTCTTCGGCGTTTCGTTTTACGTGTAAAGAGAGAGAGAAAAAGGTAGAGAGAGAAAGTGGAGAGAGAAAGTTGCATGCGCTCTACCTTGGGGTTGATCATCCTTTCGAGCGTGTTGGCGGTGTCAGTTTCGACTCTAGACGCCTCGAAACGCGTGAAACAGGTACAACCCCTCTCTTTTCTTGTCTTTTTCTCCTTATTTTACTATATTATTTTATCTGAAGTATATGCATGTCTTTTGACGTGAATGAAAAAGGGTCAGAAACCCCTATGTGATGTTGTGATTTTATGTGGTCCATCGGGGAGCCCATATCGGGTCTCGGGTAAATTGAATCGTCACTTTAGGGTGACGAAAAGTTATTTTGAAGGTCGTATAAGGCTATGGAGACATCCATTAGCCCGGAAACGTTTCCCAACGGGATGGTGTGTTACCGGATTTTGTTCACGGGCACGAGACCCAAGTTATTTCAGTTAATGAAGCGAGACTTTGGTTAATTGGGGTTAACCTGTGGTTAGAAAATCTAACCAGGGTTGAGTACAGTTCATGGTTCCTTTTTGACTAGGTCAGAAGAGACGGTGTCCAATAAGGCCCGGGGTTCCTCCATGACTGATAGTCGGGAGATGTCGGTCTGTTTGTCTAAGTCGTCTGTGGTGCCTCTTGGACTAGGTCAGGAGTGGCGGTGTCCTGCATGACCCGTGGTTCCTCCGTGACTGATAGTCAGGAGATGTCGGAGTCTTAGGGAGTTTAAAGTGGCTGAACATCAGATAGTGTATAGTCCGGGGTTCCTCTCTAGGTGGGTCAGAAGATGTCGGCACCGTGTCTATCAGGGTCCCTTCTTGGTGGAACGTCAGGAGATGTCGGCATTGGTATAGATGTCGGAGTTCCTCCGTAGACTAGCCAGAAGATGACGGTAGGCAGGTTGGTCGGGGTACCTTCTTGACTGATACACAGGGCGATGACGGAAAATACACGGTAGATGTTGCCAGTCAGTTGAGTGGAAAAGTATTGTCCTGATTGGGTGAATGCCCATGTTGTGTGTGTAAGCTTCGGATACGAAGTGGTCTGAGTTGGTATACTCAGGGTTGGTGTATTTGTTTGAGTTGGTGGACTCATGGTTCGGTATGAAATCGTCGGATTCCAGGTGAGTTGGGTTGGTATACCCAAAGTTTGGTTATGTTCGGGTGAAAGCCAGAACAGCGTGTGTGAGTCAAAATGACTCAATGTATTATGGTTAGGATTTAGAAACTTTAAGCTGAACATTTGTGGGCTGTGGCCAATTAATAGAGTCTCAAGACTCGAAATGAAACATGATTGATGATCGAAACGATAACTTGGTAATATAATACATTCATAACTGAACTTCATAATTGGAAAGTAAGGTGAGGTCGGGAACCTCGGTTAGAGTGACGTAACCCTAAGTGATCTTGGGTCACAATTTATTATATACTATTCTATTTTACTGTAACATGCAAATTGAACTGTTTATTATATCATTATTGTTGCGTGTTATTATGTGGAAAATAGTTTAGAAGAATTGTGGTTTTATTGGGCTTCATAGCTCATTGACTTTTTATGTCAGTAGATCTTGGAGCTGCTGACCAGTAAGTGAAAAGTCCAACTGAACATTTTGGAAGCTTGTACAAGTTCTACCCGACGTGATAGAGGCGCCTACTTTTGTAAAACAAACTTGATGTAAATACTACAGGTATATGGTTTGTATAATGGCTATTGTGATGACAGGTGTTATTTGCTTTTTGGAAGCATCTGATAAATGTTTAAATTTCCCGTATTTTTGCGGGTAAAGTCTTCCGCTTGCATGATTTGACGAACGGACGCGCGTCTCGGAACTTGATTCCCTGGGCGCGGGTTCGGGGCGTTACAATTGGTATCAAAGCCTAAGAGCAATAACCATCATAACAAATCATACTTGTTCATGAAATACCGTAGTACATGATTTTTAGTTGTGTGGCTAGATGTAATACTGTACATCACCTATTTCGAAATCAGATAGTGATTTGGAAATTGTGTGTATGTGCAGGGATGCCGTTAATGCACAGAGTCCCCACCAAGGAGGATTGGCAGCATTATGAGTAGATGGCAGCCATATTGAGTCGCCGTTATCCAGAGTGGCTTGGGATGACTCAACGAATCATGGCGGCCATTAAGCCGAAGGCTGTCCGGATAAATTCGGACGGAACTGCTTGGATGCCACCCCCGACTCCGATGGAGCTTGCAGTCCCGGCTCGGGTACGTCGTGAGATTTTAAGGCAGGTCAAGCGGGCACAGGCAACCATCGGGCCTAGTCCGGATGAGACTGGTTGGATACCTCCACCCCTATCATCTAAGAGGCTTACGGCATGAGAGTATCGTGCGATTTTGAACAACCGTAAGCAGAGTAAGAAGAAGTCGGTGGAGGCGAGTAGTCCGTCTACCTCGACTAGGTTTAGATGCAGGAGTAGGGAGTCAGGAGGGGAGACTGTAGCGTATCTGTATGGTTTTGGAGTACAGTAGATGCCCTAGGCGGTCTTCTTATCACTCGACTTATAGATTTTTGGTGTCTATACTTGTACAACGGAGATGATGTTTTGTATACTATGATGTAGTATGTTCATATATATGGTGTGGTATGTATATATTAAAGATGAAATGAATGAAATGTCTCTTTTTGGATATCGAATTCTCAGTGCATTTCAATTTCATTTTATTATTAAAAGTTTGTTACTTTATAATTATAGGTGAATCATGCAACCTCGACGAGCACCCGAGAATACCTTGGCTGGGGCATTCGAGGCTATTACAGCCCTAGCCAACCTAATTCATCAACAACAGGCCCAGAATATGAATGGAAATGGGAATGGTAGTCGTATCCCCATTGCTACCATGCTAGAGCATGGGAATGTGACCCGATTAGAGAAGTTTAAGTGGCTTGGACCGTCGGCCTTTTCGGGTACTACTGATCCGCTGAAGGTGGAGAACTGGATTAGAATTCTGGAAAAAGTTTTTAGGGCTATGTCTTTGCCAGAAAATGACAAGCCCGAGTTCGCTATCTTTATACTTGAAGCAGAAGCGGAACATTGGTGAACCACATTGGAAAGGACAGTTCCAACGTATCAGAGGCCCGTGACTTGGGCAAAATTTACTGAATTGTTTTATGAGCGCTATTTTTCAGCGTCGATGAAAAAGAGGAAGGAGATGGAGTTTCTTCAGCTGACCCAAAGAAATATATCGGTTAGCGAGTATGAACAAAAGTTTAATCAACTCTCGAGGTTCGCTGCGAGATTTGTTTAGGATGAGCAGTGGAGGGTTGAGAAATTTGAAGAAGGATTGAAGCCGGCTATCAGGGGGAAATTGGCAACTCAACGATTTACCTCCTTCTCAGAGATATTAGATAGAGCACTCAGAGTAGAGCGAGTGCATGAAGAACTGGCACAGTCTAGTGCTGGCAAAGGAAAAGGGACAGTTGGGAAGCCCTAGATAAAGGAGAATAACCGGCAGTTTACTGTGAAAAGAAAGTTCGAGGACATGAAAAGCAAAGGGTCTACAGGAAGATTGGGGCTGAAGTGCAAGAAATGTGGTCAGGGCCATTTGACCAAGGACTGTAGAGCGAAGGTTTGCTTCCAGTGTGGAAAGCCTGGACACTTCAAGAAGGATTGCCCTAAGGCTCAACAACTAGCGTTGGAAGGCGGAAAAGGAAGAGTGTTTGCAATTAGGAAGAGGCACAGCAGACCGAAGGTGTCATCGAAGGTAAAATTTTAGTATTTCAAGTACCTGCTTTTGCTTTGATTGACACTGGTGCTACACATTCATTTGTCTCTACTCGTTTTGCTAAACACATAAGTTACGAGCCTGATACACTCAAAAGCATGATGCCTATATCTACACCATCAGGGAAAGTTCTATGCACAAAAACAGTCTATGATGGGTGTCCCATACTTGTCAATAGTGTACGGATGTTAAGAGATCTGATCGTGTTAGACATGAAGGATTATGATGTTATCCTAGGGATGGATTGGTTGGCTAATTACCATGCAGTGGTAGATTGTAATGCCAAGAAAGTGATATTTCGAATTCCGGACATCCCAAAGTTCGAAATGCAGGTCAAGCACCCAAGCTAATATCAACAATTAAAGCATGTCACCTTCTAGATAAGGGGTGCATTGGGTATTTAGCTGCAGTGGTGGTCGATAAAGATGAAGATGACACTTTAGGGAATACCCCGGTAGTCAGAGAGTTTCGAGATGTGTTTCCTGATGAATTACCAGGACTCCCTCCTACTAGAGAAATTGATTTTACAATCGATGTTACTCTGGGTGTAGACTCGATATCTAAAACATCGTATTGGATGGCTCCAGCTGAGTTGCAAGAGCTGAAGATTCAGTTGCAAGACCTATTAGATAAGGGCTTGATCCGTCCTAGTGTTTCACCATGGGGAGCACCGGTGTTATTTATCTGAAAGAAAGATGGGAGTCTGCGTCTATGTATAGATTATCGTCTGCTGAATCAAGCGACGATCAAAAATAAGTATCCTCTCCCCAGGATCGATGATCTATTTGATCAGTTGCAAGGCGTCCAAGTGTTTTGAAAGATTGATTTATGGTCCGGCAATCACCAATTGAGGGTTAAAGAAGAAGATATTCAGAAGACAGCATTCCGAACTCGGTATGGTTACTACGAGTTCCTGGTGATGCCTTTTGGACTGACAAATGCGCCTGCGGCCTTTATGGAGTTGATGAATCGTCTTTTCAGGCCGTACTTGGATCAGTTTATTGTGGTATTTATTGATGATATCTTGGTGTACTCACCTAGTCATGAGAAGCACGCTGAGCACTTAAGGATTACGCTCCAGACATTAAGAGATAATCAGCTGTATGCTAAGTTCTCCAAGTGCGAGTTTTGGATGGAAGAGGTAGCCTTTCTTGGGCATACTGTGTCAAGAAATGGAATATCTGTTGATCCTTCCAAGATTCAGGCAGTAACCGATTGGGCAAGGCCATCCACTGTTACTGAAGTTCGAAGTTTTCTGGGATTGGTTAGGTACTACCGCAGATTTATAGAAGGTTTCTCGAAGATAGCAGCTCCATTAACGGAATTGACTAAGAAAGATGTGAAGTTCGAATGGACGGCATCTCGGGAGTGAAGCTTTCAAGAATTAATAAAGAGATTAACAACCGCTCCAGTATTGACAACTCCCTCAGTATCTGGAGGATTTGAGGTGTATTGCGATGCTTCCAGTAAGGGACTCGGTTGTGTCTTAATGCAAAACAAAAGGTCATTGCTTATGGTTCGAGACAACTCAAGATTCACGAACAGAATTATCCCACGCATGACCTGGAGTTAGCTGCGGTAGTGTTCGCACTAAAAATTTGGAGACATTATCTTTATGGAGAGAAGTTGGTGATCTATAGTGATCACAAAAGTTTAAAGTATCTATTCTCCCAAAAGGAACTCAATATGCGACAGTGTAGATGGATGGAATTCTTGAAGGATTATGACTATGTAATCCAGTATCATCCTGGTAAGGGTAACGTGGTTGCTGATGTCCTGAGTAGAAAGACAGTTGGATCTGTAGCATATATGAGGGCAGAGCGATGGAAGATGATTGAAGAATTCAAGAGTTGGAATCTGAGTCTAGGATTCTAGGGTAATAGTGCCAAGTTGGCTAGTATTCAGGCCAAGCCAGTATTATTACAAAAGATTCAAGAAGCACAGTTGGAACATCAGGAGATCAAAGTTATCAGAGATAAGATTCTTCAAGGAAAAATGGGTGATTTTCAAGAATCTGAAGATGGAATACTTCGATTCAAAGGTCGAATCTGTGTGCCTAGAAATCCTGAGTTGAAAAATGAACTGCTCAATGAGGCACATCGATCTCGTTTTGCGATGCACCCCGGAAGTACAAAGATGTATCAGGATGTGAAGAATAACTACTGGTGGAATGGCATGAAGAGAGAAATTGCAGAGTATGTATCTCGATGCCTTGTTTGTCAGCAAGTCAAAGCAGAACATCAGAAACCACCTGGATTGTTAAATTCATTGCCTGTTCCCGAGTGGAAATGGGAGCACATTACGATGGATTTTGTGGTAGGGTTACCAAAAACAAGGAGTGGACATGATGCCGTTTAGGTGATAGTTGATCGATTAACAAAGTCGGCTCACTTTCTTGCTATCAAGGATACCATAACCCCAGAAAATTTATCAAAGTTGTACATCAAGGAGATTGTGAAGCTGCATGGTGTGCCGGTATCTATTGTGTCAGATCGTGGTCCGCGATTTACTTCCCGATTTTGGAGGAGCTTGCAGGAAGCTTTAGGTACGCAGCTAAACATGAGTACAGCTTATCATCCGTAAACCGATGGACAGTCTGAGCGCACAATACAAACTCTAGAAGATGTGATGCACACTTGCAGTCTGAACTTTCAGGGAAATTGGGATGATCACTTGCCATTGATCGAGTTTGCATATAATAACAGTTATCAGGCAAGTGTTCAAATGGTTCCTTACGAGGCCTTGTACGGCAGGAGTTGTCGGTCACCAGTATGTTGGACTGAAGTAGAGGAACATAAACTATTGGGAACTGAGTTGGTGCAAGAAACAACAAAGAAGATCGAATTGATTCGATCGAGGTTATTATCTGCACAAAGTCGATAGAAAAGCTATGCAAATGGAAAGCGCCGAGACATAGAGTTTCAAGTCAGCGATCATGTTTTCTTGAAAATCTCTCCATCAAAAGGTATTGTACGATTCGGAAAGCGGGAAAAGTTAAGTCCGCGATTCATTGGACCTTTTGAGATTTTGGCTAAAATAGGAGGTGTAGCCTACTGTTTGGCGTTACCACCAGAGCTGGCAAGGGTTCACAATGTATTCCACATATCCATGTTGAGAAAATATATACTTGATCCCTCGCACGTGATACGATATGAACCAATTCAAGCCAGAGAGGACTTAACTTTTGAAGAAAAGCCAGTGATAATTTTGTACCGCAAGGAACAGGTGTTACGAAACAAAACGATTAAGCTAGTTAAAGTTTTATGGGAACACCATAGCATAGAGGAAGCCACATGGGAACTTGAAGATGTCATTAGGAGCAATCATCCTCAGTTATTTGATGACTAGTGTATATGTTAATTTCGAGGATGAAATTTTTTGTAAGGAGGGGAGATTGTAACGACCCGAAATTTTAATATAATAAAATTATGTGTTTATGGGTCCTTAATGGAGGTTAATTAGTTAATTGTTTGTTAAATTAATAAAAAATAGATTTTGCTCGGGATTGAAGTGCACCGAGGACATCTCAGTATCTTTTGACGAAAATCGCACACAATGTGCCGGTCGACTGCCGGGACACACCCCACCATATCGGTTCCGTTAGGGGTCATTTCGCGGGATCGCGTGGCCATTATGTGTGATAAAATTGAGAAAAACGGGAAATTTTCATATTTTCAGAAATTAAGTGGGACCCAATATCTGTTGGAGATCCCAATAGAAATCCGTTCGATTAGCACTAATGCGTGTCGGTCGGCCGTGGGGACTAATGTCTGTCGTCTCGGCAGTTAGTTATCTCAAACGAAGAAACGGCGGCCTGTTTTGTGTTCGAAATCAGGAAATTAGTGGGTTTTGTAATTTTCTTCCGGACTAAAGTGTAGCTGTAAAAATTCAGTATTTTTCTCTAAAATTTTTACAGTAGGTGTTGGACTGCCTCAAGTCCGGTCACCTAAAGTTTCATCAAAATTGGACTCTATGTAGTAAGATTTCGGATACCGTAAATACAAAAAAAATTCAAACAATGGTCAAACAGTCAACCGGTCAAATGAGTTGATCGGTCAACTCTCCACACCTTATTGGTCATGTGCTTTTGCACATGATCCCATCTCATGACTTATATAAAGAGGGTTAAAACACTCATTCTCCCACAAACTCTCCAGAGCCAGATTGCTGCCCGAATTATTTTAGAGAGAGAGTGAGGAGAGAGAAAGGAAGAGAGAGAAAGAGGAGAGAGAAAGGGAAAGAGAGGTCCCCTTGGGGTTTTTCGAAATCCCCGATGCGTTGGCGGCGTCTGATTTCCTCTTCGGTGTTTCGTTTTGCGTGTAAAGAGAGAGAAAAAGGTAGAGAGAGAAAGTGGAGAGAGAAAATTGCATGCGCTCTACTTTGGGGTTGATCATCCTTCCGAGTGCGTTGGCGGTGTCCGTTTCGACTCTAGATGCTTCGAAACGCGTGAAACAGGTAAAACCCCTCTCTTTTCTTCTCTTTTTCTCCTTATTTTGCTATATTATCTGAAGTACATGCATGTCTTTTGGCGTGAATGAAAAAGGGTGAGAGACCCCTATGTGATGTTGTGATTTTATGTGGTCCATCGGGGAGCCCAGATCGGGTCCCGGGAAAATTGTATCGCCAGTCTAGGGTGACGAAAAGTTATTTTGAAGGTCGCATAAGGCTATTGAGACATCCATTAGCCTAGAAACGTTTCCTAACGGGATGGTGTGTTACCGGATTTTGTTCACGGGCACGAGACCCAAGTTATTTCAGTTAATCAAGTGAGACTTTGGTTAATTGGGGTTAACCTGTGGTTAGAAAATCTAACCAGGGTTGAGTACAGTTCGTGGTTCCTCTTTGACTAGGTCAAAAGAGACGGTGTCCAGTAAGGCCCGGGGTTCCTCCGTGACTGATAGTCGGGAGATGTTGGTCTGTTTGTCTAGGTCGTCCGTGGTGCCTCTTGGACTAGGTCAGGAGTGGCGGTGTCCTGCATGACCCGTGGTTCCTCCGTGACTGATAGTCAGGAGATGACGGAGTCCTAGGGAGTTTAAAGTGGCTGAGCATCAGATAGTGTATAGTCCGGGGTTCCTCTCTGGGTGGGTCAGAAGATGTCGGCACCATGTCTATCGGGGTCCCTTCTTGGTGGAACGTCAGGAGATGTCGGCATTGGTATAGATGTCGGGGTTCCTCCGTAGAATAGCCAGAAGATGACGGTAGGCAAGTTGGTCGGAGTACCTTCTTGACTGATACACAGGGCGATGACGGAGAATACACGGTAGATGTTGCCAGTCAGTTGAGTGGAAAAGTATTGTCCTTATTGGGTGAATGCCCATGTTGTGTGTGTAAGCTTCGGATACGATGTGGTCTGAGTTGGTATACTCAGGGTTGGTGTATTTGTTTGAGTTGGTGGACTCATGGTTCGGTAAGGAATCGTCGGATTCCAGGTGAGTTGGGTTGGTATACCCAAGGTTTGGTCATGTTCGGGTGAAAGCCAGAATAGCATGTGTGAGTCAAAATGACTCAATGTATTATGGTTAGGATTTAGAGACTTTAAGCTGAACATTTGTAGGTTGTGGCCAATTAATAGAGTCTTAAGACTCGAAATGAAACATGATTGATGATCGAAACGATAACTTGGTAATATAATACATTCATAATTGAACTTCATAATTGGAAAGTAAGGTGAGGTCGGGAACCTCGGTTAGGGTGACGTAACCCTAAGTGACCTTGGGTCATAATTTATTATATACTGTTCTATTTTACTGTAACATGCAAATTGAATAATTTATTATATCATTATTGATGCGTGTTATTATGTGGAAAGTAGTTTAGAAGGATTGTGGTTTTATTGGGCTTCATAGCTCACTGAATTTTTATGTCAGCAGATCTTGGAGCTGCTGACCAGTAAGTAAAAAGTCCAACTGAACATTTTGGAAGCTTGTACAAGTTGCACCCGACGTGATAGAGGCGCCTACTTTTGTAAAACAAACTTGATGTAAATACTACAGGTATATGGTTTGTATAATGACTATTGTGATGACAGATGTTATTTGCTTTTTGGAAGCATCTGATAAATGTTTAAATTTCCCATATTTTTGCTCGTAAAATCTTCCGCTTGTATGATTTGACGAACGGACGCGCGTCTCAAAACTTGATTCTCTAGGCACGGGTTCGGGGCATCACACCTCTGGCTCACAAGAAAACAATATGTCAAGGAGGTTTGCAGTCTAGGGAGGTTCGGGTGGTAGCCTCTGGCTCACAAGTAAATGAAACATGTCAAGGAGGTTGGTAGCCCAAGCGAAGGGTGCTAGCCTCTAGCTCACAAGAATAGGCTCACAAGTATACAAGATGAGACAAGACACGCATGCATGATTTTTACAAGCAAGACCGAGACATGAAATGAGTTTTCTAAATATGAGTTTTATCGGAGTTTTCACATTCAGGCACGTATGTCAAGATAATTATATTGTTTCATGTTCAATATTGTTTATCTTATGATGCTACTATTGCTTTGCAGTGTATTCACTATTATTATGCTCTTGCTATTGCTATGGTTAGTTAGTAGCTTGTACTCGCTGAGTATTCCATGCTCAGCCGTACCTTCTTGTCTATAGGTACTGAAGAAGCCCTCGACTCGGAGCCTTGGGTCTAGGAAGAGTGCCGTCTATCCCATTACAGTCTCAAGCGGATAGAGACCTCGATGTGTGGCTGTACCTCGACTACTGTTGAGGGGAGAGTACGAGAGGGTTCCTTGTGTATTTTGATATTTTGATAGGTGGGCCTGTCCACCTTAGACCTGGATATGTTTTGTGTATATATTCACTTGGAATACAGACTATTTTATGTAGAAAAGAAAAGTTAGATTACGTTTCCGCATTATGATATAGCTTCCGCACTCTGAATCATGTTATACTATGGTATGTGTACCTTGTTCATTACAGGATGGTTTGGTAGGTACATACAGTCACACCTAAAGTATCCCTTAACTCCTAGGGGGTATTTTGGGGCGCTATAGCTATGCACTTGGAGAAGCGTGACAGAAAACCTATAAATTATGATCAAAGCTCACGAAAAGAGAGTGGAAAATTCGAAGAAAAAGGTAAGAAGTTTGATAAGAAAGCAAATTCGACATTTTGTAAAAATGAGAAAACTTGTGGACATTGTAAGAAGAGTGGACACACTCAAGAAAAATGTTGGATTTTACATCCTAAAATGAAGCCAAAAAATTAGAAGGGAAAGAATGTGGCAACCGTGTGTCTTGATTATTATGATAAAATAGTTGAATGTTCTAATGAACCGAATGAGAAGTTAGCATGCATGGTCCATAAGGGAGGCAATCAGCAAAATATTCTTTCAGATGAGGGTTCAAGCCAGAGGCAAATTGTTACAGTTAAGGATGTTCCTGAAAATATCAAAGAAGAATTATTTTGGGTTTACATTCAGATTCACATGTCCAAGGTAGTGGCCTTATATGATTTCGGATCTCAGAGAAATCTTATTTCTAAGAAGCTAGTGAAGCAACTCGGGTTGAAGTCAAAGCCACATCCTCAGCCGTATCCTCTTGGGTGGTTGAACAAGAATGCTGAATTACAGGTGCATGCACAGTGTTTGCCATTAATGAAAAATTTAAGGATGACGTTACTTGTGATATTATGCCATTGGATATTTGTGAAGTTGTTTTTGGAAGTCCTTATTTGTGGGATAGGGATGCTACTTTCCACAGGAGGAAAAATATTTGGAGACTAGTTAAAGATGATGTAGGTTATCGTATTTGTCTGGCTAAGGATCGAAAGAAGCTCTTGTTGGTGACTGCACAACAAGCCAAGCATATGGTAAATGTTAGCAAGTGTTTTATTCTTCATATTGTTAGGGAAGTTCGTAAGGGATCACAAGTGATTGAAGGTGAAGTCAATTCCAGTGATTGTACATCTAGTCATAAACAAAAGTTGAAGCAACTGCTATCAAATTTCACAGATGTGGTAGAAGAACCTAAGGGATTACCTCCAAAGAGAGAAGTACAACATGAGATAGCTTTGTTATCTGATGTCCTAATTCCAAATATTGGCTTGTATTGTCAGTCAGTGTCTGAATCTGATGAGGTGAAACAGCAGGTTGAAGGTTTGTTGGATCAAGGACTGATACACCCGAGTAACTTGCCAGCCGGTTCTCCTATTATGTTAATGCCAAAGAAAGATGGCACTTGGCGGATGTGTATCGACTATCGTGCATTAAACAAAATCACGATAAAGAATAGGTACCCACTTCCACCATTGATGATTTGCTTGATCAATTGAAGCATGTTACTTATTTTAGTAAGTTAGATTTAAAATCTGGTTATCATCATGTAGCACCCTGGAACTTTTGTTCATATATATAACTTGTACCAAGGGTTTAAGCCTTTATAAGCCTCCACTTTCTATGAAATAAGAATTTTAAATCTTTGTAGTCTTAATTAAATATTAAGATAAGATATTATAATATTAAAAAGGTTTTAAGAATGTTCATGGGTGTCAAAATAGAAGTGGGAAAAGTTCTGAATGTTAAAAAGGGAAATGTCTTAACATTTGCCCTCAACTTAAAGAAGCTATAATGTTGTCAACGCTTATCTGAATCGAACGATTCTTGAATTTTTGGAAAGGTAGTGGACCCCTTTTTGAGGTTTTTATGTTGATCACTTTTCTTGATTTTGAGTCGGGGTTAAGTCAAACGTCCGATTTCCAAAATCGGATATGCTGCAAAAATTGGTTGATGAAACCCATTTGCGTATCAGTCATCTTTAGAGCCATTTTTGGTAAATTAAATGTAGAACCCCGGAACTTTTGTATATGTCTTGGAATGCATGTCAAGGCATGAAACCTTTATAATCCCCCATTTCTATGAACTGAGAAATTTAAAGAACTTTAAGTGTTAAAAGGTGGGATTTCTAAGTCGGATATGTTGAAAACCCAAGTTACTGAAACCCATTTCCGATCAGTTAACTTTTAGGGCAATTTGAGAAATTCTAAATTTTCAAAAATGTGCCTCTTCGAAAGACGAATCCAATGCAAGTTGAATCGTCAAAATCCGACGAATGAGTCAAAAGTTATGGCCAAAATACCAAAGTGGGGAAAAATGAGAGAAAACAACAAAATTTGGGGAGTGCAATCAATCGCAAGTTAGGTGCGATCGATCGCATGCAGGTGAAATGTGTCCAAAACTCTTTGGACCATATGTGATGGATGAGTCCCCAGGTGCGATAGATTGCAGGGATCTACAATCGATCGCAAAAGTATGCGATCGATCGCATGCAGAGGGAAATCAGACCAAAGTGTTCGGGTTCATGTACGACAGATTGCATCCATGTGCGATCGATCGCACTGTCCCGCGATCGATCGCAGTCAAGTGTGCGATCGATCGCACGTGGTAGCTGATGCCGAATTGAGGGTTTTAAACCCTTGGCTTATTAGAGGATCCTCATTTGGGGATTTCTAACCTAGAGGAGAGAAAGAGGGGAGAAAGAGGAAAAGATAAATTGGAGGAAAACCTCCAAAGAGGGCTTGGATTTGGATATCAAGGGAAGCTCAAGCTTGAAGATTTTCAAGCAAAGATCTTCCCCAAATCAACTAGAGTTCCTCAAAACCAAGAGGGGTTCTTCTTCAAAGTTGGGACTTCAAATCAAGGGTTTTCTTCACTCTATTGAAGGTCGGTACCCTATACTACCCTTCTAGTTCATATTCTCCTTCTTTTCTTGGTTTTCCCTCAAATTCTAAACATGATAATGTAATGGGGTGCATGGATGAAGATGGATGGTTGTGTGGATGTGTATGGGCGAGGGATGCCGAGTGTATGTGTTGTGATGAACGAATGGGAAAGGCATTGTATTAATAATGAACACACATGTATGTTGTGAGCATTAATCCACCTGGAAACACAAGATTTAGGTATTAACCATAATGCACATGTCAAGTGTTTGATGAAATGCCACAATGAAGAAAATGATAATTGTTCTTAGAAAATGCATGTGTGAACTCCTTTACTTCCTAGAATGGCATGTTGATAGATTAAAGGATTATTAATTGATTTAATTATTGATCAAATGCAAATGTTTTCTATGCCATTGTCATTCTTAATTGTACACGAAACCACGAGCACGACCTGTAGTCCATAAGTAGAGTTTTTCAAGCATGAAACACCGTGTTTTGTTTTCAAGAAAATCGAGTACAAAATTCTCGATTCACGAATACCATGACAAGGCCAAACGTAAGGGTTGGTATGAGAGGTAGGGCATATCTTAAGATATGCTTTGCCTCGCCTTTGACAAGAACAAGAAACCGCAATGCAAGACTCTAAGCATGCTTGTTTACTTTAAATGTATTTTCACTAAAGAGGGGTTTCCCCTCTCTCACAAGTTGTATCTCATTTAAAATGAGGAGGTTATACACCACCCTCCCTCACAAGTGCATCTCATTAGAAGAGGAGTCTCCCTTCCCTCACAAGTAGCATGAACATATTTAAATTCCAAGCAAGCAACACATGACACGACATGACAAGACAAGCAAGGCATGACAAGACATGACACGCATGACACGACAAGACAAGCAAGATAAAACATGACAAGACAAGTCTTCAAGCATGAAAAGAGGATTTTAACTCAAGACAAGCACACGACGTTTCAAGAGTTTTCCCGGCTTTGATGTGATGCAAGCATGAAATATAAACTATTTGCTTTCTATCAATTATATGAACTGCTTCCTGCTTTGCTCTGTTATTGTTATGCTATGACTGTTGGTTAGTATTTGGTACCCGCTGAGTATTCCATGCTCAGCTATACGTCTTATGTCGGCAGGTGATAGTGGAGCGGTTGCTCCTTTTGACATTTGTGCTCCTGGCCTATGGGTGGAGGAGGAGTACATCGAGGAGGTTCCTACGGAGGAGCCTCATGTAGAGAGATATTATTAGGTGGTAGATTCTAAATGAGTGTGGGTGAGCATGAGAGATTTATACCCATGTATTTTGGCGGGCATGTCCGCACCTTCTTGATTTTGATTTCTTTTGTACAAACTTGGATTATGTATATACATAGAGGTTGGTTAGATTTCCGCTGTGCCATGTTAGTTATGTTTCTGCTATTTTATCCTCTATTATATATGCTCCATGTATTTTTACAGGATGGTTTATCGAGCATGTCATATATATCATGACAGGTCGTCCAAGATTCACTCAAACTCCTAGGGTGAGTTTTGGGTCGCGACATTAAAACTCAAAATTAGAATTCTTATAAAACATCGAAGTTGATCCTCTTTGAAAGATGAATCCAACGCAAGTTGAATCGTCAAAATTTGATAAGGGAGTCAAAAGTTATGGCTGAAATACCGAAGCGCGTTTCTGCAGAGCATCGGTCACTAGCAATTGCTCGGTCCACTACCGGTAGCTCGGTCATAAGCACCGATCGCTCGGTCCACTACCGGTCGATTAGTATCTATCGCTCGGTCCAAAAATTTGTATGGGGAAAAATTCCAGAGAGGTGATTTTTGACCGAGAGCTTGGTCAAAACACCAATTGCTCGGTCCACTACCGGTCGATCGGTATCAATCGGTCCTTCGCGTTTTGCAGAAATTTCATTAAGGGTTTTTTTGTCTTTTGGCTAGTCCAACCTTACTTTTAAGGATTGGCTCGTGCCAAGGGTGTTCATAAACACCCTTAGTAATATTTTGGAAAAGAGGGGGAGAGAACCTAAGGTTCCTAAAGGCTTCTTCCCTTTTGAGAGAGAAATCAAGGGTTGAGAACCCAAGATCATCCCTTTTGCTTGGATTCTTCAAATCCAACCTCAAGAAACGCGTGGAGCTTCTTCTCCAAGCTCGGCAACGTTTCCAACGGTATTTTCAAAGGTTTTCTTCCCCACCAAGCAAAGAATCCTCCATTCTCAAAGGATTCCTTCTTCCTCAAGCTTGAAGTCCCAAATCAAAGGGGTTTTTTTCAAGATCAAGCCTTGATCTCAAGGTTAGTACAGCCTCCTAGCTAACTTAGTAATAACCTAGATTTCTCTCCTTCAAATGATGTTATTGAGCTTGTGCCTTCCTATTCTTTAATTGTTTCACTTTCCTCAAAATGAATGGGATGTGTTGTGTGATGGAAAATTGTGGAAGGGCAAAGTATACATAATGAACACACACTATGTGATTGATGAAATGTTGAATATAAGAACCATGAATAAGAAGCTATGAGGGTGTGCAAGCCAAGTGTTTGATGAAATGATTGTATGAAATTAGAACCAAGACTATGCCATATAAATTAGGGACTTTTCCCCGACTAATTGGTAATCATGCTAATATGCCTTACATGTTCCTCAACTCTCACATGTTATAGAGATCTTGAAATGCTATATGATGCTTAATTTCATGTCACCTATTGATTATACATGAGTGCAAAGAATCGAATAACAAGTGAAACTCATCAAGAATAATACACAAGAAATCGTAAGAACCTCTCACAAGAAATGATTACAAGAAATGGATACTGTCAAGGAGGTTGGTAACCCAGGGATATGCGGGTGCTAACCTCTGGCTAACAAGAAAGATTCACAAGTACATGGACAAGGAGGTTGGTAGCCCAGAGATATGCTGGTGCTAACCCGTGCCTCACAAGAAAGATTCACAAATACATGGACAAGGAGGTTGGTAACCCAGGGAGATGCGGGTGCTAACCTCTAGCTCACAAGAAAGATTCACAAGTACATGGACAAGGAGGTTGGTAGCCCAGGGATATGCGGGTGCTAACCTCTGGCTCACAAGAAAAGGACTCACAAGGTGCTCAAAAGAAAGGCACATAAGTTGATATATGGTCAAGGAGATTGGTAGCCTAGGTTGTACGGGTACTAATCTCTGGATCACAAGAATAACGAAAGAAGGACTCACAAGAACTCATATGAATCTCAAGGCCTATAAGAACTCACACGAACTCATAAGGACTTACAAGAACTCATACGAACTCATACGAACTCACCAGAACTCATATTATTTGTATGTTGCTTTAGGAATGAATTATGAACTGCACTCTTTGATTAACTATTATGATAGCATGCATGTTGGTTATTACTGCTGTTAGGTTGGAGCATGTAATCGCTGAGTATACCATACTCAGCCGTACTTTTATGTCGGTGGGTACATTATGCGATATATGGACTCCAGGTTCCTTGGATAGAGGCGGCTCATGTAGAACAGGGGACTGCTCTGGTTGTCACCCAGATATTAGGAGTCTTGGCATGTGGCCAATGGTTGTAATAAGTGAGAGAGAGGCATGTATTTTAAGTTCTTATATTTGGGGATGTTTGTCTCACTTGGGTTGGGACTCAAGTTAAGGAGTTCATGTTCATGTTTTAAATGCTATTCAATTATTGTAATCAATTGCACTTGGGATATTGTAATGTTATTAAAGAAATTTTTAGTTCACTATTTTACATGCCTTGTATACTGTTTGCAGGTTTGATTAAGGTTAAGTCACGTTACCAAAGTATCCTAACTCCTGGGGGTATTTTGGGGCATGACCGAAGTGGTATCAGAGCCTAGGCATTAGGTCTCTAGGGTCGTTAGAGTTTGATACCACGATGAATACAAGGCATTAGGTCTAAGAAAAGAGTCATATTCCAAGTGTGGACTAATCATTTAGTCCTTGTCCAGAACAGGTTGATTTCAACCAAAGTAGTGTCTAATTTAACTAGAAAACTGAAAAAAAATAAAAATAAATTATATACCTATACTATTATGTGTTGAATTGTTATATTGTATTATGTGTTATGTATTAGGTGCATACTATATGTTATAGGTAAGTGAAGACCTATGCTTTATGAACGAATTCCTAGTTAGAATCATGAGTGATGTGATACTCGGGCTAGATTCTAGCCTAGGTGTTGTTTGGCCAGGGAGGGGTAGGTCCTTGTCATACATTGTGTTATTAAGTTTCTGTGGGGTATTGTTTCCCAAGAGAGGCTAAAGGATGCTCTTAGGTCTTACAAGTCTAGTATATTTTTAGTCGTTGCGAAAATAGGAGCATAGGTGTTGATATATATATATAAATATATTATGTGTACCCGGTGTAATTTGATTTGTTAAACTATACTTAATGTATCTTACATCACAAATAAGCATAACTTGTACATCACGATGTGACGATAAGTCCATGTGAGTTCTGGGAACCCCACGACTAGTAGGAACATATACGGATATCAACATATTTTTAACTAACTTTGGGATGTTTGAGGCACGCTTCTAGGTACAGATGCACATTATTTGCAGCACGTCCTAGACCTAGTGCTCAGTCCTAAATGATTAGATGAGCTCATGGATGTCTGATGCACGTTTCTAGATACAAATACGCGTTAATTCTGCAACACGTTCTAGACCCGATGCTCAGTCCAAAAGGATAAATAAATTATAACTCCAAGGATAATCATGCATAACATGCACTTTCATGCATCTCATAAGCATCATCCATAGCATGCATGTCATACATCACATAAGCATCATGCATGGTGTAAGCATCATTCATCGCATACGCATCATACATTTTCATACTTGGCACACATTTCATACATGGCATGAACATCACATGCATATCATAGACATCATATACACATCTCATACGCATCATGTAGATTGTAGGAGTATCATACATGTCATCAAAAATTAAGAAAATTTCACTTAAATAACTCAAATAAATGAACTAGTCATTAGTCCTAATCTTAAGTTGGTTAAGGTCTTAAGTATATAATCGGTTAAATACCTTATAACAAGCGTGAGAACTTAGCTTCGCTAGGAAAATCAATTGTATGACTATACTAGTATGTGTGTACTTGGATATATACAATACGCTCATATAGGTTATGTTATTGCCCTCAAGTGTAAACTAACAGGTTAGTATAAGTCAAAACCGAACTTGGTGTCGTACGCTAGGAAACATTATTGGTATGCCTATATTACTTTATTGTATGCTGCCATGTATTATTATGTACCCATAAACATTTGTGATTGTGGAAATCAGGGTCGCGATTACCATATTAGAGGAAATGGAGGCAACGCTTCGGTAGGGGACGCGCAGCCTGACCTTACACACGTCGTGGGGTCGATAACTGAGACCTTAGCTATGCTCGCAGGCAGGCAACCTGCCACTCCTTCGCCTGCTACAACACTAGTCCCTACTCCTCCAAACAGAGCACAGGCAGGGATCGAAGCATTTTGGAGGATAAGGCCTCCGGTATTCTACGATGGCATAGAACCATTGGTTGCAGAAGCATGGGGTAAGGAGCCAAAGAGGAGGGATAGAACGGCTCAATACCAGACCTCTGGACATACACAAGTACAGATTCCTCCTCCTGCACCACAGGCTCCTCATTTGTTTGCTTCACCGGCTTCACAACTGGCTACCACTCAAGCACCTTGCCCTGCACCATCTTAGGCCATGGAATATGCGCCCTCCACCTACTCTTATGAGATTTTTACCCTTAGTGGGAGGAGACATTTGGCCGGAGGATGTAGAAAAATTTCCGGTGGGTGTTTTCATTGTGGTGATTGAGGCACATGATTAGAGGTTGTCCTCACCATCCGCCTTCGACTCAACCTCGGGGAAGCAAGCCTCAGTAGCTCTCATAGTCACCTCTCTAGGCGAGCTAGGGCAGAAGTTGTCATGCCAGGGTTGGATGCACAAGCACCACAAAATGTAGGGTGAAGTGCTCAGATAGAAAATTTGTTTTGTAAGGATGATGTAATGTTATTTTCAGTATGTTGCCTACGTGTAGAAACATATTATATTATGTTATGGAAGTTTTCTTACTTTTCGTGGGTGATTAGTGACATGAAAAACCTAAGTGCTTCGCCAACAAGCAAATGCCTAGTCTTGTGTTGGTTGATGAAAAATTAGTATGTCCTTAGTATAATTAGGTGATAGAGTTCAAGCTTGCGTGTGAAAAAGGTGTCACCGCTTGATTTAGTGTCATCCAAATTTCGAGACGAAATTTTTGTAAGGGGGGAGAATGTAGCACCCCGGAACTTTTGTTCATATACAGAACTTGTGCTAAGGCTTTAAGCCTTTGTAAGCCTCCACTTTCTATGAAATAAGAATTTTAAATCTTTGTAGTCTTAATTAAATATTAAGATAAGGTATTATAGTATTAAAAAGGTTTTAGGAATGTTCATGGGTGTCAAAATAGAAGTGGCAAAAGTTCTGAATGTTAAAAAAGAGAAATGTCTTAACATTTGCCCTCAACTTGAAGAAGCAATAATGTTGTCACCACTTATCCGAATCAAACGATTCTTGAATTTTTGGAAAGGTAGTGGAACCCTCTTCGAGGTTTGTGTTGATCACATTTCTTGATTTTGAGTCGCGGTTAAGTCAAACTTTCGATTTTCGAAATCGGATCTGCTGTAAAAATGGGTTGAAGAAACCCATTTGTGTATCAATCATCATTAGAGCCATTTTTGGTAAATTAAAACTTAAAATTAGAATTCTTATAAAACATTGAAGTTGTTCCTCTTTGAAAGAAGAATCCAACGCAAGTTGAATCGTTAAAATCCGATAAGGGAGTCAAAAGTTATGGCCGAAATACCGAAGCGCATTTCTGTAGAGCATCGATCACTAGCGATTGCTCGGTCCACTACTGGTAGCTCGGTCATGAGCACCGATCGCTCGGTCCACTACCGGTCGATCGGTATCTATCGTTCGGTCCAAAAAATTTACAGGGAAAAATTCCAGAGAGGTGATTTTCGACTGAGAGCTTGGTCAAAACACTGATCGTTCGGTCCACTACCGGTCGATCGGTATCAATAGGTCCTTCGTGTTTTGCAGAAATTTCATTAAGGGTGTTTTGGTCTTTTGGCTAATCCACCCTTACTTTTAAGGGTTGGCTCGTGCCAAGGGTGTTCATACAAACCCTTAGCAATATTTTGAGAAAGAGGGGGAGAGAACCAAGGGTTCCTACAGGCTTCTTCCCTTTTAAGAGAGAAATCAAGGATTGAGAACCCAAGATCATCCCTTTTGCTTCGAATCTTCAAATCCAACCTCAAGCAATGCGTGGAGCTTCTTCTTCGAGCTCGGCAATGTTTCCAATGGCATTTTCAAAGCATTTCTTCCCCACCAAGCAAAGAATCCTCCATTCTCAAAAGGTTCCTTCTTCCTCAAGCTTGAAGTCCCAAATCAAAGGGGTTTTTCTTCAAGATCAAGCCTTGATCTCGAGGTTAGTACACCTCCTAACTAACTTAGTAATAACCTAGATTTCTCTCCTTAAAATGATCTTATTGAGCTTGTGCATTCCTATTCTTTAATTGTTTCACTTTTCTCAAAATAAATAAGATAGAGTAATGATTGTGGATGTGTGGATGGATGGTGATTGAGGTAATGGGAAGCCATGTGAATGTGGATGTGTTGTGTGATGGAAAATTGCCGCGACCCAAAACCCACCCTAGGAGTTAGAGTCAATCTTGGACGACTTTTCATGACCTACATGACTTGCTTGACCAAATAACCTACAACAGACCTGGAGCATACACAATAGAGGACAATAATAGCGGAAACATAAACTACAAAGCCCAGTGGAAGACTTAACCAAACCTCTATGTATATATATGTGATCCAAGTTTGATACAAAAGATACACAAAAGAAAGTGCGGACATGCCCGTCAAAATACATGAAGTACGACTTAGCATGGAATACTCAGCGTGCACCAAATACTAACCAACAGTCATAGCATAACCATAGCAATATATAAAGCAGAGAACAATTCATATTATAACGCTAGAAACAATTTATATCATAACAAGGAAGTAAAGCAATTTATATTCATGCTTGCATCACTGAAAAGCCGATAAAACCTCTTGAAATAGTCGTGCACTTGACTTGACTTAAAATACTTGTTGCGTGCTTGAAATCTTGTCCTGTCTGTCTTATCTTGTAGTATTATGTCGTGTCATGCATGTCATGTCATGTCATGCTTGCTTGGAAAATAAACGTGTTCATGCTACTTGTGAGGGAAGGGAGACCCTTCTTCCTAAATGCTCATGCTTGCCATTCCAGATATCTTGCTTGCTTGGAAAATAAACTACTTGTGAGGGAAGGGAGACCTTTCTTCCGAAATGCTCATGCTTGCCATGCCATGTATCTTGCTTGCTTAGAAAATAAACTACTTGTGAGGGAAGGGAGACCCTTCTTCCTAAATGCTCATGCTTGTCATGCCATGTATCTTGCTAGCTCGGAAAATAAACTACTTGTGAGGGAAGGGAGACCCTTCTTCCTAATTGCACTTGCGAGGGAAGGGAAACCCTTCTTATGATATGTACTTACTAGGGAAGGGAGACCCTTCTTATGCATGCGAGTCTTGTTCTTGCCAAGAGTGAGGTAAAACATATCGTAGGATATGTCCCACCTCTAATTCTCGTTCTTGAAAAACCTCGGTAAATCATGTGATGCATGCCGTGCTCGTGGAATCGTGTGCATACTTGCATTGGAATTTAAATATGACAATTGGCTAATTCACAACACATATAACATCAATAATTTGAACAAGTTAATATTCATCCAATTTAGGAAAAACAAGAAAACACACTATCATAGGCCCTAGGAATTTTCATAATTAATTAAGCATGCATCTCTTAATTTCCAACTCATTTTATTCACCTTGGCATTTCATCAAACATGGGGTGTGTGCAATATGTATTTAACCTACATCATGCTTTTCTATGTGGATTGATGTTCACAACACACATGTATGTTTATTATGGATACAATGCCCTCCCCATTTCATTCATCACATCATTCACACAGTATCCATTCGCCCAAATCTATCCTCACACAACCATTCCATTCACATCCCAATAGGTTCATACATTAGGGAAACTATAAGGAAGAAGAAAAGAAAAGAGGTATGAACTAGGAGGGTAGCAAAAGGTACCGACCTGTATAGAGGAAGAAACCTCTTGCAAAAACTTGTGTGAGTTGCTGCCCTAGTTTGGAAAAGTGCTCCTCACGAGCTTGAGTCGAGAACTTGAAGAAGAGCAAGCTTGAGGATGATTGTGGGTCTTCAACCCTTTGATTCCTCCTTAAAAGAAAACCCTAGGTTTAGAAACCCCTTTCTCTTCTCTCCTTATCTCTCAAAACTTCTAAGTGTTGAGAATGAGCCCTAAAGACTCGGGTGAGCCTTATATGTAAAGGGTATAACACCCAAATGCCGAAAAAGCCCTTAATGAAACTCTGCAAAAACACGAAGACCGAGCGATCGGTGGTTATAACCGATCGATCGGTTGCCTACCGAGCGATCGGTGGCCTACCGAGCGATCGGTGGCCTACCGAGCGATCGGTGTTCTTGACCGAGCGATCGGTCAAAAACATGCTCTTTGAAATTTTTACCCATACAAAAAAGTTAACCAGTCGATAACCTCTGATCGATCGGTTGTGAACCGATCGATCCCTACAATGGATCGAGCGATCAGTGGTCTGTAGGTTTTTGACACTGAGTTCATTTTTCACCAATTCCTACTATTTGGACCCATTCTACTTCTATTCTAACATCTTCTAAACTTGACTAGGACCTCTTTAAAGCTTATAGGCTTTATTAAATAATTTATCTAATTAATTATAGCATTCTTGACACAATTCCATCGAAGTTTCAAATTCTCATTTCATGAAATTGAGATTATTGAGATTTCAAAACACCATGCCTTGACACACATCCCAAGGCACCTACAAAAATTTTTGGGGCTCTACATCCTCCCCCCTTATAAAAATTTCATCCTCGAAATTGGGACGATTACATGCATTACAAAACCCAAACAATTTATAAGGTACATACACAAGCTTATTCGAACAACTCGGGATACTTTGCTTTGATTTCGGCCTCACGCTCCCATGTAACTTCTTCTCGAGCATGATGTTGCCATTGCACGAGAACCAATGGGATAGACTTGTTGCGAAGGACTTGATCTCTCCGATCCAAGATATGAACCGACTTTTCAACTAAAGTGAGATCCTCCCGTATTTGCAACGGCTCCAAGTCTATAACATGCGAAGGATCCGCAATGTACTTCCGAAGCATAGACACATGGAAAACGTTGTGAACCGTGGCCATAATAGTGGAAGAGCTACCCTATAAGCAACTTCACTAATTCGCGTGATGATCTCGAACGGGCCAATATATCGAGGACTAAGCTTGCCTCGCCTGCCAAATCTCATAACTCCTTTGCTAGGAGACACCTTCACAAAGACTTGATCCTCAACCTGGAATTCCAAGTCCCTGTGGTGAGTGTCTGTATAGCTGTTTTGACGATCTTGAGTAGCTTTCAATCGATCCCGAATGATTTTGACTACACTTGCAGTTTGCTCGATCAACTCAGGACCTAACACCTTTCTTTCTCCTACCTCATCCCAATAGAGAGGAGACCTGCAGCTTTGCCCATACAAGGCCTCAAATGGCACCATTTAGATGCTTGCCTGGTAGTTGTTATTGCAGGTGAATTCAACTAAAGGCAAGTGTTCCTCCCAACTGCCCTTGAAATCCAACATACACGCCCGAAGCATGTCTTCTATGACTTAGTTCACCCTTTCGGTTTGTCCATCCGTCTGTGGATGAAAAGCGGTGCTGAAATCAAGTTGGGAACCCTGAAAACTCTTCCAGAACCTGGACGTGAATCTCAGATCCCGATCTGACACGATACTGACTGACACCCGTGTAGCCTAACCACTTCCTTAATGTACAGAGCGGCCAACTGGGTAGAATTGAACATGGTCCGATAAGGTAAGAAATGCATGGACTTTGTCAAACGGTCCACCACAACCCATATCGCATCTGAGCCCCTTGTCGTCTTTGCAAGCCAACTATGAAGTCCATGGAGATATTCTCCCATTTCCACTCGGGAATAGGAAGAGACTGTAATAGACCTGCGGCCGCATGTGCTCTGCTTTCACCTGCTGGCACACCAAACACCGTGCCACATATTCTGCAACATCCTTCTTCATATTTCACCACCAAAAGTGACTCTTAAGGTTCTAGTACATCTTTGTACCCCCTGGATGCACAGTGTACTTTGTCCGGTGGGCCTCATCCATAATCTCCCTCCGAAGATCTGCATTGGCTGGGACACACCGCCTTCTCTTGAATGTAATAGCACCACGGCTAGTGAGAGAGAAGTCCTCACTACCCTTGGTAACTTCCTTGTCCTAGAAAGCCAACAAATCAGCATTCATGGCTTGATACTCTTGGATCAAATCTATAATGTAGGGCCGGACCGTGACATTTGCCAAAATAGGACTGCAGGCAGAATCATTCACACTGATGTCCAGATTTGCCAAATCTTCCAATAGCTTCCATTCGTGAACCAAGATGTGAGCCCTGGAGGTCTTCTACTCAAAGCGTCAGCCACTACGTTCGCTTTGCTCGGGTGGTATTGGATGGTGCAGTCATAGTCTTTCAAAAATTCCATCCAACGCCATTGCCTTAGATTCAATTCCTTTTGGGAAAAGAGGTACTTGAGGCTCTTGTGATCCGTGAACACATAGAATTCTACCCTGTAAAGGTAATGACGCCAAATCTTAAGTGCAAACTCGACTATAGCAAGTTCCAAGTCGTGCGTGGGGTAATTCTTTTCATGCTCTTTCAATTGCCTTGATGCATAGGCAATGACCTTCTTGTGTTGCATGAGAACGCACCCAAGTCTAACGTGCGAGGCATCACTGTACACCTCATACCCGCCATGTCCGGATGACACTGTAAGGATGGGGGCTGTGGTAAGCCTCTTCTTCAGTTCCGTGAAACTGATCTCGCACTTATCACTCCATACAAACTTGGCGTTCTTCCTTGTCAGGTAAGTGAGCAGTGCAGCAAGGCTAGAGAAACCCTCTACGAATCTCCGGTAAGAGCCTGCCAACCCAAGGAAACTGCGTATCTCGTGACACTCTTGGGCCTCGCCCAACTCATGACTGCCTCTATCTTCTTCGGATCTACCGATATGCCTTCCGCAGAAACGACGTGGCCTAGGAATGCTACCTCTTCCATCCAAAACTCACACTTACTGAGTTTGGCGTATAGCTTGTGCTCTCTCAGCATTTCCAAAGCAAGACGAAGGCCTCGCATGTGATCTTCCCGTGTCTGGGAATATATCAAGATGTCATCGACAAACACGATTATGCATCGATCAAGATATGGCCGGAACACCCGGTTCATTAAATCCATAAAGGCTACCGGCGTATTCGTGAGACCAAAAGGCATCACCAAGAACTCGTAGTGTCCGTATCGAGTTCGAAAAGCAGTTTTGGGCACATCCTCGGCCTTGATCTTCAACTGGTGGTAACCGGACTGAAGATCGATCTTAGAGAAAAATTTTACTCCCTTGAACTAATCGAACAAGTCATCAATCCTAAAAATGGGTACCTATTCTTTATAGTGACTTTGTTCAACTGCCGGTAATCGACGCACATCCGCATCGAGCCATCCTTCTTCTTAACGAATAGTACCGGGGCACCCCACGGTGAGACACTTGGTCGAATGAAACCAAGGCCTTGCAATTCCTCCAACTAAGTCTTCAACTCCTTGAGTTCAATAGGGGTCATTCTATACGGAGCCCTGAAAATAGGAGCTGCGCCTGGTGTAAGCTCGATCACAAACTCAATCTCCCTGTCTGGAGGCAATCCTGGCAACTCTTCTAGAAATACATTCAGGAATTCACTCATGACTGGAATAGTCGAAGAGTCCTTTGCCTTGGGGTTCACTAAAATCAACGCCGCAAAGCGAGCAATATCTCTACTTTTCAACCCTCGAAAGTGAAATGGTTTTCCTTCTACCGGCTTGAAGAGTACCATTTTCTCAAAGTAAGCTACATGCCCATGATGCGCTGCTAACCAATCCATTCCCAATATAACATCAAAGTCTTGAAAGCTGAGAACGATTAGATCAACTGCCAACTTGTGGCTCCACACTTGAACCACACTGTTTCTATACACTTTATCCACCAATACTATCTTGCCAAGAGGAGTCGAAATGGCTAACTTCGGTTCCAACTGGCTAGGCTCGGAGGAAAAAACTTAAGAGAAACTCGGCGATACGAATGAATGAGTAGACCCTGTGTCAATCAATACTCGAGCCAAACATTCATTGACTAGTAAGGTTCCTGAAATTTTAGCTAGCTAAGTCAATCCATGCATCAACAGTGTATACATATCGGTATATATACATATAATCATGCCATATATGTACACAATCGAATAATACATAACAAAAATTTTAAGGATAATTAAATAAACTACAACTGCGTACCTTGCACTACATCGTCAGATGCAAGTGCATAACCCTCTGTCAAGGCAAAAAATCGCCCCTGGTTCACTTGGCGAGGTGGAGGTGTAGACCGGATAGTCTGGGATGATGCCTGGTATGATCCTGCTGGGCGTGTTGGGGGCCTAATCCCCTGAGACTGGCCTGGTAAATGCCGAGTAGGGCAATCCCTGATCATATGGCCCTGGCGACCGCAGTGATAACATCCACCCGATACTCTTCGGCAATCTCTTGCCGGATGCCTTCAGCCGTATGAAGTGCAGACTTCGTGTGTGTAGGTCAGAGGGGCCGGAGGTGGAGCATACGTCACCGTCTGAGGTACAACTGGCCGTGGAGTTGGAAGAGCCTGAGGTCACGGTGCCTGAGGCACATACTGCCGTGGAGCTGAAGGCGCATAAGATGGCCTCATAGGTGGTGCTGGCCACGCATACTGAGTTGGTGCTTGCCACGTGTACTGATAAGGGCCGGTACGAGCCCGCCTCTCTGGAGGTGCTGAACTACTAGGTTGGCCTCTCGCCAACTCCCTCTTCTTGGACACGGCCTCCGAATTTGCCTCGATCAATAAAGCCTTGTCTACTACTTCCGGATAAGTAGTGTCCTGAAAGCTGATACTTTCTCCATAAGGACATCCTTGAGCCCTTGCTCAAATCTCCTCGCCTTCCTTGCCTCAGTAGCAACCATGTGAGGTGAAAATCTAGAGAGCTCCGAGAACTTAGCCTCATAAGCGGCCACAGTCATCGAGCCTTGCTCTAGGTTGATGAACTCTCTTTCTTTCTTTTCCCGTGCTCCAATCGGAAAATACTTCTTATAAAAAGTGTCCTTAAACTCCTCCCAAGTCCAAGGTTGACCCTGCATGGTCAAATCTCGTATCCTCAAGGCGGACAACCACCAATGGTGTGCCTCACCCTTAAGCATGAAAACAGCCCATGCTACTTTCTCTTCCTCTGTCGGCAATAGGACCGCAAATATCTTTTCCAACTGGAGGATCCATGCCTCCGTAGTAAGAGGGTCCACACTCCCATGGAATGATGGAAGCCTCAATCTCCTGAATGCCTCAACCCCAGTTGTACGATGTACTAGAGCCGTAGGTGGTGGAGTAAGTGCCGCTGATGATGGTATAGTTTGCCGAGCCGCCAGGATGGCGAGAGTCTCAGCAATAGAGCCTAAGACCTGAGAGAGGTCCGGCTGCTCAACCTCATCTCGAGAAGAAGATGAAACTCTGGTATGTGGTCCACGACCCCGTGTGCCCCCTTTTATGACTAAAGTCCTCAGAACAATAGCACCACATGAGTCTCACTTGAAACCACAATTTATCACAGTTCCATTTCACAATCATTCAATTTGTATTAGTTGTATAATACTAATATACATCGTATCACAACCATCGGTGTATTTATAATATTATACCTTGGTGTTCTAGCGTTCCTAAGACTTGTACTTGGTTGAAGCAACCATTTTGACTAAGACTAAAGGTTAGTCTTACACTTGGATCATGACTCGCTTCCGACTTACTTCCTTCCTAACTTGTTTCCCAACATATGCTCTTGTCAAGCCGTGGTATTAGATCTAAGTGACCCTAGAGACCTAAAGCCTAAGCTCTGATACCACTTCTGTCGCGACCCAAAACCCACCCTAGGAGTTAGAGTGAATCTTGGACGACTTGTCATGACCTACATGACTTGCTTGACCAAATAACCTACAACAAACCTGGAGCATACACAATAGAAGACAATAATAGTGGAAACATAAACTACAAAGCACAGCGGAAGACTTAACCAAACCTCTATGTATATATATGTGATCCAAGTTTGATACAAAAGATACACAAAAGAAAGTGCGGACATGCCCGCCAAAATACATGAATATCTCTCTCTCAACTCACACACAGCTATTCACTCAGAATCTACCACCTCTAATAATAACCCTCTACCGGAGGTTCCTCCACAGGTTTCTCGACATACTCCTCCTCCACTCACGGGCTCGGAGCACAGATATCAAAAGGAGCAGCTGCTCCGCTATCACCTGCCGACATAAGAAGTACGACTGAGCATGGAATACTCAGCGTGTACCAAATACTAACCAATAGTCATAGCATAACCATAGCAATATATAAAGCAGAGAACAATTCATATTATAATGCTGGAAACAATTCATATTATAATAAGGAAGTAAAGCAATTTATATTCATGCTTGCATCACTAAAAAGCCGATAAAACCACTTGAAATAGTCGTGCACTTGACTTGACTTAAAATACTTGTTGCGTGCTTGAATTCTTGTCCTGTCTGTCTTATCTTGTAGTATTATATCGTGTCATACGTGTCATGTCATGTCATGCTTGCTTGGAAAATAAACGTGTTCATGCTACTTGTGAGGGAAGGGAGACCCTTCTTCCTAAATGCTCGTGCTTGCCATGCCATGTATCTTGCTTGCTTGGAAAATAAACTACTTGTGAGGGAAGGGGACCCTTCTTCCTAAATGCTCATGCTTGCCATGCCATGTATCGTGCTTGCTTGGAAAATAAACTACTTGTGAGGGAAGGGAGACCCTTCTTCCTAAATGCTCATGTTTGTCATGCCATGTATCTTGCTAGCTTGGAAAATAAACTACTTGGGAGGGAAGGGAGACCCTTCTTCCTAAATGCACTTGCGAGGGAAGGAAAACCCTTCTTATGATATGTACTTGCGAGGGAAGGGAGACCCTTCTTATGCATGCGAGTCTTGTTCTTGCCAAGAGTGAGGTAAAACATATCGTAGGATATGTCCCACCTCTAATTCTCATTCTTGAAAAACCTCGGTAAATCATGTGATGCATGCCATGCTCGTGGAATCGTGTGCGTACTTGCATTCGAATTTAAATATGACAATTGGGTAATTCACAATATATATAACATCAATAATTTGAACAAGTTAATATTCATGCAATTTAAGAAAAACAAGAAAACACACTATCATAGGCCCTAGAAATTTTCATAATTAATAAAACATGCATCTCTTAATTTCCAACTCATTTTATTCACCTTGGCATTTCCTCAAACATGGGGTGTGTGCATTATGTAAATAACCTACATCATGCTTTTCTAGGTGAATTGATGTTCACATCACACATGTATGTTTATTATGGATACAATGCCCTCCCCATGTCATTCATCACATCATTCACATGGCATCCATTCGCCCAAATCCATCCTCACACAACCATTCCATTCACATCCCAATAGGTTCATACATTAGGGAAACTATAAGGAAGAAGAAAAGAAAAGAGATATGAACTAAGAGGGTAGCAAAAGGTACTGACCTGTATAGAGGAAGAAACCCCTTGCAAAAAAGTACGTGAGTTGCTGCCCTAGCTTGGAAAAGTGCTCCTCACAAGCCTGAGTCGAGAACTTGAAGAAGAACAAGCTTGAGGATGATTGTGGGTCTTCAACCCTTTGATTCTTCTTCAAAAGAAAACCCTAGGTTTAGAAACCCCTTTCTCTTCTCTCCTTATCTCTCGAAACTTCTAAGTATTGAGAATGAGCCCTAAAGACTCGGGTGAGCCTTATATGTAAAGGGTGTAACACCCAAATACCGAAAAAGCCCTTAATGAAATTATGCAAAAACGCGAAGACCGAGCGATCGGTGGTTATGACCGACCGATCAGTGTTCTTGACCAAGCGATCGGTCAAAAACATGCTCTCTGGAATTTTTCCCCATACAAAAATGTTAACCAGTCAATAGCCTCCGATCGATCGGTTGTGAACCGATCGATCGCTACAATGGACCGAGCGATCGGTAGTCTATAGGTTTTTGACACTGAGTCCATTTTTCACCCATTCCTACTATTTGGACCCATTCTACTTCTATTCTAACATCTTCTAAACTTGACTAGGACCTCTTTAAAGCTTATAGGCTTTATTAAATAATTTATCTAATTAATTATAACATTCTTGACACAATTCCATTGAAGTTTCAAATTCTCATTTCATAAAATTGAGATTATTGAGATTTCAAAACACCATGCTTTGACACACATCCCAAGGCACGTACAAAACTTTTCGGGACTCTACAAAAATTGTGGAAGGGCAAAGTATACATAATGAACACACACTATGTGATTGATGAAATGTTGAACATAAGAACCATGAATAAAAAGCTATGAGGGTGTGCAAGCCAAGTGTTTGATGAAATGGTTGTATGAAATTAGAACCAAGACTATGCCATATAAATTAGGGACTTTTCCCTAACTAATTGGTAATCATGCTAATATGCCTTACATGTTCCTCAACTCTCACATGTTATAGAGATCTTGAAATGCTATATGATGCTTAATTTCATGTCACCTATTGATTATACATGAGTGCAAAGAATCGAATAACAAGTGAAACTCATCAAGAATAATACACAAGAAATCGTAAGAACCTCTCACAAGAAATGATTACAAGAAATGGATGCTGTCAAGGAGGTTGGTAACCCAGGGATATGCGGGTGCTAACTTCTGGCTCACAAGAAAGATTCATAAGTACATGGATAAGGAGGTTGGTAGCCCAGGGATATGCGGGTGCTAACCTCTAGCTCACAAGAAAGATTCACAAGTACATGGACAAGGAGGTTGGTAGCCCAGGGAGATGCGGGTGCTAACCTCTGGCTCACAAGTACATGGACAAGGAGGTTGGTAGCCCAGGGATATGCGGGTGCTAACCTCTGGCTCACAAGAAAATGTCTCACAAGTTGCTCAAAAGAAAGATGCATAAGTTAATATATGGTCAAGGAGATTGGTAGCCCAGTTTGTACGGGTACTAATCTCTGGCTCACAAGAATAATGAAAGAAGGACTTACAAGAACTCATAAGAATCTCAAGGCCTACAAGAACTCACACGAACTCATAAGGACTCACAAGAACTCGTACGAACTCATAGGAACTCACCAGAACTCATATGATTTGTATGTTGCTTTAGGAATGAATTATGAACTGCACTCTTTGATTAACTATTATGATAGCATGCATGGTTGTTATTACTGTTGTTAGGTAGGAGCTTGTACTCGCTGAGTATTCAATACTCAACCGTACTTTTATGTCGACAGGTACATTATGCGATATATGGACTCCGGGTTCCTTGGATAGAGGCGACTCATGTAGAACAGGGGACTGCTCTGGCTGTCACCCAGATATTAGGAGTCTTGGCATGTGGCCAATGGTTGGGATGAGTGAGAGGGAGACATGTATTTTGGGTTCTTATGTCTGAGGATGTTTGTCTCACTTGGGTTGGGACTCAAGTTAAGGAGTTCATGTTCATGTTGTAAATGCTATTCAATTATTGTAATCAATTGCACTTGGGATATTTTAATGTTATTAAAGAAATTTTTAGTTCATTATTTTACATGCCTTGTATACTCTTTGCAGGTTTGAGTAAGGTTAAGTCACGTCACCAAAGTATCCTAACTCCTGGGAGGTATGTTGGGGCGTGGCACATCAAGTCTGGATGAGAGATGAAGTTGTCTGGAAAGTTGCTTTCAAGACAAAACATGGGTTATATGAGTGGTTGGTGATGCCTTTTGGCCTTACTAACGCACTTGCTACTTTTATGCGCTTAATGAATGATGTTCTGCGTCCTGTTTTGGATAAATTTGTGTTAGTTTTCCTTGATGATATTCTAGTTTACAGTAAAACATGGGAGGAGCATATTGGACACTTGAAGACTATGTTTGAAATTTTGCAAGATGCTCAGTTGAAGTTGAATGCGAAGAAATGTGAGTTTGGAAAAGTATTTCTTATTTATTTGGGTCATGTCATCGGCAGTGGAACTATTTAGATTGATCCGGCTAAGGTAAAGGCAATAACAGACTAGCAGAAACATCACACAGTGACTGAATTACGCTGTTTTATTGGTGCAACACAGTGTCGTAGAAAATTCATCAAGGGCTACTCTCATATAGCTTCACCATTGTTGAAATAGTTACAAAAGGATAAGGGTATCACATGGGGAGTATTAGAAGAGAAGACATTCTGGTCGTTGAAAGAGAAGATCAGTAGTGCACCCGTTCTTGCAATGCCTGACATGAGAATGCCGTTTGAGATAGAGACTGATGCATCTGGCCATCTTATGGGAACAGGATTACTGCAGGGAGGTAAGCCTGTTTGTTATCATTCAAAACTATCCCACCTATGATAGGTAATTATATGCTTTAATACTTGCTGTTAAGAAATGGAAGCATTATCTTTTGTGCAAAGAAACAGTTGTGCATACAGATCATTAGTCATTGAAGTACTTGCAAACTCAATCCAAGTTACAACTGACACGTTATTTCAAGTGGATGGGTTTTCTACAACAATACAATCTCCTAATTAAATACAAGAAAAGGAACGCCAACCAACTAGCTGATATGTTATTTAGACCTCCTTTGAAAGTAAGTGCAGTGGTTATGAGTATGGAGCCATTTGGACTTGAGGTTTACAGTAGCAGATATGTTGAAGATAAAGATTTCAAGCATACATACCAGTGGTTAAAAAGAAGAATGTGATATTGTTGATGGGTACCACTTGGAAGATGATTTGCTTTACAAAGATGGTAAGTTGTGTGTTCCCAAGGATAGCCATTTAAAGCTTTTTTGGGAAGCTAATACATCTTTACTTATGGGACATTTTGGTGTGCTTAAGACAGTGACAAATTTGTAAAGGTATGTTCATTGGCCAGATATACAGACTGATGTGAATTGTTTTATACGAGGGTGTGTTGTGTGTGGCATTAGTAAGCCGAACAATCGAAAGCTTGAGTTATATACTCCACTTCCTATTCCTAATCGTCCATGGGAGAGCATCTCTATGGATTTTCTTGTGAGTATATCACCTACTAGAAAAGGTAACGATTTTGTTGGTTGATAGATTTAGTAAGATGACAATTATGATTCCTTGCAAGAAAAGTATAGATGCTATTGGAGCAGCGCACTTGTTCTTTTTGCATGTCTTTGTGCACTTTGGGTTGCCTAAAAGTATCATTAGTGATCGGGATACAAGATTCTTGAATAGATTTTGGAAGACATTGTGGGGTATGTCATACACAAAGTTAAAGAGATCTGCAACTTTTCATCCACAGACGGACGGGCAAATAGAAGTTGTTAACCGGACTATTGTTCATGTGTTGAGAGGATTTACTCATCAAAGGCCAAAGAGTTGGGATGAGAATTTGCCATATGTGAAGTATTGCCACATTCGAGCTATTCATTCATCTACCCAATTATCACATTGTGAGGTGTGTTATGGTTTTCTTCCGTAATCACCATTTGACAGTCTCTTTATAGAAAAAGAGGTAGAGATGAGAGTAAGCAATGAAGCTGATAATGCTTTGAAATTTGCACAAAGGATCCAACTCATTTATCAAAGAGTTGAAGACCAGTTGGAACAAGCATAGAAGCACTATAAGGAGCATCATGATAAGCATCATGTTGAGCATCAATTTCAAGTTGGAGATATGGTATGGTTATACCTGGGAAAGGATAGATTGAAAGGGGCATACAAGAAATTGAAACCTATTCAGTATGGTCCGTTTAAAATTATTGAGCAATATGACGAGAATGCTTTCAAGCTTGATTTACCAGGGTATATGCAAATGTATTCTGTGATGAATGTTGAAAATTTAAGGCTATTTGAGCCATCTCTCTTGGATGAAAGAGATGATACCACTATCTTAATGACGGTGCATGATTTGGTGCCTAGCGAGCAAGCTACTACCGACCTTGTACTTGATAAGAAGACAAGGAAGACCAGAAATGCAGAGCAACAATTTTTATGAATTTGTCCTAAGGGTCTATTTGTAAATCGAGCAAAGTCGTTCTCCATGGAGCAAGTCAAAGAGAAGTTTCCTCACTTGATTGATGTAGCTTTTGAGGGATCAAAAGCCTCCTTGGCAGGGAGGTCTGATCAGTGAGAGATCTTTTAGAGTAGGAGACGTGTGGGGTCCACTCACTAACCCCACATCTCACACTTAAAGAGTTTGAATTTTTTTAAACTCCTAAATTTGTGGGTGAATTATTCTTTTGGGTTTTCTTTTATCAAAAGAGGGGGAAAACCAAAAGGGGTATGCTCTTGTTCTCTTTTTGCGGGGAGAAAAAGAAGAGGAGGAAAGATATAGAGAAGAAGAGATTTTAGGTGTATTTGTGGGGCTAGTACCAAAAGGTAAGTGGTTTTCAAAATATCTTTGTACTTCTTTCTAATTTCTTGATAGTGGAAATTTTTTGCCATTTATTTAACCGTGGAGGTTTTCCCTAAATTGGGGGTTTTACCACGTTAAAAAAAATTCTTGCGTCCCTGATTTATCATTTTAATTATTTTTGTGGTTTATTTTTAATCTCTGCATAAACTGCTTATTTTTTTGGAATTGATTCAGTACCCGAAATAAATTTTAGAATTGATTTATTGATGGTACAAATCAGATTCTCTCCAGCGAAGTGAGAATGGTTGTCTCGGGCAACCACACATTGTGTTCTATGTGATAGGAGAAGTCAAATTATTGTCCCCTTGATTTTTGACTTCTCCACACATGTTGCGACACATGACGATAAGTGGTGAGATACAGGGAGAGGGATATCAAGTGAGGAGAAGTCAAAAATAAGGAAGAAATTGAAATGACCTCCCCTTTTTATGCCATATGATGCACAATATATGGTTGCCTGAGACAGCCATTCTGGCTTCGTCTGATAGAATTTGAGGCCATAAAAAAGGTAACACGTCAACTACCTTTGACGGGCATAGATGTGCATCGGTCAATCCCCTTTAAAGAAATATTCTTAACCCGATTTCAATCCCTCTCTCTCTCACGCCTGGTTTCTCTCTCTAACGCCACTCTAGAGTTTGGGTTAGGATCCTGATCCAAAAGGCCCATACCTATTTAATTACTAACAAATATATTTCTAAATGAGCAGTGTAGGGATGAAGAATAATCCCTCATTGGGGTAGGTTCCGACTTGTCAATTTCATCCTATTTGAGAAATGGTGCCGGTTTCGGTTGAAACCGATCCCAGCTCACCCATCCTAAACACGTGTCACTTTCAATCTCTTTTAATTGTGGTTAAGATTAATATTTTTAATCTTAATTTGTAGAATAAAATATTTAAAAATTTATTAACCTTAACTTGTGAGTGTGATTGAACTCGAGAGAGTTTAATCGCAATTGGACATGATCTGGACCCATCCTCATTGGGTCTGGATCTTGTCCAATCTATTATTAAATTTGCTTGCGTTCAATCGAACTCACAAGTCTCTTTTAACTTACCTTTAAATTTTAAGGTTAATAGTTTAAAAAAAATTCATATTAAAAGCCAATGTTAAAAACATTAACCTTAAGGACGGTTAAAAGGGACACTTTGTTGACTTGTGAGTGCAATTGAACTCTCACAATTGGATATGATCCCAACTCAATAGTATTAGTATCCCTTGAGAGAGAGAGTGTGTGTGGAGAATGGATCACAGTCAATTGTGATTGAACTCCCGAGTTCAATCACAACAACAGGTCATTGACATATCCTTTTGAACCCCTGTTAACCGGGGTTAAGATTTACTTACCCTTAAGTTTCAACAATTAGCATTTTTTTTTTTTTGGTTATAAAAATTAAGGTTAAATTATTGCAACGTAAGGGTTAGTAAATCTTAGCCACAATTAATAAGAGTCAAAAAGGAGAGTTCAATCACAATTGATGTCCAATCTCGTGTGTGTGACAATGGCGTGAGAGAGAGTGTGAGTGGGGTGAGTGAGAGATCAGACAGAGAAGGCTGAAATGAAAATAAGAAAGAAAATGGCAAACAGATCATAGGTTCTCTTTCAAACCGACCACCCAATTACAAATTGGCATATGTTAGTGATATTATCATTTTATTTTAACTTTATTTTCTCTTTTCTAATGTGTTCAAATTTGATTGGTGTGGTTGAGAATAACCCTTTTTCGTTTGGGTATCTCAAACGAGTTGACGGACGCTCAACTATTTCCGTAACGTTTAACGTGTTTCCTTACTTCATGGGTACGTGTCAAGTAATAGTAGGCTCTACAAGGAATCCTTCTGAAGGTCTCTACAAACCTTCTCGACTCGATCTTCTCTTCACAAGATTGCCATGTGATCTTAGGATTTCAAAAAGGCTCTCCTGGGAAGGGAATCCCTACTCACTGTTCATGGATGAGAGGGATTCCCACCATATACCAATGAATCGATCCACGGGGCATCCAACTATTGGTTATGCACCGACTATTCTCGATGAGTGAGGATAATTCGAGAATGAGCGCTCCACTATCTCCTGCACATGCATATTCACTCCACTTGGGAGAGAATATGGCCAAGTGTACTATTAGAAAACGATTCATCCAATCCCCTAATTCCCCCACTAAAGGTTGGTTAGTTGGTGTCCTTTATGACAGATGCTCTATTATTCAACGAATCTACATTTGTAACTTGACTCCTTTTGAGTCCCATGGTCTCCTCCAATAATTCAACACGTGTCCCTTTTAATATTTTTTAATTTACAATCTTTAGGCTCAACCATCTAATCTTAATTTAAAAAAAATATATTTTTAAAAAATTAAATCTAAAGGTTAAAGTTGTTAACTAGAGTTAAAGAGCACCTACAATGTGAAATTCTCTACAGTCGTAATTGGACTCCTTGTGTTAGCCTAAATGTTACAACACTGTGTATCCTTAATAATTTTTTATGATAATTAACATAATAATGGAAAGATTATTTTTGTACTAATGGTTCTATGAAGTTTATGTAAAATTCAGATTAAAAAAACTTTAGCCCAACACACTCAAAGCATGATGTATGGAAAAGACTCAACATATCCAAGATGAACCAATCAAGAAGAAACATCCATATTTAAAGTTAAAGTCAAAATCAATCCTAAAGTTCAAGTCTGATCATCAATAACAACAAAAGTCATGAAGACTTATTTAAGTTAGAAGATCCAAGATCAAGTTGAAGACTATCTTTCAAAAAGATTCAAAGTAATTTTATTTATTTGAAAGAGTTTAAGACTTATGTAAAAAATGTTAGACATTTATGCCATCGAAAGCCAATATAAGACTTTTCTATATTGATTAGAGAAGCATCACATTCACACAACCAATTATAAAAGGTATTTATAATAATAATTACTGTTTTATTTGATGATGCCATAAAGTTCCATAGGTAATACTGTTGAAAAATCATGCAAAGGTTGCGAAGGAGATATGATTTTCCAGTTCCTTGTAAACCTAATATTGTTCGAAGCCTCTAGAGTACTGGTTTAGCGCTATACTTCATCATGGCTTGCACGTGTGTAGTTCTATAAGATAGTGTGATGAATTTCATTCACAGAGAGTGTTGATTCTTGACTAACATATGAGTATATGTAGTAAGTACATAATACTGAATGGGGTCACTAGTGGATACCCTATGGAATACACTGTCAGATTGTATTAGGGTTATCTATTCGACAAATTATCCTTAGACCTGAGAGGTTAACATCTTCTCAAACATCTATCTATATGACTTTGATGTGTCAATCGGCAATGTCTAATACACAGGACTAATGATATCATCTTGATATCATTATCCTTAGTTCTTTTTTAATGTTTCTTTAAAAGTGTTTTGTAAGTTCAGTTCAATGAAAAAATATTCATAAGAAAGAGTTCTATTCATAAGCTAGGGACTAGACAGTGGACTTGTTCCAATCCCGGAAGCTTATATGTGATATCGGATGATGGAAGAATTTATTTGTAAATATATTGTGAGATACTACTTACAAGCAATTCTCTAATTTCTAAAGGTTGATCATAATGTATTAATGGACATTATTGTGATTAGTGGAAATCTAGGGACTTAGATAACATTCTATGATCGTAAAGGAATTATAGGAAAGTGTTTCCTAGCAACAAGGATACACCTTAGTGGTGATGAAGCACTTGGTCTTGCAACCGGATGTAGGGAATCCAGATAAAAATTTATGCAAAAAATTGGATCCCGATGATCTTTACACCATTGAAAGCAATTAATACTATCTACAAGTTTTAGTCATATTACCTCGGTGAATGATGTTCACCGGTGAAGCAAAAACCAACTCGAACTGTCAGAACTCTTTGTAGAGATTTCTCGAAGAAATACTCGAAGCTCGATCCTTATTCTTCGCTATCCCTGCGAAGCCTTTGAATCTTTTCTTGGAATTGAAGAAGCAAAGAGGAGAAGTTGAATGTTGATGTAGACTTTTTATCACCCAAATACTAAGAGTTCAAAACCCTAAGCTTTAAATCACAAACTAGAAGCACCCTTGAAGCTCATGAAAATCCAAGGGAGAATTCCCTTGGGGTTCACGGTTTGGAGAGGAGAGGTGAGAGAAAGAAAAATGAGAGAGAGAGTACCCCTTGGACGGTTGGGGAGTTGTGTTATATTTATAGGACTTGGATCAAATCCAATCTTAATACAATTACAACTTATCCCTTAGATATTATTTAATAATAATAACTCTTATTATTAATTAAATAATAACCTAGTTTATCTATAACTACTTTACTCATAGTAAACCTACTAATTTAGGAGTCTTTTATAAAAGATGATTACTTAATTAAGAGGATTAACCAACAACCAACCAAAAAGAGGAATCCTAATCAAATTAGGAGACCACCACAAGAGCGGGCCGGGGGGGGGGGGGGGGGGGAGAGTCCCAAATTTCACATACACTGTTCATGTGAGTAGGGTTGTGAATAGTGTTGTGAACAGTGTCAATTCAAGGGAATTCGTAGCAGCCGGGCCTCTCATGCATATGGGTTGTGCCCAACGGGTTACCTTGGTGGGTTTAAGAACCTTCGGTTTGTTGGACATATATGCCCTCGAAAGCCAATAAGAGACTTTTCTATGTTGATTAGACAAGAATCATATTCACACAACCAACTATAAAGGGTATTTATATTAATTACTGTCTCATATGATGATGACATAAAGTTGCATAGGTAATATTGTAGGAAAATCATGTAAAAGTTGCGAGGAGATATGATTTTCCGGTTCCTTGTAAACCTAATATTGTTCGAAGCCTCTAGAGTACTGGTTGGGCATCGTACTTCATCATGGCTTGCACATGTGTAGTTCTATGAGATAGTGTGATGAATCTCATTCACAGAGAGTGGTGACTCTTGACTAACAAGTGAGTATATGTAGCAAGTACATAATACTGAACGGGGTCACTAGTGGATACCCTATGGAATACACTGTCAGATTGTATTAGGGTTATCCATTTGACAAATTGTCATTGGTCCTGAGAAGTTAATATCTTCTTAGACATCTGTCTATATGGCTTTGATGTGCCAATCGGCAATGTCCAATAAACAGGACTAACTTTGGGTACGTTGGGTCATGTACACAATGTTTGGAGAAGTGTGTAAACACTCAATAAGGAATCCACAACTCCTTAATTGGAGATAATGATATCAAGGTGATACTTGTTGAACTGAACTATTAAATCCAGTACTGGTGCTTTTCGGTAAAATGGTTTTTATCGAAGTTGATATTTTTAATATGGAAAAGTATATATATATATATATATATATATATGTCAGCTCTTTTCTAATGTTTCTTCAAAAGTTTTTTGGAGGTTCAGTTCAATGAAAAAGTAATCATGAGAAAGAGTTCTATTCATAAGCTAGAGACTAAGACAGTGGAATTGTTCCAATCCCGGAAGCTTACAAGTGATATTGAAATGTGGAAGGATTTATTTGTAAATATATTGTGAGATGGTACTTACAAGCAATTCTCTAATTTCTGGAGGTTAATCACATTATGTTAATGGACATTAATTGTGATTGGTGGAAGTCCAGGGATATAGATAAAATTCTATAATCCTAATGGAGTGTAGGAAAGGTGTTTTCTAGTAATAATGCTTTAACCAAAAGGTTGAGTACTTGGTCCCACAACCGGAAATAGGAGATCCCCTTAGATTCCACACACAAGGACCTTCTTAAAGTATTTAATTTAATTTATAATTAAATTAATTAATTTCTCTAAGTAATCACTATATGGTATAGTGAAGCTCTAAAAGGTGGAATCACATTGCATTTGAAAAACCAAATGGGTAGGACCCATTGGGAATTATTATAAAAGAATAATTCAAGTGACCAAAAGGGTTTTGGAAACCCTTTAGGCGTGTGGGGTGGGACCCACCTAGGGTGGGACGCCCACTTCAAGGAGGAATAATAATTGTTATTATTTTAATTAGTTTCTAATAACTAATATCCTTATTAGATAAGGTTAGTTAGTTACTAATTAAAGATTCCATAATTGTTAGGGATTCCATTAGTTAGTTACTAATTCAAGATTCCTTATTGCATAAAGATAAGATTAGTTAATAATGGATAAGGTTAGTTTCTTTTAAGATTAATCCTAATTGGAATAGGAGAGTAATCAATAAAGGAAACTATTGAGGAATCTTAATTGGATTAGGATAAGGTTAATGAATTATAATTGGATTACAATTCAAGCAACCAAGATGGAACTTATATAAAGGAGTGGATGCCTAGCCCTTTAATGAATATAATTGTCCAGAATTTTTTCTTCCCTCCCTCTCCTCAAGTTTACGCCCTGCCCTCTCCCCCTTTGAGGGTGTACGGTCACCCTTCCCCTTCTTCCTTTTTTGTTTGGTTTTTGATCTTGATGATCAAGAACAAGTTCTTTGAAGATCAAGATTGGATCATGTTTGATCAAGAAAGATTCTTGGATCAAAAAAAAGAAGAAAAGATAAAAGAGAATGGAGTTTGGAAGGGCCATTAGCTTCCATTAGAGAAAGCTTTAAAGGAAAAAAAAGGTTCGTGTGAATCGACAGGAGACTTGACACTTGTGAAGTTTTGCGAGTACTATTCTTATGTGGATTTGACTTAACAATTTCAAAGTTACAAAGGTGAATGTTATTCCTACCTTCATTGAATAAAATCAATTAGAATCTTAGTCAGATCTTGGGATTTGATGTATGCCCCACAAGAACTATTTTTCTAAAATTAAAAAGAGGCATACTTTCAGTGGTATCAGAGCCTTGGCTATGCTTCTCTTTGATTTTAGGGTATAATCAAATTTTAATTATATCAAGAATGCCTCCCCTATGAATTTTGGTTGTCCTAATCAATCAATCTTCTAGATTCTTGATTATTGGATAATCATTTATTGGGACTAAGGGATCCCTCTAGTTATTGAGGGAGAGATCAGACCCTTATGAAAACATCTTTTCACAAGGGATAGGTATTTAGAGATATCTAAATCTTGATTATAACCTTCAAGGATTTGGAAATCCTTTTAGAATATTAAATTAATTTGTTTAATTTATTTTAGAGAGCCCAGAGCAAGTTTTCCATTTGATATATACCACTTAGATACCCATTGATATTTTGGCTAGCAAATATAGATGAGATTTTATTTATTAAATGTTAATTAATAAATCCCATGGTGTTAGACACCCTTGCTTAAGTTTTCTTGGAGATTAAAGCTTATTTCGATTAAAATTGATTCATGGATTTTCGGATTTGTATTTGATTAGAAGGTTCGATACAGTTTCGGTATTCCGGCCATAACTTTGTGACCGTAAGTCTGATTTAGGTCTGTCAGTACATTGTTTCAAAGCCGTCGAAAAGATCTACAACTTTTGTGAAGAAAGTTTTTCCAGAATCAATCGTTTTGAGGATCAAAACTTGAGTCAAAAATCGAAAGCAGGAAAATGAGTTTTCTAAATTAATTTTCCAAGAGGCTTTCAAATTTTTCCTAAAATCCATTATTTGATTTAGGAGCATGAGATGCAATTAAATAGTGTAATGGGCTATCAATTAATCAAATAGTTTAATTATTTGATTTGAGAGCACGGGTTGAGATTTAATTAAATTGTTTAATTATGTACTCGAGTCCACTGGCTATCATTTAATTAAATGTTAATTATGATATCTTTTATGGTTTCTTAAAAAGTTTATGAGAATAATACCATAATTATTATAGTTGATTTGGATCAATTACATGTGCTCAGAATTACCGGCTACATAGTATTTATAAGTTTTTATTTGATTAATAGTTAATCAAGTAATTACATAAATGCCATTGGTTGAGATACAGGGTTTTATCTCAAGTGAATTTTAATTGATAGAGATCAATTATTTTATGGACATTTAATACTATTGTTTAGGGTATTATTTTATTTAATTTTTAAATCAAATAATCCCTAAAGCAGTTGGCCCTTATGGAAAATTTTGAAATCACCTATTATTGATTTTGAATTTATTTTGAAATCAATATAAAGTGATATTAAAAATTAGCAATTTACTGATTTTTATTTTGGTCTTTTAATAGTTATTAGATCAAAATAAAATGGAAGGGATTAGATCCCTAGCCTAGCCGAATTTAATATGGTGTTTTCTATTTATTTATCAATTGAGGAATGTGAGGATGAATTTTAGGGTTAGATTAAATTTTAGAGAAATTGTTTCTCTTAATGATTTCCCAAGCGTTAAAGGAAAATTGTTTTCTTTTAATGATGATCTAAAAACCCTAAGAATTCATTCTAGTCATGCTTGCTTTCTTTGCTCTAGGGTTTTTCTATTAAATGTTAATAAAGGCCTTAACCATATGGGAAAGAGTTCTCCTAGGGTTAGCAAAACCCTTGTTGAGGTTATGGACTTTCTAAGTAATTTTTCATACCATATTATTATTCATAGTTGATGAATAGTTAATATATATATTCTTGTTGAATGGTTGATGGGTTCCATGATCATGTCTTCTTCCCTCTCTATTCTCTTCTCTTTCTTCTTATGGATTGTACTCCCCTTGAGCACCCTATTTTGGGTGGTTTCTCAAGGTTTCTTATTTTGAATATAATGTAATCTTAGTATTAGGAGTTGCTGGTTTTTCTTTATAGAGAAATCATATTGAAGATCGAAGATGATGGTGATCGCATGGAGAATAAATCTTAGAAGGCATTCTACAAGAGTAGTTGTAGGATTTCTAAGATAGCATGATCATGTTGACCCATTGTGCGGCTATATTATGTATTTAATGTGATGATTTGTTATAACTTTTAGTTGCTTAGAAAAGTCCATAACCCTTATGATAATGTGATTATCGTTTTTGTGCAAATTTGGAATAATTGGATCAAATCTCATAATATGTGTTTTGTTGAAACATAAAAAGTTTGTGTTTAAATAAAACACATTATTATAGCCCTTTTGGACGTGATGCATGTAGTTCATGTTGAAATTTTTACGTGGAATATGTTACTTGCATGATTATGAGATAATTGTGCCTTAATTGGCATAGATGTAAGCTAACAATATTCACGATTATGAGAAGTGCTTGATTGACACTTATAGATCCTAGTAGAGGTCTTAGAGAGTTGTTTAAAGGCTTTCATAATTTCTTTTAGACTTAGGGTTGGTGAACCCTAATGTGCTAAAAATAATTCGTAGAGAATTAAAGGGTAATATAGCCCATTTTGACTTATGGGTTTTAGTGATGCACATGGATACTTTATAATTGTTATTTTGGGCCCATGGTGCTTGGTATGACCAATGGTCCCTTATATGGATGTATGAACCATTTAAAGCCCACTGATGTTAAAAATGACATTTGTACCCTTGGATTAGATCCATTAAGATTTCTGGGGCTAGTGGGAGTTCATTGGAATTAGTTTGATCTAATTAAATAGAAATTTGATTTATTATCATGTGATGATATTTGTATATTATTTTATACATGTGATACAATGATAAATATTGTGAATGCTTTTTATATATGCATTAGACGTATAATTTATTCATGATATTCTGTTTTCCCTCAAGAAAAATATTAAGTGAATTAAATGGGCTAATCTATCCTACGGGATAATATTGCCCTATGACCTTCCATTATCAATAAGACTAGGAATTAATTAGCCTGAGTCTTGTCTTGCCAAAAGGTATTGACATAATTCAGTCTGAGTTAAACTCCTAGAGCCTTATTTCTATAGTAGATAGGTTTGTGTATGGCCTGATAGGGAGTGTTAACTAAAATGGGGGCACAGCCCTACTTGATCATATGACGAACCAGAATGATGGGTTTCACTTAACCAAGGAACATGACGGCTGAAACAGTGACAATCATGTTGTCCTTGGAGGTCGCAAGAAAATTGAGAATCACTGATTTACATAAGGAGTTATGCATGAAACGCTCAGTGATGGATAGTTACTATCCACCTTGTAGTGCATGTGTGGTACTATCCTAAAATGGAAGATTGCATGTGTATTATAAGGCACCCAATGCTCATCAGAAATATGAAGTAGCATATTTCCTAATTTTATAGATTGAGGGGTCTATGAAATTTGATTGAATGATGAGCAATATCATCAAAGATTGGAAGCCCTGATCTAATGATATTATAATGTGTGAAATATTATGATGAATGTTTTATCGTTATATCATTCTATAACTACCTTATCAAGACTTTAATGAGAATCTCTTGACCAATTCAAAGTGCTTGGAATGGAAAAGGAATCTCAAGTTTGTGCTTACCATCTAAAGAATTGCCCAAGTTCTCACTACTAATGGTAAATGTCATTTAAGATGTTTACAGAATACAATAGGGCTGCTAGGCAGTTTATTATATAAAATGACAAGTAGACACCAAGTTGACTAGGGAAACCCAGTCACAAAGAATATGATAGAGATCATTGGATTCATAAATCCCAATTCTTGGTGCTGAGATAAATTGAAATAAATTTATGGGATAAGAGGATATGATTCTCGACAAACTCCCGGAGTCCTTTAATATGGTTATGTTGAACAAGTAGGAAATCAGATTGTCTGAAATCTCACATGTTGCATATGGCTAAAAACCTTTGAAGAGTTCAATGCTCTTTGCAAAGATGTTCAAAAGAGTTGGATTTTTCTAAATCCTGAGAATTTATGCAAAGGAAAGAAATCCAAGATTTTCCATTGGAAAGGTTTTCTGGTAGTATGGACAAGGGCTCTTCAGAAAAGAAAAGAAAGAAAGTATAAGGATTGTGCTTCATAGTGAAGCAATTGGTCATTGGATACAAGACAAACCTTTGGAAGGATTGTCCAGTTTGTATACTCATCAAGTCTAACTTAATTGTTGGAACCTCCAGCTCCTAATGCTTGGTATGATCTTGCATAAGTGCAATAGTTGCATGTTTGTACAGGAGAAGGAGAAATCTAAGAAGATAAAACTTCTACTTGGGAATGAGACAAAAGTTGGATGATCATAATTATATGAATCTTCCATTAAAAGGTAGCTAACTTTATTTCACTTTCTTTGAAAAGTTCAAGGAATTCCGCATTGAAATAAAGAAATAGCTAGGTACGCCTTCCATGATTGAGAAGAGTACCTCTTAATAGAAATTTCATAATTTACTCTCATTACATCTTGTCTCAGATAATTCCCATAACAAACCATAGCATGATGGTGTTGTTAAATCGAATTATATTGGATATGATTTGATGGAAGATGAGCTTGAGATTCGCATTAGAGATACTTAGTCTCTATTTCTGGATAACAAAAGATATTTGTAAATGAAATTTATCCAGATCAATGATCTCTAAGACCTAGAGGGGGGGTGAATAGGTCTATCTAATAATTTCTAACCAATTTTAATTTTTCAATTAATATGTTTAAAAATCAATGATTAACTCAATCAGACAATCCACACAAATCAAACACAGAAGATTTTTACGTGGAAAACCCTAATGGAAAAAACCACGGGACCTTGTCCAGCAATAAACTTCACTATGAAAAGATATCAAGTACAAGATAAGACCTTACCAAAACAGAAACGACGTTCCTAGGTATAGACTCTTACTCTTGATTTCCACGAACCAGCAGGTTCGATCTCCGCCTTAGCAGCTTCGGTTCCACACCGACCAAATCTTTTCAAGCAACTTCAAATCCACGATCACACACGATCGATCTCCTTCCACGAAGGCTCCGGATCAAACACCGGACACACACACAAGGTGTAGGGTTGTGAATCAATTTAGTAAATTTCAAACCCTAGAGGGATCTCATACAGATCTGAGATCACACAATGCAAGATCAAAGATTTGTCTAGATCCGGAGTAGAACCTTTTTCTTCTCTTTCTTCTAATTGTTTTTATTAGATGAAAATATGTATAACCATTCACAATGGTTATACCTTGTTTTTATTAGATCACACAATGCAAGATCCATTACCTGTCTAGATCCGGAGTAGAACCTTTTTCTTCTCTTTCTTCTATCTTCTTTAAGCTTTAGCTCTTCTCTTCTTTTCTGACAAGTTGAACATGACTCGACGACTCGACTCAACTGACCTATCTAATGATCACGGAATTTGCCAACACCTATTTAGGGATTTACAATCTCCCCCTTTGGCAATTCCGGGACAAAACAAAACTAATTCATATACTAGGTTCAAATTTTCCCAATTGATTCAAAAATGGAAAATTGACCTTTACATGACTCAAAAATAATTACATGACTTTTGACATGTTAACTTGTCATGATTTACCAAACTTAGAACCTGTTTGCCTGCACATGCTAAATCAAAAACCTGTGAAGCATGGGAAATAACATATAAGATGAAAATATGTATAACCATTCACAATCCATAACAGGTATGAAAATATGTATAACCATTCACAATAACCATTCACAATCCATAACATCTATAATACCATTCTCCCCCTTTTTGGCTCGAAATGCCAAAGGTGGATTAGAAAAGAAAAGCATAAACCATTGAAAGGAGATGAGATAGAAAGTAATGAGCATAAACCATTCAAATGTATACATCCATAACAAGTCAATAATAACCAAGAAGGTTTGTACTAAGTACAACCAAGACAAAATACATCAAAATGGTAAACAAAGTCCGTCACTCGACTAAAAAACAACTTCTATCACGAACCATCACTCTTGCTCATCATCAGAAGTGAGCTGTGACTCATAGTAAGCTCGAAAATCTCTAACATCTCTCTGTACTCCAAGCACTGCTGCATCGAGAGATCCAAGTCTACCACGAACCTCTGTAGTAAACTCCTCGTATGAAGAAATATGAGTCCGGAGATCCATCTGCATCTCTCTCATCATCCTCCCAAGATCGTCTATAGTGGTCGGAGGAGGACGAGATGACCCAGCACCAACTTCTGCTCCCTCCTCTGTATCTCGTACTGACGCATGTGAAAAACTCTGAGCTAGGGTCTTTTTGGTGATTGGACCCTTAGGAACTCGAGTAGGAACACCAGGAGGAGCGATAACTCCTTGAGAACCAAGAAGTTTAGTGATGAGTGAACCAAATGGTAGGGCTCCAACTGCTGTATTAGTTTGATGGGCTTGGATCATCAAGTCAATGATGTGAGCGGCAAGATCAATATCACGCCCACGTAGAAGACTAAACAAAAATCTAGCTCTATCTTCCCTAAGGTCTGCAGTATGAACCTTTGGATGGATATTTGCACTCATAACTAGGTTTACTAGTCTAGCATCCTTAGTGAGTTTCGCCACTTCAATAAGAGACCCAACCCAAAACGTAGGAGTACCACTTAGAAAGGTAACAACATGTTCCATGGAGTCTTTATCCTCATCAGTTTTATAAATATAAGGATAATATGCATTTGGAACTCGAGGACACCCAAGGAATTTAGAAACCAAATCAGCATTTATGACAACAGATTGTTCTAATGCTCGAGATTTGAATGACCATTTTTTCTGGTTGATTTCAGAAAAATTAGAGTAAAATTCTCTAACTAACTGGACAGAAGCAGGACCGGATAAGGTAAGTATACCTTCCCATTGACGATCTGAAATGAGAGTAGGAAGATAATAATCACCAAAATCAGAAATATGTATGTCCCTTTCAACCATAACACCTTTCTTGCTAAAATACTCACTATAGAGTTGAGCAGCAGTAGGACTGATAAACTGGGATAACTTACTGGACTGGGAAGATGAAGCTTTACCTTTATTTTTCCGAGTTTTATCAGCCAGAGATTTTTGACGATTCTCAATTGTAGAATCAATCATTCTACGAATTGGCCTGTCCCCAATGGAAATACCATGCCCTATTGGAGTGAAAGTAAAGGGCTCTAGGTTTTCCTCATCTTGAGGAGGATCCTCTTGGTTGTTGAGGACCAACCTCCGACGTTTGGGGATGCCAGACATGAGATAGGCAAGAAGGATTAACGACAAAACGAAAGCCATTGAAGAAAATGCAAGAAATGATGCCCTAGATGAGAAAATCAATCTAAAGCAAAGAAAATGCACAACTCTTACCTTTTAGATGCTTGGGAAACCTTTAGAGTAGAATGGAATGTTCGTAGGAAAGATTTGGAGGAGAGGAAACCGAGAGATCGCTCTGGAGATCGGAGAACAAGTGAACAAAAAAAATAGAAATGAGGGTTTTATAACCCTGTTCACGAAAGACCGATCGATCGGTCTTTAGCACCGAGCGATCGGTGGTCTGAAAATTTTTCAAAAATTTTTACGGTTAAAACCTTTTCTCCCCCTCAACCAATGGAACATTTAAAATACATTTTCACCTCAAAATGACCAACTTATAAAAAAATTTGCAACATGTGATTTCATAAAAATCATAGATAATAATCACCCAAGAATTGATATATCAAGTATAGGCATAAACAAGGATTATGAAAACATTAATTGATTTTCACCGGTGATTAAATATGGTATTTGCATCAAATTCACAATCAGAGTCAAGATACAATTAGAAGTAATGTGAGTATGAAATCAAAATTCATTACTTGACTCGTTGAATTGGTTTCCTTCCTTAATCTAGATTTTGACATTATATTTCAAATGGGACTCTAAAATTTTCAAAAACTAGTGTTAAAACCAATAATCATCCATATTTATCTGATGAGCAATTTTTACCCCATATTTGACTAATAAATTTATTTCATTTCTTTTTCAGTCAAATTGTACTCATTATGTAAATTCTTTTTGGAGTACACATATATAGACACTAGCACACTGGTGACTTTCACTCAAGTGAGAAGGTAGCTCTTTCTAATGACAGTAGGGGCTTTCACACTAGCAATCCATATAGATACCTACTGTTTGTCTAGGTAGCCATTACTCACTGTTTGCATTCACTAGTAGCTATCACACAAACTCACAGGTAGTCCTCTCCATGTCAATAATTTTTATATCTAGGGGGCTCACCTTATGGAATTTTTTATGACATTGGTTATACTAGATTTGATTAATCTAGGGAACCATATGGTATAATATCAGAACCTTTATTTAGGAACTAAAACCATCTAAAGAATCAGTCAGAGTGCTTGTGCAAATTAGAACATCATTGTATGCTCAACTCTAACTGAGGTTAATTAGCATGACCAAATTCAATCACAAGATCGAACCAACAATTGAACTTTCCTATTTTATTCAATCCTATGATATATTTATCCTTGGATTATATGGTTAAATATGATTTCAAGGAAATAACATTAAGCTAAAAGATAGGATAAATAAGGTCATACAAACACATTATTTTTTGCAATATTTTTCAATTTTTTGAATGTTTTTGGATTTTTATTACTTAAAGAAAATAACAAAAAAAATAGCTCTATGACTTAAATAGAACATGAAAAACACATAGGCTATAAAACAAGTACACCATTACTCAACTCCACACAAACCGATGGATTTCCTAAGGAGTTCAAACCTAAGGGAATCTAAAGGTTTTGTGAGAATGTCCGCATATTGATTCTCTGTTTGGACATACTCAATAGACACAACTTTTTGCTCAACAAGATCACGGATGAAGTGATGCCTAATGTCTATATGTTTTGTGCGAGAGTGTTGCACAGGATTTTTGGAGATATTGATTGCACTTGTGTTATCACAATACACAATCATAGTGCTTTGATCAATTCCATAATCCTTCAACATCTGTTTCATCCACAGAAGTTGGGTGCAACAACTACCAGCAGCAATATACTCAGCCTCGGCTGTAGACAAGGAAATGGAATTCTGCTTTTTGCTAAGCCAAGCAACTAAGCAGTTTCCAATATAGAAACACCCGCCGGAGGTGCTCTTCCTATCATCAGTATTTCCAGCCCAATCAGCATCAGAATACCCCACAACAATGACATTTGTATCGAAAGAATACCAGAGGCCTAAGGACAAAGTTCCACTCACATAGCGAATGATACGCTTGACAGCAACTAAGTGAGACTCTTTGGGATTTGCTTGATAACGGGCACATGCTCCAACACTAAAGGCTATGTCGGGTCTAGTAGCAGTTAGGTAGAGCAAACTACCAATCATGCTTCTATAATTAGTCTGATCGACATCCTTCCCTGAAGTATCTTTACTAAGCTTTATAGTAGTACTCATAGGAGTCCTAGCATGCTTAGCAAAACTCATTCCAAATTTCTTCACTAAATTTTTTGCATATTTGATTTGAGATACTGAGATCCCAGAATCCAATTGCTTGATCTGAAGACCAAGGAAGAAACTTAGCTCACCAACCATGCTCATTTCAAATTCATTTTTCATTTGTTCAGCAAATGAATGAGCATGTAAGTCTAATGTGGAACCAAATACTATGTCATCAACATATATCTGGGCGATGACAATATCACCTTTCACTTTCTTTATGAAAAGGGTTCTGTCTACTCCCCCTCTCGAAAATCCGTTTTCCAAGAGATAAGTAGTCAGCCTCTCATACCAAGCTCTTGGAGCTTGTTTTAAACCATAGAGGGCCCTTTTTAGTCGATAAACTTGATCAAGGTGATGTGGATCTTCAAACCCTTTTGGTTGTTCCACATAGACTTCTTCATGTAGAATGCCATTCAGAAAGGCACTCTTAACATCCATTTGAAAAAGTTTGAATTTCATATTACAAGCCACAGCTAGAAGAATTCTTATTGATTCTAGCCTGGCTACAGGAGCAAAAGTTTCATCGAAGTCAATACCTTCAATTTGGGTATATCCTTGTGCAACTAACCTAGCCTTATTTCTTATGATAGTACCTTTTTCATCAGATTTGTTCTTGAAAATCCATTTGGTACCTATCACATTTGTATTATTAGGCCTAGGTACTAAATACCAAACATCATTCCTAGTAAACTGAAGTAACTCTTCTTGCATTGCATTTATCCAATTATCATCTGCAAGAGCTTCAGCTACATTCTTGGGTTCAAAAGATGAAGTATAGCAAATGTAGCTAACTTCATTTTCAATTTGTTTCCTCGTTCTCACTCCACTTTCAACATCACCAATAATATCAGTGGAGGTGTGAGGACTCATGACCCTAGGATGTGTAGGTTTTAATGGAGATGTTTGCTTATCAATAGGTGAAGTTGAAATAATTTCAACATCTTCATTTTCAGCACTTTCATCATCCTCACATTGCACATTTTCAACACCAGAGTCATCCACAATTACATTTATGGACTCCATAATTGTAGAGGTTCTCAAGTTATACACTCGATAAGCTCTACTGTTGGTGGAATACCCAAGAAATATCCCTTCATCACTCCGGGATTCAAATTTTCCCAGTTGCTCTCTATCCTTAAGGATATAGCATTTACTTCCGAATTCTCGAAAGTACTTGACACTAGGTTTCTTGTTATTCCACATCTCATATGGGGTTTTCCTTGTTCCAGGTCTTACAAAAACTCTATTAACTATATAGCAAGCAGTGTGAACTGCCTCAGCCCAGAAATGAGAAGCTAGATTGTTGCTATGAAGCATAACTCTAGCCATCTCTTGGAGAACCCTGTTCTTCCTCTCTACTACACCATTCTGCTGAGGTGTAATAGGTGCAGAAAATTCATGTTTGATACCAGACTCATCACAAAAGTCGTTGTACTTAGAGTTTTCAAACTCCTTTCCATGATCACTTCGAATTCGAGTGATTGGGCATCTTTTCTCATTTTGAATTTTCAGGCAAATACTTTTGAAATTGTCAAAAGCATCGGATTTCTCTCTTATAAATGCCACCCAAGACATTCTAGAGAAATCATCAACCATGACTAGGATGTATCGCTTTCCACCTAGACTTTCAGTTCTTGTAGGACCCATAAGGTCCATATGAATTAATTCCAGTGGATATGAAGTAGCAATACTTGAAGTCTTCTTATGTGGGGTCCTAATTTGTTTACCAATTTGACATGGCCTACACACAGCAGTAGAAGGCTTTCCTAGTTTGGGAACACCTCTCACAAGCTCTTGCTTAGAGATTTTACATAGGTCTTTAAAGTTCATGTGACCTAGTCTTCGGTGCCACAAATCAACCTCCTCAATTCTAGTCTTATAACAGACATTTGAGGGAATAGTACTGGGAGTTAGGCCGTAGCAATTGTCAGTGGTTCTCAATCCTTCTAGAACACACTTACCTTTACCATTAATGACTAAGCATTTATTTTGGGTAAAGTGCACAGCATGATTATCATCACATAGTTGACTTATGCTAATTAAATTAGCTTTCAGTCCTTCAACAAACAAGGCATCTTTCAATTTAGGTATGCCTGGTGAATTGATGATACCCTTTCCTTTGACTAAAGACTTGCTTCCATCACCAAAAGTAACAGTCCCATCAGGACAGTCCTCAAATTGAATAAATAAGGACTTGTTACCTGTCATATGCCGAGAACACCCACTATCGAAGTACCACATTTCTGTGTTTTGGGCTTTCAAGGCAGTATGAATGACAAAGCACTTAAGGTCTTCCTTTCTCACATACACAGTCTTTAAACTTTGTTTAGATCTTTGATCATTAATCTGTGTAGTAGAGACCTTTTTCTTTTTTGTCCTCCTTGACCTTTTTCTGTTTTGTTCAGTTCTAGTTTTTTGATAAGTCAAATTATTTCCTCTTGAATAATCATTTGGAATAAATTGACCAGTCCTTGTCCTAGAGATTTGAGCAATTCTGTTAACATCATCGCTCAACATTCTAGACTTTTCAGCTAGAACTTGAATCTGCCTTTGAAGAGTCCCTTGACTCAGATTTTGGTTCCATGAACCATTTCGGGGAGCTCTCCTAAATGCATTACAATTAGGTCGAATGTGACCTCTCACACCACAAAAGTGACATGTGGGTATGAATCTTGGTAGAGGAGGAAGATTTCTTCTAACTGGAATTTGATTCCTTAAAGCATTCACTCTAGGAGCTGTATATCTAGGCTTTACAAAATTTGTATAAGCCTTAGTACTTGATGTAGAAGGTAAATTTTCTTTGGGTTCAGAATGTATTGGCTCAAACACTGCACTAGCCATTGTTCCAACAGCTAAAGGACCAGTTGGTGTGTCAACATGTCCTATCCCAGATCTACTAGAATTTGATCCATACTTTCTGACTAATTCATCTAGGCAGCTGGTGTTACCAAACATTCTCACTTCTTTTTCAAGAGTATAGACCTTCTGAATCAAGTCAGTCTTGTCTTTAAGGGTAATTTGGTGTTCTTTTTCAAGAAATTTCACCTTATCAACAAGAGAGACTTTAAAAGTTTCCAGCTCCATTTGCAGAGTTTTTAACTCTTCAATTTCTTTCATGGAAGTGTCTCTTTCATCTTCTAATTTTCTGACCACATTAGTCAATGAGACATTCTCTTCCAAAAGACATTGAACTTTTATAACAAATGCTTCTTTTTCATTTTCCAACTGACTAACTAGTGCACTCTTCTCTTCTGCTACTAGTTTACAGATATCTCTTTCATTTTGAATGAATTTGAGTTTTTTGCTCAAAGAGATTTTTGTTTTAGTCAGTTTTAAACTTTCAGCATACAACTTATCATAAGTTGTTTTCAAATCTTCATCACTTTCAGAGTCAGTTTGACTCTTCTGTAAGTCATCACTTGACTCAGTATGAATGCTTTCATCACTTCTATCCTTTTCATCAACCGCAGAGGTAGTCTCAAGAATCCCAGATAGGGAAACAGTGAAAGCCGTATGATTTCCAGTATCTTCACTTGAAGAGGAACTGTCCGATTCTTCATTCTCGGAATCACTGTCATCCCAACAGGCATTCATCACCTTGCCCTTACTCTTCTTCTTGTTAGGACAGTTAGGTGAAATATGTCCGAAGCCATGGCATTCATAACATTGAACACCTTGGGATTTCTTGTCGCCACTTTTGGAATTTTTCTTGTTTTCCCAGGGCTTAGACTTTGACTTATCAAAAGATTTTCCTCCCTGTTTGGGATTAAACCTCTTTTTCGTTCTAAAAAATTTTCGAAATTTTTTAACGAAAAGAGCCATTTCTTCCTCATTCATTTCTCCATCACTGTCATCCTCATCCAAAGTTTCCTTGATGGTTTTCAAGGCTAAAGATTTATTCTTCTTGGATGGACGTAGATTGAGTTCATAGGTTTGGAGGGATCCAACCAATTCCTCAATCTTCAGAGAGTCAACATTTTTACTCTCTTCGATTGCAGTGACTTTGGGTTGAAATCTCTCTGGGAGAGATCTAAGGACTTTTCTAACTATTTTGGACTCAGATATTTTCTCACCTAAATTGAAACTAGCGTTGACAATGTCACTAAGTTTTGCATAGAATTCATCAAAAGTGTCATTGTCGTCCATGTTTAAATGTTCAAATTTGGTGGTTAACATTTGGAGTTTTGAGATTTTAACAGTGGTAGTACCCTCATGGGTAATTTCAAGAATGTCCCAAGCCTCCTTTGCTGTTTCACATGAAGAAATTCGTCTGAATTCCTCAGCAGTGACTGCAGTAAAGATAGCATTGAGACCTTTAGTGTTCCATCCACTTGAATCAAGCTCTTCTCTGGTCCATTCATCAGAATATTTGACGACAGTCAAATCACCTACAGTTTTTACGGGCGTAGTCCACCCATTCTGTATAGACATCCAAATTCTCTCGTCAATTGATTTGAGAAAGGCTCTCATTCTAGCTTTCCAGTATGCATAATTATTTCCATCAAAAAGTGGGGGACGAGAGACGGATCCTCCTTCTCTTAGAGTACTCATGATCACGGATAATACAAGATCACACTTAAGGGATTAGCCTTATCAGTGAACTAGTTCTGATACCAATTGAAATTTATCCAGATCAATGATCTCTAAGACCTAGAGGGGGGGTGAATAGGTCTATCTAATAATTTCTAACCAATTTTAATTTTTCAATTAATATGTTTAAAAATCAATGATTAACTCAATCAGACAATCCACACAAATCAAACACAGAAGATTTTTACGTGGAAAACCCTAACGGAAAAAACCACGGGACCTTGTCCAGCAATAAACTTCACTATGAAAAGATATCAAGTACAAGATAAGACCTTACCAAAACAGAAACGACGTTCCTAGGTATAGACTCTTACTCTTGATTTCCACGAACCAGCAGGTTCGATCTCCGCCTTAGCAGCTTCGGTTCCACACCGACCAAATCTTTTCAAGCAACTTCAAATCCACGATCACACACGATCGATCTCCTTCCACGAAGGCTCCGGATCAAACACCGGACACACACACAAGGTGTAGGGTTGTGAATCAATTTAGTAAATTTCAAACCCTAGAGGGATCTCATACAGATCTGAGATCACACAATGCAAGATCAAAGATTTTAATCTATACTTGCATTCTCTAGGATCTAAGAAAGAGGAGGGATCAACAAAGATCTAATAAAAACAATTAGAAAAACCCTAGAAGAGTTTCTCAGACCTCTACTCTTTCAAAAATTATCAAAGACATGAATTAGGTCTCTCAAAAGTTGTTTATATAGGGTTAAAAAAAGAATCCAGAAAAAGAAAAATTCTTTTTACGGGGACCGATCGATCGGTGCTCACAACCGATCGCTCGGTTCACAACGGATCGATCGGTTCTAATGACCGATCGCTCGGTCTTAAAACATCTCTCTGGAAAATTTCCCCATACAAATATTTAGTCCAGTCGATAGCCACCGATCGATCGGTAGGCCACCGATCGATCGGTCGCAATACCGAGCGATCGGTTGAGACAGAATTTTTGCCAAAATTAATTCATTTTATTTTTATTTGATTCAACTAAGATCAAATAACTTTGGTAGGCTTAAAACTATCCTCCTAGGTATTTTTAGGGTTATCTAAGTCAAATCAAACCTAGGTAGGGGTCTCTAAGTCCATTACCTGTCTAGATCCGGAGTAGAACCTTTTTCTTCTCTTTCTTCTATCTTCTTTAAGCTTTAGCTCTTCTCTTCTTTTCTGACAAGTTGAACATGACTCGACGACTCGACTCAACTGACCTATCTAATGATCACGGAATTTGCCAACACCTATTTAGGGATTTACAGTAAACAGGAATACAAGTTTCCTAGTAGAGAAACTAAATCTAGAATTGTTCTAGAAGCGGAAGCCCAATAGACCGATAACTATGAGAATTGATAGAGATCAACTCTCTACTCTCACTATACCTAAATAATACACTAGAACCCACAGGTCCCAGAATCTGTAGATGGACACTAACTTTTATTCTGATGAAGTAATCCAAACTGTTTGATTTTCATCTAAGAATAAAAGTATCATTTGTGTGTAAATTGGTTAGTGGAAGCATAATTACTTTCCTGGCTCTATGCAAAGATAATATTCTTTTCATTGTGAATGAAGTATGAATATTATTCTTCTCTTAGATTTGATCGAGCAATTTTACAATGAAGGAAAAAAACTTTGACATCATGTTTTCTTAGTCTTAAATAGTTTAGAGACAAAAAGGAAAATGATATTGTTATTCTCCCAATAACAATCATGTTTTCGTGCAAGTAAGATTTCAAGAAAAGAGTTTCTACCTTTATGGGATGGAATCTGTTTCTCTTAGATATATGATATCATGAGAAAGTATACTTGTACTAGATCAGATATTTATCACATGTTGATGTGATAAGATATTGTTCAGATTAGTCCAAAGCATTGTACAATGGTAAAGCACAAGCATGTTAACTTCTGAAAATGACTGTTGGACAGTATCATTTTTGTTTAGTCTTTTGAGACAGTGGTTTTTGATAATAAATTTGCAAGAGTTGCAAGTGTTATTGCATCACTACAATAGTTGTGGTAAAGCAGACATGACAGACCCATACATATTAAGTTATGTCTCAATTGGTGTTTGAGAAACATCACTGAGAACATATATGCCCTCGAAAGCCAATAAGAGACTTTTCTATGCTGATTAGACAAGCAACATATTCACACAACTAACTATAAAGGGTATTTATATTAGTTACTGTCTCATATGATGATGACATAAAGTTCCATAGGTAACATTGTAGGAAAATCATGCAAAGGTTGTGAAGAGATATGATTTTCCGGTTCCTTGTAAACCTAATATTGTTCGAAGCCTCTAGAGTACTGGTTGGGAGCCGTACTTCATCATGGCTTACACATGTGTAGTTCTATGAGATAGTATGATGAATCTCATTTACAGAGAGTGGTGACTCTTGACTAACATGTGAGTATATGTAGCAAGTACATAATACTGAACGGGGTTACTAGTGGATACCCTATGGAATACACTGTCAGATTGTATTAGGGTTATCCATTTGACAAATTGTCCTTAGACCTGAGAGGTTAACATCTTCTCAGACATCTGTCTATATAACTTTGATGTGCCAATCGGCAATGTCCAATACACAGGACTAACTCCGGGTACGTTGGGTGATGTACACAATGTTTGGAGAAGTGTGTAAACACTCAATAAGGAATCCACAACTCCTTAATTGGAGATAATGATATCAAGGTGATACTTGTTGAACTGAACTGTTAAATCCAGTAATGGTGCTTTTCGGTAAAATGGTTTTTATCGAAGTTGATATTTTTAATATGAAAAGTATATATATATATATATATAATTGGAGGTTCAGTTCAATGAAAAAGTAGTCATGAGAAAGAGTTCTATTCATAAGCTAGGGACTAAGACAGTGGAATTGTTCCAATCCTGGAAGCTTACAAGTGATATCGAAATGTGGAAGGATTTATTTGTAAATATATTGTGAGATGGTACTTACAAGCAATTCTCTAATTTCTGGAGGTTAATCATATTGTGTTAATGGACATTAATTGTGATTGGTGGAAGTCCAGGGATATAGATAAAATTCTATAATCCTAATGGAGTGTAGGAAAGGTGTTTCCTAGTAACAATGCTTTAACCAAAAGGTTAAGTACTTGGTCCCACAACCGGAAATAGGAGATCCCTTTAGATCCCACACACAAGGACTTTCTTAAAGTATTTAATTTATAATTAAATTAATTAATTTCTCTAAGTAATCACTATATGGTATAGTGAAGCTCCAAAAGGTGGAATTACATTGGATGTGAAAAACCAAATGGGTAGGACCCATTGGGAATTATTATAAAAGAATAATTCAAGTGACCAAAAGGGTTTTGGAAACCCTTTAGGCGTGTGGGGTGGGACTCACCTAGGGTGGGACGCCCACTTCAAGGAGGAATAATAATTGTTATTATTTTATTTAGTTTCTAATAACTAATATCCTTATTAGATAAGGTTAGTTAGTAACTAATTAAAGATTCCCTAATTGTTAGGGATTCCATTAGTTAGTTACTAATTCAAGATTCCTTATTGGATAAGGATAAGATTAGTTACTAATGGATAAGGTTAGTTTCTTTTAAGATTAATCCTAATTGGAATAGGAGAATAATCAATAAAGGAAACTATTGAGGAATCCTAATTGGATTAGGATAAGGTTAATGAATTATAATTGGATTACAATTCAAGCAACCAAGAGGGAACCTATATAAAGGAGTGGATGCCCAGCTCTTTAAGGAATATAATTCTCCAGAATTTTTTCTTCTCTCCCTCTCCTCAAGTTTATGCCCAACCCCCTCCCCTTTGAGGGTGTACGGTCACCCTTCCCCTTCTTCCTTTTTTGTTTGGTTTTTGATCTTGATGATCAAGAACAAGTTCTTTGAAGATCAAGATTGGATCTTGTTTGATCAAGAAAGGTTCTTGGATCAAAGAAAAGATAAAAGAGCATGAAATTTGGAAGGGCCATTAGCTTCCATTAGAGAAAGCTTTAAAGGAAAAAGAAGGTTCGTGTGAATCGACAGGAGACTTGACACTTGTGAAGTTTTGCGAGTACTATTCTTATGTGGATTTGACTTAACAATTTCAAAGTCGCAAAGGTGAATGTTATTCCTACCTTCATTGAATAAAATCAATTAGAATCTTAGTCAGATCTTGGGATTCGATGTATGCCCCCCAAGAACTGTTTTTCTAAAATTAAAAAGAGGCATACTTTCACGATTATGAGTTATGAGAATGAAGTAGAGGTTGGATTCAAGGTAGATGGGGTATGAAAATACCCTAAGTGTCAAGAGGAACGTCTTAACATTATCCTCAACTTGAGAGAAGTCTAATTTTCTCACCTCTTATCGGAATCAAGTGATTCTCGAACCATTAGAACCATATTAGAACCCTCTTTGAAGTTCATGTTGACCACTTTTCTTGATTGTGGGTCAAGGTTAAGTCAACCGTTCGATTTCCAAAATCGGATCTGCTGCAAAAATGGGTTTATGAAACTCATTTGCAAATCAGTTGTCTTTAGAGCCATTTTTGATAAATTAAAACTTAAAATTTGAATTCTTATAAAACATCAAAGTTGTTCCTCTTTGAATGATGAATCCAATGCATGTTAAATGTCAAAATTTGATAAGGGAGTCAAAAGTTATGACCGAAATACCAAAATAGGGAAAAATAGCAAAAATCTGCAAAGCACCGGTCACTACCGAGAGCTCGGTCATAAGCACTGACCACTCGGTCCACTACCGGTAGCTCGGTATTGACTGGTCCTTCGCGTTTTGCAGAAATTTCATTAAGGGTTTTTTGGTCTTTTGGCCACTCCACCCTTACTTTTAAGGGCTCGATCCAAGGGTGTTCATAAACACCCTTAGCAATATTTTGAGAGAGAGGAAGAGAGGAGAAAAGGGGTTTTCTCCTAGGCATCAACTTGAGAGAGATCAAGGGTTTGAGAACCGAAGATTATCCCAAAAGCTTGGATTTCTCAAATCTACCCTCAAGCACGTGTAGACTTCATTCTCCAAGCTAGGGCAACATTTTTTACGGCATTTTTCAAGGGTTTTTTTCCCCCAAATCAAGCATCCTTCAAGCAAGGGTCCTCCTCTACCATTTGAGGTTCTAATCCAAGGTTTTTCTTCAAGATCAAGCCTTGATCTCAAGGTTAGTACACCCTACTAACTACTTTAGTAATAACCTAGGTTTATTTTAAGAGCATGTTTGTAGATTCCTTTAGTTCATCATTTTCTTGATTTGTTTTATTAAATCCTAAAATTTAAACAAGATAAAGAAGAAGTTGTGGATGTGTTAATGTGTGGTTAAGGTGATGGATGTCAAATGGATATGATGGATGTATGTTGGAAGATGGTGGATGGGCATTTTACACATAACGAACACACGTGTATTATGGATGAAATGTATGTACTAAGAAAATGGTTAGAAATAAGTTGTATACAAAGTGTTTGAAAAAATGCATGAATAAGGTAAAAACCTAAGGCTAAGAACAAATGAATGAAAATGAAGAAAATGTGGCATGCAAGGGGTTTGATTAAATGCATGTGTAAAATGTGAAACCTAATTTATGAGAAATAAGATAGGGATACTTCCCCAAGAATTGTAAAAAAAATGATGATATGCTTTATGAATGCCTTAAATCTCTCATGTGCCTATAATTGTTCAAATGTCATATATTTTCCTCAATTTTTCCATGCAATTATGATGTTCACAAATTACACTCACAAGCACGCATGCATGCATGAATCGGCTTTTCAAGTGTATGTATATAAGAAAACAATAAGAACAAGAAATGTGAATTTACGACAAGCATGAATTTCAAGGGTAGGGCATATCCTTAGAATATGTCATACCTGGCTCACAAGTCAAACAAGCATGAATGTCAAGGGTAGGGCATATCGCAAGATATGTCAGACCTGGCTCACAAGTTAAACAAGTCAAGCAAGTAAGAATAACATGACACTAATGTGTTTCGTTCCATCATAGTTCGGGCATTAGCTAAGCAAGTAAATTTACTAGTGTGTTTCGTTCCATTATAGTCCGGCCATTAGTAAAGCAAGTCAAGATACAAATGTGTTCCGTTCAATCATAGTTCGGGCATTAGTCAAGCAAGAATAACTAGCGTGTTCCGTTAAACCATAGTCCGGGCACTAGTCAAGTCAAGACATGAGGCTAATGTGTTCCTTTCTATTATAGTCCGGGCATTAGTCAAGCAAGACAAGAACCTAGTATGTCCATCTATTTCATAGTTCGGGTACTAGTTAAACAAGACAAGCAAGGAAACAAGCAGACATGCATGATTCTCACAAGACAAGAATAATCTCATAAGACATGTAAAGAACCCACAAGAAGCATAAGATGTAAAGTGTAAATTACAAGAATTACAAGATAAGTGAAATATGTTTTAGTTAAAGCATGAACCTAAGGTATGAGTTTAAATATGTTGTTCAAGATTATACTTGTTATTTGTTCTTGCTTCCGCACTCTGATTTTGTACACATGGATATAATGATGAACTGTATCACGAATGTTATGTTATCATTATTACTATTGTTAGTTAGTAGCTTATACTCGCTGAGTATTCCAAACTCAGCCTTACTTTTATGTTGGCAGGTACACTATACGAGAAATGGACTCTGATCCCTTGGATCGAGGTAGCTCAGGGAGAGTAGGAGGTTATTCGGATGGTTACCTAGATATTAGGAGTCTTGACATGTGGCCAATGGTTGGGATGAGTGAGAGAGAGACATGTATTTTGGGTTCTTGTGTCTGAGGATGTTTGTCTCACTTGAGTTGGGACTCACGTTAAGGAGTTCATGTTCATGTTGTAAATCCTATTCAATTATTGTAATCAATTGCACATGGAATATAGTTAAGTCATTAAAGAAATTTTTAGTTAACTATTTTTCATGCCTTGTATACTCTTTGTATGTTAGTTTTAAGTACAAGTCATATTGCCAAAGTATCCTAACTCCTAGGGGTATTTTGGGGCGTTACAAGGGGGGGGGAGGGGGGAGGACTGGGGGCGTGAGCCAAGAGGGGCTTGCTCTCCTAGTTGTATTACAATTCCTATCTTATCTCTTTGTTCCTTGCTTTCCCAGAATTGGAATTAGTTCCATAAATAAAAGATTTATTATTCAATAATAATTCAACTAACCTAATCCTAGTCTAATTAGGAAAGGTAAAGTGGGCGCCCAACCCTAGGGATTAAATCCATGGGATTGGGTCCATATTGAAGGTCCATACTTTATGGATTTATGGATATGGGTCAAACCGTTAATTAAATAATTACTAATGTAATCTTTCAATTTAAATTAACAATTAATTTAAACCATAGATTAACTTTTAATCTATTTAATCAATGATTAACATTTAATCATTTAAATAATTTATTAACATTTAATCATTTAAATAATTTATTAACATTTAATCAATTTATGAGCTTGTATTTCTTATGTGAGCATCTCCACAGATTGCTCTGGGACATTCAAACCCTGGCTTACTCAATTTTATCCCATTGACCCTGAATAGGAATTACATTGGAATTGCAAGTGACGTGAGATATCCATGTTGCAATTGAATCCCAGTGTAAGAATATTAACCAATACGGATCCTGCCACATGAACTTTTTAATTCAATTGATCCTTCCAATTACATTATCCCTAATGTGCCATCGAGATTATTTATACTATCTAACTCATAACCCATTGCACATCATCCGGGTTTCCAAGACTTTTGATTAAGCCATGAGAAATATTTTCTCATGAAAAACATTTTGAGAAAACCTTTTTAGAAGTATAATATATTTTAATAGAAATATATTTCAAACTTATTTTGTTTTAAAATCACCTGCGCAGGATTTAAGCTTAATCGACTGTCTTACCCGGAACTTGGATAATCTCTCAAATTAATGAGCATGAATTTCTTGTTTAAAATTCATCATGACTCGAACAACTTCTGACTATCCAACTATCACTATATCATATTCCCTAAGGTAGAGAATACTTTGGTAGAATCAAAACAGTCAGATTATTGCTCAGTTATAAATGAACTCATCAGATCTAAGGATCATTGAAACTGTTCAATGTGAATAAGAGACCAACAATCTGATAGTATTTTTATGCAAGAGGTCTCTCATTGCATGCAATCAGTCAGTGTACATTTGAGCACCCATATGCTGATGTGTAGTCTCTACTACAATAGTTTGAGATAAAACTACATCTCAACTATTAAGAATAGCTTAGCATTGTGGCAGCCATATAAGTGAAGTGTCCAGCTTTACGCATAGCTGTGACTATATAAGGTATAAGGAACTGGAAAAAAATATTTGCCTGTGATAGGCCAATCATATAGCTTTCCTACAATATATCCTATGGACCTTTGTCGATATCTCATATCATATAGATCATCTCATGATCATGGTTAATTACCCATAATGAATACACAATAGATAAAGAAGAAATCTCTATTAATCAAATTAATAAGAATCTTACAATCTAAATGACTTTTCTGGGCATCAAGTCTAACAATCTCCCACTTGCCCTAAAAGTCATATTGTCATAGATTTCATTCTCATACTATCTAAGTGTGTTAAAAATACTTTATATAGAACCCCGAAACTTTTTGTATGTGCCTTGGGATGTGTGTCAAGGCATGATGCCTTGTAATCCCCAATTCATGAAATGAGAAATGAGAAACTTTGAGAATTGTTGTAAGAATGCTATAACTAATTGAATAAATTATTTATTAATTTCTATAAGACTTAAAGAGGTCCCAGGCACCTTAGAAGAGGTCAAAAGGGAAGTAGGATAAGTCCAAGTAGTAAGAACGGGTGAAAATGGACTAAGTGTAGAAATTTGCAGAGCATCGATCGCTCGGTCCATGTAGCGATCGATCGGTAGCTATCGACTGGTGCATTTTTTTGTATGGGAAAAAATTCCAGAGAGTTTGTTTTTGACCAGTTGATCGGTCAAAACACCGGTCACTCGATAGGTGACTGATCGCTTGGTAGTAACCACTGATCGCTCGGTCTATCGTGTTTTGCAGAATTTCATTAAGGGTTGTTTCGTCATTTGGGCGTTACACCCTTGCCTCTTCAGGTTTGCCCGAGCCATTAGGGTCTCATTCACCACACTTAGGCATTTTGAGAGAAAGGGAGAGAGGAGAAAGAGGATTCTAACCTAGGGTTTTCATTTGGGAAGGAATCAAAGAGTTTAAAGACCCTAGATCACCACAAGCTCGGATTTCTTCAAGTGCTCGGCTCAAGCTCGTGAGGAGCATGTTCTCCAAGCTAGGGTAGCATCTCCACGCACGTGTTGGAGGGTTTTCCTCACTTCAAGGTTGGTACCATATGCTACCCTCCTAGTTCATATTCTCTCATTTTCTTCCCCTCTTTCTTGTTTTCCCTAAAAGTAAGAATATAAATATGAGGTGGATGGTTGTGTGGAGATGAAAGGGCGATGAATGCCATGTATTTATTGTGATGAATGAAATGGGGAAGGGTATTGTACCAATAATGAACACACATGTATGTTGTGAATATAAACCCACCTAGAAAAGCATGATGTAGGCTTTAACAAATAATGTACACACCACATGTTTGATGAAATGCCAAGGTGAAGAGAGTGAGTTGTAACTCAAGGAATGCATGTTTAAAAGCGTATGAAATTGCTAGGGTTCATGATAGTGTGATTAATTGCTTTCGTTAAATGGCATGAGTACTTACTTGTTTCAAATAAGAATATTCTATGCAATGTTGAAATCCCAAATGCCATGTTTAATTCCAAATGAAAGCATGTACACGATTCCACGGGCACAGCATGCATGACATGGTTTACGGGTGTTTTCAAGAATAAGGTTTAGAGGTGGGACAATCTTACGATATGTTTTACCTCGCTTTGACAAGAGGACAAGAAGAAGCATTGCATAGGAGGAAGTTTACACTTCCCTCCCTTACAAGAGGGGTCTCCCCTCACTCTCAAGTGTATATCATGAAAGAAGGGTCTCCCTTCCCTCTCAAGTGCATATCATGAAAGAAGGATCTCCCTTCCCTCTCAAGTGCATATCATGAAAGAAGGGTCTCCCTTCCCTCCCAAGTGCATCTCACAAGTACATGAGCATGTTTAAATTCCAAGCTAGCATGCATGACACGCATGACATGACACGCTCGACAAGATCAAGCAAGATAGACATGACAAGTTTTTCAAGCATGAAAAGGGTATTTGAGTCAAGTCAAGTGTACGATGATTTCAAGAGTTTTATCGGCTTTTATATAATGCAAGCATGAATATAAACTGTTTTACCTTCCTGTTATTATATGAATTGCTTCCTGCTTTATATATATCATTGTTGTTATGCTGTGACTGTTGGTTAGCATTTGGTACACGCTGAGTATTCCATGCTTAGCCATATGTTTATGTCAGCAGGTACTGAGGGAGCTGCTGCTACATTTGACTTCTGTGCTCCTGGCCCATGGGTGGAGGAGGAGTACGTTGAGGAACCTACAGAGGAGCCTCATGTAGACGAGTACTACTAGGTGGTAGATTTTGAGGGATCCATAGGTGAGCTTGAGAGAGTATGTCCATGTATTTTGGCGTGCTTGTCCGCACCTTCTTTTGTGATATCATTTTGTACAACTTGGATCATGTAAATATATATATAACTAGAGGTTTGGTTAGTCTTCCGCTGTGCCATGTAGTTCTGTTTCCATTTTTATTTTTCTCTATTGTATATGCTCCAGGTATTTTGTAGGTTGGTTTGTCAAGCAAGTCATGAAAAGTCGTCCAAGATTCACTCTAACTCCTAAGGTGGGTTTTGGGTCGTGACACTTTATCTGATAAAGCCTTAGTTATCGGGTCAGCAACATTAAGTTGAGACCTAATCTTTGTAACAATAATATCTTGCCTCTCAATTATCTCGCGAATGAGATGATACTTCCGCTCCACATGTTTCATCTTCTTGTGGCTCCTATGTTTATTGCTATGAGCTACTGCACCATTGCAATATATTCTGCTTCTGTGGTAGAGTCTGCAATACTTTTCTGCTTTATGCTACGCCAACTGATAACAGCACCACCCAGTGTGAACACATACCCAAATGTGGAAGCTCTATTGTCCGGATCAGATTGGAAATTAGAATCAGTATAACCCAACCCAACTAGATCTTCTGATTAAAAAGTAAGCATATAATCCCTAATCCTTTTCAGGTACTTCATGATGTTCTTCACTGTAGTCCAATGATTAACACTTGGATTACTTTGAAACCGACTAATAACTCCCACTGCATGATAGATATCCGGTCTAGTACATAGCATGGCATACATGAGGCTCCCAACTACCGAAGCATAAAGGCACACCTCTTCATCTGCTCGATCTCATTAGCTGATTTAGGGGCCATCTTTTTAGAGAAAGTAGCACCATGTCTAAAAGGAATGAGAGTTGTCTTACAATCACTCATACTGTACCTAGACAAAATCTTGTCTATGTAGGAAGTTTGGTTCAATCCCAACATTCGGCATTCCCTATCTCTTAGAATCTTTATTCCGAGAATATAAGATGCCTCTCCTAAATCTTTCATTGAGAAATACTGAGAAAGCCAAATCTTGACTAATGACAACATCCCTACATCATTCCCAATGAGTAGGTTGTCACCTACATAAAGAATCAGAAATACTACCGCTCTCCCATTGTCCTTGTATATACAAGATTCATCTAAATTCTTTTGGAATCAAAATTCTTTGATCGAAAGATCAAATCTTTGGTTCTAGCTTCTGGAAGCTTGTTTCAAATCATATTGTTAGGCATGATGCCCAAAAAAGTCATTTAGATTGTTAGATTCTTATTAATTTGATTAATAGAGACTTCTTTATCTATTATATATTTATTATGGGTAATTGACCATGATCATGAGATGATCTATACGATATGAGATATCGACAAAGGTCCTTAGGATATTGTCACGCCCCAAAATACCCCCTAGGAGTTTAGGGATACTTTAGGTGGACTATACAACCCTGCCAAACCATCCTGTAATGAACAAGGCAAAATATAATACTAATACAATGATAATCAGAGCGCGGAAGCTAAACATAAAATGCGGAAGCGCAACCAACTTTTTTTTTTTTTTTTCTTCTAAAGTTCCAAAACAGTATTCCAAGTTTAACATATGTACAACACGTCTAAGCCTAAGGTGGACAGGCCCACCTAACAAAATACAAAAGACAAAATACAACTCTGTCTCGCTCAATAGTCACCCCCGTGGGGCCAATGGTCTAAGTCTCTCGCCTCCGCCTGAGGCTCGACTACTAGATCCTCATAACGTTCCTCCTCGCCATAGTCCTCCTCTATCCGAGGACCCGGATCACAAATGTCGAGAGGGACTCGGGTACCTGCCGACATGAAAGTACGGCTGAGCATGGAATACTCAGCGAGTACAAGCCCCTAACTAACAATGGTAATAACGAACAACATCATATACAAGTAATGGGAGGAGTATAGTTCATAATCATTTCTAGCAACCTCATACATAAACATTTTATCAAGTCATAATTATTATGAAACTAAAACATGTCTATGCATCATACAATTCCTCTTTGAGTTGTCCTTTCAATATTTCTTATGAGCCAGAGGTTAGCACCCGCATATCCCTGGGCTACCAACCTCCTTGACAGTACAATACCTTTCTTATGAGCCAGGGGTTAGCACCCGCACATCCCTGGGCTACCAACCCCCTTGATAGTACAATACACTTCTTACGAGCCAGAGGCTAGCACCCTCACATCCCTGGGCTACCAGCCTCCTTGACAGTACGATACCTTACTTATGAGCCAGAGGTTAGCACCCGCATAATCCTGGGCTACTAACCTCCTTGACAATACCATTTCCTTCCTTATGAGCCAGAAGTTAGCACCCTTAACCGGGGCTACCAACCTCCTTGACAGTGCAACATTCCGAGTCCTTTCTTATGAGCCAGGGGTTAGTACCCGCATGATCCTTGGGCTACCAACCCCTTTGACAATGCAATACGTTTCTTATGAGCCAGAGGCTAGCACCCGCATAATCCTGGGCTACCAACCTCCTTGACAATATCCTCCATCTACATATGTGCTCGTGCATAGCAATCGTGAAATCATGATGACATATAGCATTATAACAATTCCCAACTCACATGAGAATTTAAGAAGCGAAATAAACACATGCATACAACTTGCCAAATGGGGAACATTTATGTGACTCATGCTTTCAAATCTTAGTTTATTCATGCATTCTATCAAACATGTGGTATTCAACCTTTTTACCTTTAGTTATTTCATATTTTCTCATTCGAACATTTCATCAAACACTTGGGGTGTGTTCATTATGCGTAATATGCCCTTCCACCATTTTTCCCATCATTCAACACATCACAACATGGCATCCAATCGCCTCCACTCCTCATCCATTCATACATTCCACCATTTGTTTGTATTATCTTGTTTATGTTTTAGGGATTTAGCATATACCAACACAAGGGAGCAATGGGGAAGATCCAACACATATTTACTTAGAAAAATCCTAGGTTATTACCAAAGTAACTAGGAAGAGTGTACTAACCTTGAAAAGGGAAAGAAAAATCCTTGAGGATGATGTAGAAACGCTGCCCTAGCTTGGAAGAGGTACTCCACACGAGCTTGAGGTTGGATTTGGAGAATCCAAGCCTTTAGAACGGTTCTAGGGTTCTAAAACCCTTGATTCTCTCAAGTGGAAAACCCTAGATGTAAATCCCCCTTCTCTTCTCTTCTCTTCTTCTCTCTCAAAACCTTCTAAGTGAGGTGAATGAAGCCCTAAAGGCTCGGGCAAGCCCTTATGGGTAAGGGTTAACACCCAAAAGACGAAAACGCCCTTACTAAAAATTCTGCAAAAACTCGATAGACGAGCGATCGGTGCTTATGACCGATCGATCGGTGTTATTGACCGATCGATCGGTCAAAAACATGCTCTCTAGAAAATTTCCCCATACAAAATTTCTGACCAGTCGATAGCCACCGATCGATCGGTTTTGGACCGATCGATCGCTGATGAGGACCGAGCGATCGGTGCTCTGCAGGTTCCACTGTTTTGGCCATATCTTTTGACTCGTTCGTTCGATTTCGACGACTCAACTTGCGTTGGATTCGTCTTTCGAAAACGGACATTTCTGACGTTTCGGAATTTCTGATTTCTCCCTTATTTATTTATTATACTATGAGGAAGGCCAATTGGTAACGAAAATGCTATTCATTAAAGTTGGGAAAAGTCCGGGGTGCTACAGATATATTGTAGGAAAGTTATGTGATTGGATTCTCAATGATAGATATAACTTTCCAGTTCCTTATACCTTATATAGTCACAGCTATAGGTGAAGCTGGGCACTTCACTTATATGGCTGCCACTATGCTAAGATGTTCTCAATAGTTGAGATGTAGTTTTACCTCAAACTATTGTAGTGGAGACTACACATCAGCATATGGGTGCTTAAATGTACACTGACTGATTGCATTCAATGAGAGACCTCTTACATAAACATACTATCAGATAGTTGTTCTCATTCACATTAAACAGTTTCAATGATTCTTAGATCTGATGAGTTCATTTATAACTGAGCAGTAATCTGACTATTTTGATTCCACAAAAGTATTCTCTACCTTAGGAATTACAATACAGTGATAGTTGGATAGTCAGAAAGTTGTTCGAGTCAATGAATTTCAAACAAGAAATCCACACTCATTAAGTTGAGAGATTATCGAAGTTTCGGGTAAGACAGTCGATTAAGGTTAAATCCTGCGTAGGTGATTTTGAATCAAAACAAGTTTGAAATATATTTTATTTAAAATATATTATACTTATAAAATATTTTTCTCAAAATGTTTTACATGAGAAATTGTTTCTCATGACTTAATCATAAGTCTCGGAAACCCGGATGATGTGCAATGAGCTATGAGTTAGATAGTATAAATAATCTCGAAGGCCCATTAAGGATAATGTAATTGGAAGGATCAATTGTAGAACCCCGGATTTCGCTTTCATAGCCTATGAATAGTACTGTGAATAGTACTGTGAATGGTACTGTGAATGGTGCCTTCAAGGACTAAAGCCTTAGTGAAATTGTGGGTTCATGTTTAAAATAAAAGGAGGTTTGGAATGAATCAAATATATATGGAAAGTATTTTTGGGTGTTAGGGACAAATGAAAAATGAGAATATGACATACTCTAAGTGTCAAAGAAAGGAAGGCCTAGAAATACCCTCAACTTGAGAGAACTCTAATTTTCTCATCTAAAATTAGAATTGAGTGATTCTTGAGCCATTAAAAAGATATCGAGATTCTCTTCGAGGTTCATGTTTATCACATTTGCAGATTTTGAGTCGAGAATGGGTAAAACGATAGATTTCTGGAAACGAATCTGCTGTAATTCTATTATGTTGAAATCCATTTCCAGACCAGTTAGCTTTAAGGGCAATTTGGTCTATGAATAAAGAAGAATTAGAAATTTTACGAAATATGAAAGTTGTTCTCCTTTCAAAGATGATTCCAATGCAAGTTGAATCGTCAAAATCCAATCATCGAGTCAAAAGTTATGGTTGAAATACCAAAGTGGGAAAAAATCGAGCGAGTTACTATATCCACTCGTCGCCGAGTGCCTTGGACTCATTGACGAGTGAACCAAACCAAATGCCAAAATACCCTTTTCGGCAATGATTTTTGACCACTCGTCAATGAATGGAACCCACTCATTGATGACTGGTGACCACTCGTCGACAATTTCATGCCCAGAACAACCCAGAACTCTTCCACCAACCTTGGCACCGACCTCGGGAGATATCTTGAGATATTTTCACGGAATTTTAGGGGTCTTGGCAACCCTAGGACTATATATAAGATCTGAATTCGTGGGATTGATCTACTCTGAAATTACTCTGATCAATGATCTCTATGACCTAGAGGGGGGGTGAATAGGTCTATCTAAGAACTTCTAACCAATTTTTAATTTTTTATCTAATTAAATTGGAAATCAATGAACCATTCACACAAACAATCCACACAAATAAAACACAGCAGATTTTTACGTGGAAAACCCTTACGAGAAAAAACCACGGGATCTCGTCCAGCAACAAACTTCACTATAAGAAGAATTCAAGTACAAGACAAGACCTTACCCAAACCGGACTCGACGTTCCTAGGTACAGAATCTTACTCTTGATTTCCACGAAGGCTCCGGATCATACACCGGACATACACACGAAGTGTAGGGTTGTGAATCAATTTAGAAAGCTTCAAACCTAGAGGGATCTCATACAGATCTGAGATCACACAATGCAAGATCAAACGAATAAATCTATACTTGCATTCTCTAGGATGATTGAAAAAGGAGGGATCACTAAAGATCTATGAAGAACAATGGAAAAAGCCCTAGAAGGGTTTCTCAGACCTCTACTCTTTCAAAAATAAACAAAGATACGAATTAGATCTCCAAAAAGTTGTTTATATAGGGTTTAGAAAAGAGTCCAGAAAAAATAAAATTATGTTTACGAGGACCGATCGATCGGTGCTTATTACCGATCGCTCGGTCCAAAACCGATCGATCGCTACTTTCACCGAGAGATCGGTTAAAAATAGTCTCTTTGGAAAAATACCCCATACAAAGTTTTTGACCAGTCGATAGCCACCGATCGCTCGGTAGGCCACCGATCGATCGGTCGCAACACCGAGCGATCGGTTGAGACAGAATTTCAGCCTAAACATTTTTCTTTTGTTTTTGTTTGATTCAAAATAGATCAAACCTCTTTAGTAGGCTTAAAACTATTCTCCTAGGTATGTTTAGAGTTATCTAAGTCAAATACAACCTAGGTAGGGGTCTCTAAGTCCATTACCTGTCTAGATCCGGAGTAGAAGCTTTTTCTTCAATATCTTCAGTCTTCTTGAAACTTTAACTCTTCCGACAAGTTGAACAAGACACAACTCTTATGACCTATCTAAAGATCACGGAATTTGCCAACACCTATTTCTGGATTTACAATCTCCCCCTTTGGTAATTCCGGCCGGGACAAAACAAGACTAACTCACATACTAGGTTCAAATTTTCCCAAATGATTCAAAAATGGAAAAGTGAACCTTTACATGACTAAAGAATCTCTTGACATTCAACTTGTCATGTTCCAACAATCTGAGAACCTGTTAACAATCTGAGAACCTGTTTGCCTGCACAAGCTCAACCAAAAACCTGTGAAGCATGGGAAATAATATTCAAAGAAACAAAAATAGAGCATCAAGCATCATCGAGCACGAGCATAACAGGTTTATCTATAGAGTAACATATCCATTCCATAAACCATCATCTATAGCAAATATCATCTACTCTCCCCCTTTTTGGCTCGTAATGCCAAAGGCGGAATAGGAATGAAAGAATTAAGGCAAAATCAGTATAAGAGATGAGATAACAGAAAATTAGAGGAAAATATCAAACATCATCTCAAATGCATTCAAATCAAGAACATCCAAAAGAGGTTTGTACTAAGTACAACCAATACAAAATGCATCAAATGTCTCAATCTAATACTAGGACTACAGTAAACTCCCAAATATAAAAGTGAAACATTAGAAGTATCCTAGTACATCAAACTAACTATCACTCCTCATCATCTGAAGTGAGATGAGACTCATAATAAGCTCCAAAATCACGAACATCTCTCTGTACGGCTAGCACTGCTGCATCGAGTGATCCAAGTCTTCACGGATCTCTGTGGTGAACTCCTGGTGGGATGAAATATGCGTCGAGATCTATCTGCATCTCTCTCATCATTCTGGCTAGATCATCAATCGTGGCCAGAGGTGGATGAGAGGATCCGGTACCAAAATCAGCTTCCTCCTCAATATCTCGAACTGAAGCATGAGAGAAACTCTGAGCGATGGTCTTTTTGTTGATTGGACCTTTCGGATTACGGGTAGGAACTCCAGGAGGAGCAATAATCCCTTGAGAACCAAGGAGTTTAGTAATCAGGGATCCAAACGGAAGAGCTCCAACCACAGTTTGAGTTTGATGGGCTTGAATCATCAAATCAATTATGTGTGCTGCAAGGTCAATATCATGTCCACGAAGGAGACTGAATAAAAATCGAGCTCTATCTTCCCTAAGGTCTGCAGTATGAACCTTTGGGTGGATATTGGCACTCATTACTAGGTTTACAAGTCTGGCATCCCTAGTGAGTTTTGTTACTTCTATTAAGGAACCAACCCAAAGTGTAGGAGCACCACAAAGAAAGGTGACTACATTGTTCATAGATTCTTTATTCTCATCTTTCTTGTATTTATAAGGATGATAGGCATCTGGAACTCGAGGACAACCAAGAAATTTAGCAATGACATTTGGATTTATCAAAACTGATTGTTCTAAAGATCGAGATTTAAAAGACCAGGTTTTAAAGTTGATTTCAGAGAAATTTGAGTAAAATTCCTGGACTAACTAAATAGGAGCAGGACCGGATAAAGTGAGAAGACCTTCCCAGTTACGATCGGTAATGAGCTTAGAAAGGTAATAATCACCAAAATCTGAAATTCTAATGCTCCTTTCAACCATAACACCCTTTTTACTAAAATACTCACTATAAAGCTGAGATGCACTAGGGCTAATGAAGGGACCCAATAGAACATTTAAAGATGAACTAGCTTTTCCCTTTTGTTTCCGGGTTTTATCTGCCAAAGAATTTTGGCGATTTTCAGTAGTAGAATCCACCATTCTACGGATTGGTCGATCCCCTATTGAAATCCCATGTCCTATTGGAGTGAAAGAGTATGGCTCATTGTGTTCCTCTTCCTCTAGAGGGTCCTCTTGGTTATTGAGGACCAATCTCTGGCGTTTAGAGACACCGGACATGAGGAATGCAAGAATAACTAAGGAGTATGAGAAAATCATGATGAATTTTTGATGCCCTAGATGTGAAAAGTAAACCAAAATCAAGAAAATGATTAAAGATTACCTTTTTAGATGCTAGGAGACACTTGGAGTAGAAAGAGATGAACGTAAGAGAGATTTGGAGAAGAAAGGACCGAGGGATCGCTCTAGAGTTCGGAGAACAAAATAATAGGAAACTGAGAAATGAGAGTTTTATAACCCTGTTCACGAAAGACCGATCGATCGGTCATTAACACCGAGCGATCCGTGGTCTGGAAAATTTTCTGAAAATTTTGACTTATAATCATTTTTCTCCCCCTCAACCAAAGCAAGACTTAAACTCATTTTCACCTCAAAATCACCTAACAACTATGCACTTATGCAAACATTTATTTCATCAAAATCAAAAAAAGTTTAACCAAGAATGTATCTTACAGAATAGTTATGAATAAGGATTCTGTTAAGAACTTTTAGTTTCCATAAGTGATTAATTTTGATTTTTGCATCAAATCCACATTTAGAGTAAATAAATTCTTAGAAGTAATGTGTGTGTAATATTAAAAATTCATAACATGACTCTGAGGATTGGTTTCATCCACAAAACAAGATTTTGATATTATAGCATAAAAGTACTCTAGAATGTTCAAAAACTAGAATTAAAACCAAGAACAATCCATAGAATTATGATGAGCAATGTTTACCCCAAATTTGATCTATAAGGTTATTTCAGTTTATGATCAAATTTTACACATTATCTTTTCTTTGGACATTTGTGACTTTCACTCAAGTGAGAAGGTAGCCCTCTCTAATGACAGTGGGGGCTTTCACACTAGCAACCCATATAGATACCTACTGTTTGTCTAGGTAGCCATTTCTCACTGTTTGCATTCACTAGAAGCTATCACACAAACTCAAAGGTAGTCCTTTCCATGTCAATAATTTTTTAAAACTAGGGGGCTCATCTTATGGAATTTTAATCACTTTGGTTATACTAGATTTGATTAAACTAGGGAACCATATGATATAATATTGGAATCTATAAATAGGAACTAATACCATCTCAAAAATCAGTTAGAGTGCATGTGCAACACATAACATCATTGTTTACTCAACTCTAACTGAGATTGGTGACCATGACCATTTTATATCACCAGATAGAACTAATAGTTGAACTATCCTTATTTACACAATCCTATGATAGATTTACCCTTGGAATTAATATTCAATTATGATTTCAAAGGAATAACTTTAAGCATAATGATAGGAAAGAAGGTCATACAAACACATTATTTTTTGCAACACTTTTCAATTTTTTGTGTCGCGACCCAAAATACCCCCTAGGAGTTAAGGATACTTTGACTCATGACCGCCATATCATACCTCCAGCATGATACATAAGGCACACGTGGAAACCTGTCAGAGTACCTGAATATACATAAGGGAAACGAAATACAATGCACAGCGGAAAAATAAAATACTAAACATAGCGGAAGCAAAATGAATACTCCTATAACTTGGCTCAAGTAAGAACCAACAAGTACACGTGTGTGAGAAACCCAAAAGTGGAGTGGACAAACCCCACACTCACATAACAAAATGACACAAGTTCTAAGTCGGTCGATCAACAGAAATCGAAGTCACGACTCCTATCTAAAGCACCATCATCATGATAGTGATCCATGGAAGGCTCCGGGTCACGGTACTCTTCCTCGACCCAAGGTTCTTCGCCACACAAATCGAAGGGAACCCGAGCACCTGCCGATCATAACAATATCGACTGAGCATGGAATACTCAGTGTATACAAACTAATAACAATAAAGCGGTTAGGCATGGAGCATACAAGACATGGAGAATGAAATCCGTAAATTCCTTAAAGCATGGAAACCGTGAAAACGTATGTGAGATAATATTCGAAACCAAAACTGTAACCGTGTGAGTCAATCGATAATCATAGCCTTGTGAGTTCTTGTGAGTTCATGGAGTTACTTAGAGTCATTATGATCCGTAGAGACATAGAGCATAGAGCAATAACCTTAGAGCATTTCCATAGAGCATAACCTTAGAGATCTTAGAGCATTTCATTGTGATCCGTGGAGCTTGTGAGACGATCTTAGAGCATTATCATAGAGTTTCTTAGAATCATTCATTATTCGTCTTTTCGTGAAAAACCTTTGTTTGTACTTGGAGAAACCCATGGAAACCATCGGTTTATACGAGACATGCGAGCATATGCACTTAACAAGAGAAATCATCGTATTTAAGTATAGAATCCCTTAGAGGTATTTTATCAAACACTTAGAGTGCATCATAATAGTAACCTTCATCCAAGTATATAATCACACATTTTCATACATAAAATCAATACATATAGATAGGGCATAGATAAGAAAAATCATAATTAGTAACTAGTAGGATTGCAAGATTGTAGTAGAGTGTATCTACCTTAGAGAAATCAATGAGTTTGACTCCCAATGGCTGGAACAAGCAAGAACAGTGAGTTCTTGGTTGGAAAACACCAAATGGAAAGGAAGAACTTGATCTTCCACAAGCTTGAACGATCACCAAGGTCCTCTCCTCCTTCTCCTCTTCAAATCCCTCAAAAACAATGCACAAAGGGTTTGTGAAACCCTAAGGCACGAACCCAGCCCTTTTATAGGCAAAGGGTGATGGTTAAAGTCTTAAACACCCTTAATGAAGAAAATCTGCGTATGACCGATCGATCGGTGGTATGGACCGAACGATCGGTGGCTTACCGGTCGATCGGTGTTATGACCGAGAGATCGGTCAAAAACACACTCTCTGGAATTTTTCCCCATACAAAAAAGTTGACCGTGCGACAGCTATCGAGCGATCGGTAGTTGACCGATCGATCGCAGGTAATGACCAAGCGATCGGTCGACCCCTGTTTTGCTGAAAAACCTTGTTTACACCACTCGAATCTTCCCCAATGCACTTCCAACACTCTTTTATGCTTTCAACACATTCCCTAAGGACATATAGACCCATTGGAACATATACGCCATAATTCCAAACACATATATTAACATAAGACTCATAAGTGTACAAAACCACACTTGGGCACTATTCACACACTATTCATTCTTAGTGAAATGAAATTTCTGGGCTCTACATCCCTCCCCCCTTACAAGAATTTCGTCCTCGAAATTAGAACGATGCCAAAAACATAACAAGAACAAAATATATGCAAAACTAACAAGGAGAACTACTCAAACAAGTGAGGGTACTTTTCCTTCACTTCCGCTTCTCGCTCCCATGTAGCCTCTTCCTTGGAATGATGATGCCACTTCACTTGGACTAAAGGGATAGTCTTGGTTCGCAACACTTGATCTCGACGATCCAGAATCTGAACTGGTTGCTCAACCAACGTAAGATCCTTTGAATCTCAACAGGATCAAGAGCGATGACGTGAGACGGATCCGAAATGTATTTTCTAAGCATAAAGACGTGAAATACATTATGGACCGCTGCCATGTGAGGCGGTAGTGCTACCCTTCAATTGTCAAACAAGTCGTCTATCCGAGGCAATGGATAACGATTCTTGATCGTGACCTTGTTCAATTGCCTGCAATCAATGCACACACGCATTGATCCATCTTTCTTCTTCACGAAGAGAACCAGAGCTCCCCAAGGTGAAACACTTGGCCGGATGAAACCAAGGCCTTGCAATTCTTCTAACTGCTCTTTTAACTCCTTAAGCTCAATAAGGGCCATCCTATACGGAGCTCTTGAAATCGGAACTGTGCCTGGAGCTAGCTCAATCGCAAACTCGATTGCACGATCGGGAGGCAATCCCGGCAAGGTTTCCGGAAAAACATCCATATACTCACATACCACCGGAATGGGTGTGGAGTCTCGCACTTCTACACCCTCGAGACTAAGAGCTGCAAAGCGGGCAATGTCTCTTCTCTAAAGTCCCCTGAAATGAAACGACTTTAACCCCATGGGTTTAAATGCACCACCTTCTTGAAACACGCCACGTGTCCATGGTGAGTTGAGAGCCAATCCATACCTAGGATGACATCGAAATCCCAATCCTAAAATCCCAGAAGGATCAAGTCGACTGGCAACTCGTGCTGCATGACTCGTACAACACTATCCGGATACACTTCATCTGTCTCAATGGATTTTCCCAGTGGAGTCGAAATGGACAACTCCCTAAGTAGCTTGCTTGGCTCGGACATAAAGCCTTTGGCAAAGCTTGGTGAAACGAACGAGTGAGTGGATCCTGTGTCTATCAACACTCTTGCCAACATTCATTTACAAGCAATGAACCTGAGAATTTGAACCATCCCAGTTATAGCACAACTATACATATAGATACAAACATCGCAAAACACCACATAGGATATATATAGATACGAACATATCATGGCAATATTAGAACTTCGACAAAGACTAGTTCACGCGTACCTTGCACAACATCATCAGATGCTTGTGCGTCTCTATCAGTCATGGCAAAGACTCTGCCCTGGTTCGCCTGACGAGGCTGCTGGGTAAGCTGCAAGGATCTAGAGGCCTGAGATGAAGACCCCTGAAGTGAATTCTGCCTGCCTGGAGGCTGAACTCCCTGTGATCCAGACTGTGACTGCTTGCGCGGGCAATCTCGAATCATATGGCCCATCTTGCCACAGTGGAAGCATCCACCGGAGAACCTCCTACACTCTCTGGCCGCATGCCTCCTCCCACAAAGGTTACAGATCTTATAAGAGTAGGCGGAGGGCACATATCCCACGGCCTGAGATAGTGCGAGGTGGGGTGCCTGCAGGGTAGCCGTGTGCGATGCCGGTGGAGCAACCGAAAGAGAAGTCTGTGGTGCTGTCGGAGGACTCTGTACCTGCATATGTCCAGAGGACTGGTACCTAACCCATGCTTCTGCAACCAATGGGTCCATGTCACCATCAAACACCGGGGGCCTCATCCTCCAAGGTGCCTCACTTCCTGTGGTATGATGCGTAGGGATGGGTACAAGTACCGCCGCAGGAGTGGGGGTAGTGGGTTGCCTAGCGACAAGTATTGCTAGTGACTCTGCTATGGACCCCAAGACCTGGGTGAGGTCAGGTTGCTCATTCCTTGATGGAGGAGCAGGTACTCCACCTCTCCTGGTGTGGTATCCATGATCCTGATCGCCACGTCTCATGGTTTTTACTCCTGAAGACAGTAGCAAAGCATGAGTCTAATTCGAATCCCTTCAAAATCCGACGTTGCATTTCATAATAGTAGGTATTTATTAAAGTCGAGCACATACGTCAAGATACACATACCATAGCATAATAATATACTCTAAGGTTCCTAGTGAAGCCAAGATACAAGGTTGGTTGAGTTGCAACCGGTTATGGTCTAAGGCTAACTCGTTAGTTGCTACTTAAGGGCAACAAATTCTCCTAAGCAGAGGTTGGACTCAAGCCCCTAACCTATGCGAGCACATCGTACATCTCTAAGTACAATTAGAATAGTATAATTGTACAAGTAGTTTCCCTAGTGACGCTAGGCTTCACACTCGATTATGGTATTAACCGGCCACACACTTAAGACCCTAGCCAGTTTGAACTAATACTAATGACTAATTCATCTAATTGAGTTGTTTAGGTGATGCCGTCTAAATCTGGTGACATGTATGATGCTTCTAAGATCTACATGATGCATGCGGAATATGCATGTGATGTTTTATGATATCCGTGTGATGTTCATGCCATGTATGAAATGTATGATGCTTATGTGATGCATGATGCCTATTCTATATATGATGCTCAAGATATGTATGAATGTGCATGCTACCCTTTGGAGTTAAAAATTATTTATTATTTTTGGACTGGCATCATGTCTAGAACGTGCTGCAGAATGAACGTGCATCTGTATCTAGACTAGGACCGAGCACTGAGTCTAGGGCGTGCTGCAGGCGCGCATCTAGAAACGTGCATCAGACATCCGTGAGCTCATCCAAAAATTATGTTTAATTGGGACTGAGCACTGGGTCTAAGACGTGCTGCAGAAAATGTGCAATTGTACTTAGAAGCGTGCATCGAGCATCCCTGGGTTGTTAAAATTATATTTGTTCCTTGAGTTAAAACGTATTACTATCTATATCTGTTTCTACTAGTCGTGGGGTTTCATGGAATTATCGTCATACCATGATGTGTGACTTATATTTCTTTGTGATGTAAGACGCATCTAGTATAGTTTAACAAGTTTAAAATTACACCAAATGCTCATAATATTACTTATCAAGCCTATGTCCCTATTTTCGTAAATTCTAAATTATTTATTTATTATTATTAAATTTTTTTTTTTTCTTGTAAGACGAAGGAGAATTCTACTGTCTCACTCGGAAGGCTATTATTTACGAAAACCCCATAGTACAGGGTATGGCAAGTACCTACCACCATTTACCAACTCACACATAGTCTGAACTATAGCCGGAGTATTACTCAACTCATAAGTCTAGCTGGGAATTAATTCCTAACACATTGGTTGTCACTTAGTACGTGACATATAGTATGCACACCACATTTAATGCCCCCTAACAATACCACACATAATAGTATAAGTACATTGTACGCACACCATATAGCATATAACACCATATAACAACACTACATACAAAGTATAGTACCATCATATTCATCTCGTCAAGTCATCAGAGTAGTTGTAATATTATACCTTGGTGTTCTAGCTTTTCTAAGACCTGTGCTTTGGTTGGAGCAACCATTTTAGATTAAGACTAACGTTTAGTCTCATACTTAGAACAAGACTCACTTCCATCCTAACTTGTTTCCCAACATATGCTCTTGTCAAGCCGTGGTATAAGATTCTAAGTGACCCTAGAGACCTAAAGCCTAAGCTCTGATACCAAGTCTGTCGCGACCCAAAATACCCCCTAGGAGTTAATGATACTTTGACTCGTGACCGCCATATCATACCTCCAGCATGATACATAAGGCACACGTGGAAACCTGTCAGAGTACCTAAATATACATAGCGGAAACGAAATACAATGCACAGCGGAAAAATAAAATACTAAACATAGCGGAAGCAAAATGAATACTCCTATAACTTGGCTCAAGTAAGAACCAACAAGTACACGTGTGTGAGAAACCCAAAAGTGGAGTGGACAAACCCCACACTCACATAACAAAATGACACAAGTTCTAAGTCGGTCGATCAACAGAAATCGAAGTCACGACTCCTATCTAAAGCACCATCGTCATGATAGTGATCCATGGAAGGCTCCGGGTCACGGTACTCTTCCTCGACCCAAGGTTCTTCGCCACACAAATCGAAGGGAACCCGAGCACCTGCCGATCATAACAATATCGACTGAGCATGGAATACTCAGTGTATACAAACTAATAACAATAAAGCGGTTAGGCATGGAGCATACAAGACATGGAGAATGAAATCCGTAAATTCCTTAAAGCATGGAAACTGTGAAAACGTATGTGAGATAATATTCGAAACCAAAACTGTAACCGTGTCAGTCAATCGATAATCATAGCCTTATGAGTTCTTGTGAGTTCATGGAGTTACTTAGAGTCATTATGATCCGTAGAGACATAGAGCATAGAGCAATAACCTTAGAGCATTTCCATAGAGCATAACCTTAGAGATCTTAGAGCATTTCATTGTGATCCGTGGAGCTTGTGAGACGATCTTAGAGCATGATCATAGAGTTTCTTAGAATCATTCATTATTCGTCTTTTCGTGAAAAACCTTTGTTTGTACTTGAAGAAACCCATGGAAACCATCGGTTTATGCGAGACATGCGAGCATATGCACTTAACAAGAGAAATCATCATATTTAAGCATAGAATCCCTTAGAGGTATTTTATCAAACACTTAGAGTGCATCATAATAGTAACCTTCATCCAAGTATATAATCACACATTTTCATACATAAAATCAATACATATAGATAGGGCATAGATAAGAAAAATCATAATTAGTAACTAGTAGGATTGCAAGATTGTAGTAGAGTGTATCTACCTTAGAGAAATCAATGAGTTTGACTCCCAATGGCTGGAACAAGCAAGAACAGTGAGTTCTTGGTTGGAAAACACCAAATGGAAAGGAAGAACTTGATCTTCCACAAGCTTGAACGATCACCAAGGTCCTCTCCTCCTTCTCCTCTTCAAATCCCTCAAAAACAATGCACAAAGGGTTTGTGAAACCCTAAGGCACGAACCCAGCCCTTTTATAGGCAAAGGGTGATGGTTAAAGTCTTAAACACCCTTAATGAAGAAAATCTGCGTATGACCGATCGATCGGTGGTATGGACCGAGCGATCGGTGGCTTACCGGTCGATCGGTGTTATGACCGAGAGATCGGTCAAAAACACACTCTCTGGAATTTTTCCCCATACAAAAAAGTTGACCGTGCGACATCTATCGAGCGATCGGTAGTTGACCGATCGATCGCAGGTAATGACCAAGCGATCGGTCGACCCCTGTTTTGCTGAAAAACCTTGTTTACACCACTCGAATCTTCCCCAATGCACTTCCAACACTCTTTTATGCTTTCAACACATTCCCTAAGGACATATAGACCCATTGGAACATATACGCCATAATTCCAAACACATATATTAACATAAGACTCATAAGTGTACAAAACCACACTTGGGCACTATTCACACACTATTCATTCTTAGTGAAATGAAATTTCGGGGCTCTACATTTTGAATGTTTTTGGATTTTTATTAATTAAAGAAAATAACAAAAAAAATAGCTCTATGACTTAAAATCCAACAAGAATAACACATAGGCTATGAAGAAAGCACACCATCACTCAACTCCGCACAAACCAATGGATTTCCTAAGGAATTCAAACCTAAGGGAATCTAAGGGTTTTGTGAGAATGTCTGCATATTGTTTCTTTGTTTGGACATACTCAATACACACAACATTTTGCTCAACTAAATCGCGAATGAAGTGATGCCTAATGTCAATGTGTTTTGTGCGAGAATGTTGAACGGGATTTTTGGAAATATTGATAGCACTTGAATTATCACAATACACAGTCATAGTGCCTTGTTGAATCCCGTAATCATGCAACATCTGCTTCATTTACAGAAGTTGAGTACAACAACTGCCAGCTGCTTTGTACTCAGCTTCGGCAGTGGACAATGAAATTGAATTTTGCTTTTTGCTAAGCCAAGCAACTAAGCAGTTTCCAATATAGAAACACCCTCCGGAGGTACTCTTCCTATCATCAGCATTTCCGGCCCAGTCGGCATCGGAATATCCAACTATTGTGGCATTGGTATCAAAAGAATACCAGAGGCCAAATGATGGAGTTCCACTTACATATCTAATGATACGCTTGATTGCAAGTAAGTGAGACTCTTTTGGGCTTGCTTGATAGCGAGCACATGGTCCAACACTAAAGGCAATGTCTGGTCTAGTAGCAGTTAGGTAGAGTAAACTACCAATCATGCTTCTGTAAGAAGTTTGATCAACATCCTTGCCTGAAATATCTTTGCTAAGTTTTGTTGTAGAACTCATAGGAGTCCTAGCATGCTTAGCAGAACTCATACCAAATTTCTTCACCAGACTTTTAGCATATTTGATTTGAGATATTGAGATCCCAGAATCAAATTGCTTGATCTGAAGACCAAGGAAGAAACTCAGCTCACCTACCATGCTCATTTCAAATTCATTCTTCATTTGTTCAGCAAATGATTGAGCATGTAAGTCTAATGTGGAACCAAACACAATGTCATCAACATAGATCTGGGCGATGACAATATCACCTTTCACATTTTTTATAAAAAGGGTTCTGTCTACTCCCCCTCTCGAAAATCCCTTTTCCAAGAGATAAGTAGTCAACCTCTCATACCAAGCTCTTGGGGCTTGCTTTAAACCATAGAGGGCCCTTTTTAATCGATAAACTTGATCAAGGTGATGTGGATCTTCAAACCCTTTTGGTTGTTCCACATAGACTTCTTCCTGTAGAATGCCATTCAAAAAGGCACTCTTAACATCCATTTGAAACAACTTGAATTTCATATGGCAAGCCACAGCTAGAAGAATTCTGATTGATTCTAGCCTGGCTACAGGAGCAAAGGTCTCATCGAAGTCAATACCTTCAATTTGGGTGTATCCTTGTGCAACTAACCTATCCTTATTTCTTATGATAGTACCTTTTTCATCAGTTTTGTTCTTGAAAATCCATTTGGTACCTATCACATTTGTATTGTTAGGCCTAGGTACTAAATACCAAACATCAATCCTAGTAAACTGAAGTAACTCTTCTTGCATTGCATTGATCCAATTATCATCTGCAAGGGCTTCAGCTACATTCTTGGGTTCAAAAGATGAAGTATAGCAAATGTAGCTAACTTCATTTTCAATTTGTTTCCTTGTTCTCACTCCACTTTCAAGATCACCAATTATATCTGTGGAGTTGTGAGGACTTATGACCCTAGGATGTGTGAGTTTTAATGGAGATGATTGCTTAGTAATAAGTGGAGTTGAAGAAGTTTCAACATTTTCATTTCCAGCATTATCATCATCCTCAAGTTGCACATTTTCAACACCAGAGTCATCCACAACTACATTGATGGACTCCATAATTGTAGAGGTTCTCAAGTTATACACTTGATAAGCTCTACTATTTGTGGAATATCCAAGAAATATTCCTTCATCACTCCGGGATTCAAATTTGCCCAGTTGCTCTCTATCCTTTAGGATATAGCATTTACTTCCGAATTCTCGAAAGTACTTGACACTTGGTTTCTTGTTATTCCACAACTCATATGGGGTTTTCTTTGTTCCAGGCCTTAGAAAAACTCGATTAACTATATAACAAGCAGTGTTCACTGCTTCAGCCCAGAAATGAGAAGCTAGATTATTGCTATGAATCATAACTCTAGCCATCTCTTGGAGAACCCTGTTCTTCCTCTCCACAACACCATTCTGCTGAGGTGTAATGGGTGCAGAAAATTTATGTTTGATACCCGACTCATTACAAAAGTCGTTGTACTTAGAGTTTTCAAACTCCTTTCCATGATCACTTCGAATTCGAGTGATTGGGCATCTTTTCTCATTTTGAATTTTCAAGCAAATACTTTTGAAATTTTCAAAAGCATCGGATTTCTCTCTTATAAATGCCACCCATGACATTCTTGAGAAATCATCAACCATGACTAGGATGTATCGCTTTCCACCTAGACTTTCAGATCTTGTAGGACCCATAACATCCATATGAATTAATTCCAGTGGATATGAAGTAGCAATACTTAAAGTCTTCTTATGTGGGGTTCTAATTTGTTTACCAATCTGACATGATCCACACATAGTAGTAGAAGGCTTTCCTAGTTTGGGCACATCTCTCACAAGTTCTTGCTTTGAAATTTTGCATAGGTCGTTGAAGTTCATGTGACCTAGCCTACGGTGCCACAAATCAACTTCCTCAATTTTAGCCTTATTACAGACATTTGAGAAATTAGTACTAGGGATTAAGCCGTAGCAATTGTCAGTGGTTCTCAACCCTTCTAGAACACACTTACCTTTACCATTAATGACTAAGCATTTATTTTGGGTAAAGTGCACAGCATGGTTATCATCACATAGTTGACTTATGCTAATCAAATTAGCTTTTAGTCCTTCAACAAACAAGGCATTTTTCAATTTTGGTATGCCTGGTGAATCGATGATACCCTTCCCTTTAACTAATGACTTGCTTCCATCGCCAAAAGTAACAGTCCCATCTGGACAGTCCTTAAATTGAGTAAATAAGGACTTGTTACCTGTCATATGTCGAGAACACCCACTGTCAAAGTACCACATTTCTGTGTTTTGGGCTTTAAAGGCAGTATGAATGACAAGGCACTTAAGATCATCATTTCTCACATACACAGTTCTTAAACTTTGTTTACACATTTGAATATTGTTCTGTGTAGTAGAGACATTTTTCTTTTTTAGACCTTCTAGACCTCTTTCTGTTCAGTTCAGTTCTAGTTTTATGATTTGTCACATTCTTTCCTCTTGAGTAATCATAAGGATTTAATAGACCATTTTCATTTCTAGACATTTGAGCTATCCTATTGACATCTTTGCTCAAAATTCTAGATTTTTCAGCCAAAACTTGAATCTGCATTTTAAGATTCCCTTGACTTTGATTTTGGTTCCATGAACCATTTCGGGGAGCTCTTCTAAACGCATTACAGTTTGGTCGTATGTGACCTCTTACACCACAAAAGTGACATGTGGGTATGAATCTAGAAAAAGGAGGAGGATCTCTTCTAAAAGAAATTTGATTCCTCAAAGCATTCACCCTAGGAGCTGCATTTCTAGGCTTTACAACATTTGTATAAGCCTTAGTACTTGATGTGGAAGGTACATTCACTTTGGTATCAGAATGTATTGGTTCAAACACAGCACTAGCCATTGTACCAACAGCTAAAGGACCAGCTGGTGTGTCAGCATGTCCTATCCCAGATCTATTAGAATTTGATCCATATTTTCTAACTAATTCATCTAGGCAGCTAGTATTTCCAAACATTCTTACTTCTTTTTCAAGAGTATAGACCTTCTGAATCAAGTCAGTCTTGTCTTTAAGGGTTATATGATGTTCTTTTTCAAGAAATTTCACCTTATTGACAAGAGATTCTTTTAAAGATTCCAGCTCCACTAATTGAGTCCTTGACTCTCCAACTTCTTTCAAGGAAGTGTCTCTTTTAACTTCTAATCTTCTGACAACATTAGTCAATGAGACATTTTCTTCCGAAAGACATTTAACTTTTTCAGAAAAAGCTTCTTTCTCATTTTCAAGCTGACTAACTAGAGCATTCATCTCCTTTGCTTCTAGTTTACAAGTATCTCTTTCATTTTGAATGATTTTGAGTTTTTTGCTAAAAGAGATTTTTGCTTTAGTCAGTTTCAAACTTTCAGAATACAACTTATCATAAGTTGTTTTCAAATCTTCATCACTTTCAGAGTCAGTATGACTCTTCTCAGTGTCTCCACTTGACTCAGCGTGACTACTTTCATCACTTCTATCCTTCTCATCAACTAACGATGTAGTCTCAAGAATCCCAGAAAGGGACACAGTGAAAGCAGTATGATTTTCAGTTTCTTCACTAGAAGAAGAACTGTCTGATTTTTCATTCTCGGAATCACTGTCATCCCAACAGGCATTCATCACCTTGCCCTTACTTTTCTTCTTGTTAGGACAGTTAGGTAAAATATGACCGAAGCCATGACATTCATAACATTGAACACCTTGGGGTTTCTTGTCGCTACTCTTGGAATTTTTCTTGATTTCCCAGGGCTTAGACTTTGACTTCTCAAAAGATTTTCCTCCCTGTTTGGGATTGAACCTCTTTTTCGTTCTAAAAAATTTTTGAAATTTTTTAACGAAGAGTGCCATTTCTTCCTCATCCATCTCTCCATCACTGTTATCGTCATCCAAAGATTCCTTAATTGATTTCAAGGCTAAAGATTTGGTTTTCTTGGATGGTCTAAGATTGAGTTCATAAGTTTGGAGTGAACCAACTAATTCTTCAATCTTCAGAGAGTCAACATTTTTACTCTCTTCAATAGCAGTGACCTTGGGTTGAAATCTCTCAGGTAGAGATCTAAGGACTTTTCTAACTATCTTGGACTCAGTTAATCTCTCACCTAAGTTGAAACTAGCATTGACAATGTCACTAAGTTTTGCATAAAATTCATCAAATGTGTCATCGTCTTCCATTTTCAAATATTCAAATTTGGTGGTTAACATTTGGAGTTTTGAGATTTTAACAGTGGTCGTACCCTCATGGGTAATCTCTAGAATGTCCCATGCCTCCTTTGCTGTTTCATATGAAGAAATTCGTCTGAATTCCTCAGCTGTGACTGCAGTAAAGATAGCATTGAGTCCTTTAGTATTCCAACCACTTATCTCAAGCTCTTCTCTGGTCCATTCAGTAGAATATTTGACGACAATCAAATCACCTAGAGTTTTCACAGGTGTAGTCCACCCATTTTAGATAGACATCCAAATTCTCTCGTCAATCGATTTGAGAAAGGCTCTCATACGAGCTTTCCAATATACGTAATTATTTCCATCGAACAGTGGGGGACGAGAGACTGAACCGCCCTCTTTTAAAGTACTCATGATCACAGAGTAAGATATAGAGGATCACACTCAAGGGTTTAGTCTTAAAGGTGAACCCGCTTTGATAGCAATTGAAATTACTCTGATCAATGATCTCTATGACCTAGAGGGGGGGTGAATAGGTCTATCTAAGAACTTCTAAACAATTTTTAATTTTTTATCTAATTAGATTGGAAATCAATGAACCATTCACACAAACAATCCACACAAATCAAACACAACAGATTTTTACGTGGAAAACCCTTACGGGAAAAACCACGGGACCTCGTCCAGCAACAAACTTCACTATAAGAAGAATTCAAGTACAAGACAAGACCTTACCCAAACCGGACTCGACGTTCCTAGGTACAGAATCTTACTCTTGATTTCCACGAACCAGCAGGTTCGATCTCCGCTGTAGCAGCTTCAGTTCCTAACCGACCAAATCTTCTCAAGCTACTTCAATACCACGATCACACACGATCGATCTCCTTCCACGAAGGCTCCAGATCATACAACGGACATACACACGAAGTGTTGGGTTGTGAATCAATTTAGAAAGCTTCAAACCCTAGAGGGATCTCATACAGATCTGAGATCACACAATGCAAGATCAAACGAATAGATCTATACTTGCATTCTCTAGGATGATTGAAAAAGGAGGGATCACTAAAGATCTATGAAGAACAATGGAAAAAGCCCTAGAAGGGTTTCTCAGACCTCTACTCTTTCAAAAATAAACAAAGATACGAATTAGGTCTCCAAAAAGTTGTTTATATAGGGTTTAGAAAAGAGTCCAGAAAAAATAAAATTATGTTTACGAGGACCGATCGATCGGTGCTTATTACCGATCGCTCGGTCCAAAACCGATCGATCGCTACTTTCACCGAGAGATCGGTTAAAAATAGTCTCTCTGGAAAAATACCCCATACAAAGTTTTTGACCAGTTGATAGCCACCAATCGATCGGTCGCAACACCGAGCAATCGGTTGAGACAGAATTTCAGCCTAAACATTTTTCTCTTGTTTTCGTTTGATTCAAAATAGATCAAACCTCTTTGGTAGGCTTAAAACTATTCTCCTAAGTATGTTTAGAGTTATCTAAGTCAAATCCAACCTAGGTAGGGGTCTCTAAGTCCATTACCTGTCTAGATCCGGAGTAAAAGCTTTTTCTTCAATATCTTCAGTCTTCTTGAAACTTTAACTCTTCCGACAAGTTGAACAAGACACAACTCTTATGACCTATCTAAAGATCACGGAATTTGCCAACACCTATTTCTGGATTTACAATTCAAACCTTAAGCTTGGATTTTTAAGAGATTGAAGAAGAGAAGAAAAAGAAGCAAGCTTTGATTTCTCAAAGCGTTCTTCTCAGACCAAGTGAAGCTCAATCCTTGCTTCTAAGGTGTGTACTTTACTAATTTTAGTGTTTTAGAGCTTGGATTTTCTAACCAAGGTAATTCTCAAATTCTGAAATCAAAAGAGGGGTTTTTGGTTTGTTTTCCAATTAAGGTTCAGGCTTCTCAAAGCTTCAACCACGTTTCCCCAAGCTTGATTCTTGTTACACAGAAGTGTAAAAACTTCATTTTGAGGTAGATACACTCTACTACTGTAGCACCCCGGACTTTTCTATACTTAATGAATAGCATTTTCGAAGCCAATTGGCCTTTCAAGTAGTCTAATTAATAAATAAGGGAGAAATTAAAAATTCTGAAATATCAGAAATGTCCGCTTTCGAAAGACGAATCCAACGCAAGTTGAATCGTCAAAATCCGATGAACGAGTCAAAAGATATGGCCAAAACAGTTTGGACCTGCAGAGTACCGATCGCTCGGTCCAATGTAGCGATCGATCAGTTCACAATCTTGATCTCTCGGTCATTAATAGCGATTGATCGGTCCAAAACCGATCGATCGGTAGTTATCGACTGGTTAACGTTTTTGTATGGGAAAATTTTCCAAAGAGCTTGTTTTTGACCGGTTGCTCCGTCAAGAACACCGATCGCTCGGTCTTCACGTTTTTGTAGAAATTTCATTGAGGGCTTTTTCATCTTTTGGGCATTTCCACCTTGCCTATAAAGGCTTGCTCGAGCCTAAGGGTTTCATAAACCCTTAGGGCAGCATTTTGAGAGAGAATAGAGGAGAGGAAGTGGGGTTTTCTCCTAGGGTTGCATCTTGAGAGAAATCAAGGGTTTTGGAACCCAAGATCATCCCAAAAGCTTGGATTTCTCAAATCCACCCTCAAGCACATGTGGAGTCCCACCCCAAGCTAGGGCAGCGTTCTCCACGTCATTTTTCAAGGGTTTTCTCCTCTTATTCAAGGTTAGTACACCCTACTAACTTCCCTAGAAATAACCTAGTTTTCTTGAATTGAGAATGGTTCGAGTTTTGTGTAAACCCAAGGTTCTACATTTAAAAATAATAATGCCCTAAATTATACCAGATAATTAAGTGTGAATAAAGTGTGGAACGTTGGATGTGGAGGCGATTGGATGCCGTATTGTGTGATGTGGGTGATGGTGGATGGGCATTGTATTCATAATAAACGCACACCATGTGTATGATGAAACCTATGAACTTAAAGAATTTGGAATAATGTGGCTATGAATGTGTTGCACATTAGGTGCTTGAAAAAAAGGCATGAATGAGAATGTCAAGAATAAATGGAGGATTTGGGAATATACTTGTGTAGCTTTCCGTAATGGGTGATTTCAAAACAAATGCTCTATATGTTATCATTAAATTCCTCATGCCTATGCAATTGCAAGAAATGTCACATTATGCTTCACCAAGCACGTATGCATAAACCGAGGTTTTCCCTATATGAGTAGATGAAACAACCAGAATGAGAAAAGGAAACATCAAGGAGGTTGGTAGCCCAGGGATGTTCGGGTGCTAGCCTCTGGCTCATAAGTTAAACTGATATGAATGTCAAGGATAGGGCATATTCTTAGGATATGTCATACCTGGCTCACAAGAAAACATGACAAGCAAGAATCACGAAGTATGGAAGGATGTTAGTGTACTAAGACCAGGTACGGGCACTAACATCTGTTCCCAAACAAGTATGAGAGGATGCTAGTATACTAAAATCCTAAGGACTCTAATGCCTTGAGCTCTGATACCACCTCTGTAACGACCCCAAAATCCCACAAGGCTAAAATAGGACTTTAGAATCGTCACATTACTTAACCTGCTTAAAGACCATGCATTCAAGGCTTACTACACGAGTCTCCAACAATGAGAGTAATAAAATTTCCGATATATATAAGCTATAACCAACCTGCACAAGTCTACGGTCAACATATACAACTCACTATAAACCAAAAGGTATGAAATACACAACTATAAAAAGTCTACTGAGCAACGTCATCAGTCTAATACAAAGCTCTCTCAACCAACGAAACATAAACTAAGAGGTGTAGCCACCCAAGATTCCGGCTCCTTCCTCGATGGGCTCACCTTCTCCTCCTTCCTCGATGTAAGTTTCCTCAACCCACGGCTCCGCCGTGTACTCCTGCTCTAAACCTGCCAAGACAAAAGTCTGGCTGAGTACGAAAGTACTCGGTGTATATAAAATCCAACCAACAATAATAATACACCTGCATTTAGTTAGAAACATATCCAATAGCATGATAACATAATTAGAGTACGGAAGAACGTGTGCGCATATACATCATATCATCACCTTGACTCGTGTACTTGTGAGAATCTTTGACTTAGAAGACAATACACTTATGAGCTGCTTATACTTATGAGACCACGTGCTTGTGAGATGCTTATACTTATGCACTTATTCAGATCATACAATGATGTGACATGCCGTTCTTGGCGGATACGGACCATGTCTAAGAATCAAATGTGATTGACATGCCATTCTTGGCGGATATGGACCATGTCATGCTTATACTTATTCAGAATGTCATACGTATGCCATGCTCATGCTTGTGGTCCACATGTGTGACTTGTGAGACTCTTATCTTAACATACACGTGCATATGTGCTTAAGTGTCGAAATTAACATTCGAGTTGGTACTTGCTTAGATTTCGACCTCCCACCATGGAAACTCCACTATACTGTCCCATACCAAATAGTTAGAGAATTCCCGGTTTGAGAGATGTTCCTCTAAGTTCTTACCTTCCCAACTATCAATTTCCATGCAAGTAATTAGACATACTTAACAAACAATTCACATATACATATCTTATCATAATTCATATTGCAATTCATAATCAATTTACCACCATTTCATAAGAGTATAATAGCATTTATCCTTTCAAGCATTTTCACAAACACCTTGAGCACGCATAATGTGAATCCATTGTCATTCTACATTTTCAAGCATTCATCAAACCATGATCCATCCATACAATCAATTCACCATTCAAATCCACATATTAATCCCATCCTCCATACATTTCATCCACATTCTAATCCACATTTCCATCCATAATTGTCTTACTTCATACAAAATTTGGGAAAAATGCATCTAATCTCTATGCTATCATTTCTATCAAATTAATATTCACAAAACATTAAAATAGAGTTGATTAGGATAGTATATCAACCTAAGGAATCCTTTCCTTGGATTCAAAACGCTCCCGGGGTGATTTCTGGAAGCTTTCCAAGCTCTCCTTGCACTATCCAAGCTATCACCTTCTTCCCCAAGAAAGCCCTCTCTCAAAACCCTAGGGTTTCTCTCCCTTTTTGCCAAATTAGGTTAGAAATAGGTAGAGTATTCTAATACCCCGAAATAGGATCCCTATTTATAGCCCCAAGGTCTGAGAACCAAAAGACCAAAAAGCCCTTACTAAAATTCTGCAAAAATACGAAGGACCGAGCGATCGGTGGTTATGACCGATCGATCGGTTCTCAACCGAGCGATCAGTGCTTGTGACCGAGCTCTCGGTCAAAAAAGAACTCTCTGGAATTTTTCCCCATACAAAATTTTGGACCAGTCGATAGATACCGATCGATCGCTACTTCTGACCGAGCGATCGGTGCTTTGCAGATTTTGACTCATTTTACTGTTTTGGCCATAACTTTTGACTCGTTTGTCGGATTTCGACGATTCAACTTGCGTTGGATTCGTCTTTCAAAAACGAACATTTCTAATGTTTTAGAATTTCCAAATTCTCTCTTATTTATGGACCAATTTATCCCCAAAGTTGACTGATCTGCAATTTCATCAGACAAAACCTCAGAAAACCTATTTTTGACTTGGCTTAGACTAAAAATAAGGAAAAACATTAAACATGAACCTCGAATAGGGTTCCAATACCTTTCTAATGGTTTAAGAATCACCCAATTCCAATAAACGGTGCCAAAACTAGAGCTTCCTAAAGTTTAGGGTGTGTTATGACATTCCTGAACTAGAAGTTTGATTAAACCTTAATCACACTACACCCATTAGATATACAATACAATAAACATTAAAACATCACAAGGACTATAATACTCCTAATGCAATGCAATAAAAACATGAAAAAAGATTCGGGTCTCTACAACAGTATGTTTATGCTTTATGTGTATACTGTTAGACATGAAGCCCAGAAAAGTCATTTAGATTGTTAGATTCTTATTAATTTGAATAATAAAGACTTCTTCTTAATCTATTGTATATTCATTATGGGTGTCACACCCCAAAATACCCCCTAGGAGTTTAGGGATACTTTAGGTGGACTATACAAACCTGCCAAACCATCCTGTAATGAACAAGATAAATAAGGAAATAAACAATGATAATCAGAGCGCGGAAGCTAAACATAATTTGCGGAAGCGAAAACTAAAATTTTCTTTTCTTTATAATGATCCAAACTGTAGTATTCCAAGTTAACATAAATACAAAACACATCTAAGTCTAAGGTGGACAGACCCACCTAACAAAATACAAAAGACAAAATACAACTTTGTCTCGCTCAATAGTCATCCCCGTGGGGCCAATGGTCTAAGTCTCTCGCCTCCGCCTGAGGCTCGACTACTAGATCCTCATAAGGTTCCTCCTCGCCATAGTCCTCCTCTATCCAAGGACCCGGATCACAAATGTCGAGAGGGACTCGGGTACCTGCCGACATGAAAGTACGGCTGAGCATGGAATACTCAGCGAGTACAAGCCCCTAACTAACAATGGTAATAACGAACAACATCATATACAAGTAATGGGAGGAGTATAGTTCATAATCATTTCTAGCAACCTCATACATAAACATTTTATCAAGTCATAATTATTATGCAACTAAAACATGTCTATGCATCATACAATTCCTCTTTGAGTTGTCCTTTTTAATATTTCTTATGAGCCAGAGGTTAGCACCCGCATATCCCTGGGCTACCAACCTCCTTGACAGTACAATACCTTTCTTATGAGCCAGGGGTTAGCACCCGCACATCCCTGGGCTACCAACCCCCTTGACAGTACAATACCTTTCTTATGAGCCAGGGGTTAGCACCCGCACATCCCTGGGCTACCAACCCCCTTGACAGTACATTACCCTTCTTATGAGCCAGAGGTTAGCACCCTTAACCGGGGCTACCAACCTCCTTGACAATATCATTTCCTTTCTTATGAGCCAGAGGTTAGCACCCTTAACCGGGGCTACCAACCTCCTTGACAGTGCAACATTTCCGAGTCCTTTCTTATGAGCCAGGGGTTAGTACCCGCATGATCCCTGGGCTACCAACCCCCTTGACAATACAATACGTTTCTTATGAGCCAGAGGTTAGCACCCGCATAATCCTGGGCTACCAACCTCCTTGACAATATCCTCCATCTACATATGTGCTCGTGCATAGCAATCGTGAAATTATGATGACATATAGCATTTTAACAATTCCCAACTCACATGAGGATTTAAGAAGCGAAATAAACACATGCATACAACTTACCAAATGGGGAACATTTATGTGACTCATGCTTTCAAATCTTAGTTTATTCATGCATTCTATCAAACATGTGGTATTCAACCTTTTTGCCTTTAGTTATTTCATATTTTCTCATTCGAACATTTCATCAAACACTTGGGGTGTGTTCATTATGCGTAATATGCCCTTCCACCATTTTTCTCATCATTCAACACATCACAACATGGCATCCAATCGCCTCCACTCCTCATCCATTCATACATTCCACCATTTGTTTGTATTATCTTGTTTATGTTTTAGGGATTTAGCATATACCAACACAAGGGAACAATGGGGAAGATCCAACACATATTTACTTAGAAAAAATCCTAGGTTATTACCAAAGTAACTAGGAAGAGTGTACTAACCTTGGAAAGGGAAAGGAAATCCTTGAGGATGATGTAGAAACGCTGCCCTAGCTTGGACGAGGTACTCCACACGAGCTTGAGGTTGGATTTGGAGAATCCAAGCCTTTAGAACGGTTCTAGGGTTCTAAAACCCTTGATTCTCTCAAGTGGAAAACCCTAGATGTAAATCCCCCTTCTCTTCTCTTCTTCACTCTCAAAACCTTCTAAGTGAGGTGAATGAGGGCTCAAAGGGTCGAGCAAACCCTTATGGGTAAGGGTTTAACACCCAAAAGACGAAAACGCCCTTACTGAAATTTCTGCAAAAACGCGAAGACCGAGCGATCGGTGGTTATGACCGATCGATCGGTTGCCTACCGAGCGATCGGTGTTATTGACCGATCGATCGGTCAAAAACTCACTCTCTGGAAAATTTCCCCATACAAAATTTCTGACCGTGCGATAGCTACCGATCGATCGGTTATGGACCGATCGATCGCTGACTGGACCGAGCGATCGGTGCTCTGTATGTCTGGACTGTTTTGACCATATCTTTTGACTCGCTCGTCGGATTTCGACGATTCAACTTGCGTTGGATCCGTCTTTCGAAAACGAACATTTCTGACGTTTCGGAATTTCCGATTTCTCTCTTATTTATTAATTAGACTACAAAAACGGCCAATTAGCTACGAAGGTGCTATTCATTAAGGATGAAAAAGTTCGGGGTGCTACATTCTCCCCCCTTACAAAAATTTCGTCCCCGAAATTTGGACGATACATACATGCGTAAAACTATAACAAAATACAAGGGAATGTCAAGGCCTTAAACAAATAAATGGGGGTACTTTTCTCGTACTTCGGCTTCTCGTTCCCAAGTAGCTTCCTCCCTTGAATGGTGTTGCCATCTTACCAAGACCAAGGGAATGGTCTTGTTGCGCAAGACTTGATCTCGCCTATCCAAGATCTGCACCGGTTGTTCAACTAGGGTGAGGTCCTCTCGGATCTCTATCGGATCAAGCTCGATGACATGAGAAGGATCCGGGATATACTTCCGAAGCATGGAGATGTGAAATACGTTGTGGATCGCCGCCATGTGAGCGGGCAAGGCAACTCGGTAAGCTACCTCACCAACTCGAGTAATGATCTCGAATGGACCCACATATCTCGGGCTAAGCTTGCCTCTTTTCCCGAATCTCATAACCCCCTTGGTTGGTGAAATCTTGACAAAAACGAAGTCACCAACTCGATATTCAAGATCCCTCCTTCGGTTGTCGGCATAGCTTTTCTGTCGGTCTTGTGCGGTCTTCAACCTTTCCCGGATGAGCTTGACTCTATCCGCAGTTTGTTCAATCAACTCGGGGCCCAAAATTTTTCTTTCTCCCACTTCATCCCAATACAACGGAGATCTACAACTCCTTCCGTACAAAGCCTCAAAGGGTGCCATCTGTATGCTTGCCTGATAACTATTGTTGTAGGCGAATTCCACCAAAGGTAGGTGATCCTCCCAACTTCCCTTGAAGTCTAGCATACATGCACGGAGCATGTCTTCAATAATCTGATTCACTCGCTCGGTTTGCCCATCCGTCTGTGGATGGAAGGCCGTGCTAAAGTCTAGTCTGGAACCCATGGCATCCTGAAAGCTTCTCCAAAACCTGGATGTGAACCTTGGATCCCGGTCTGAGACAATGCTCACTGGCACTCCGTGCAATCGGACTATCTCTTTGATGTACAAGGCAGCTAACTGATTTGAGTTGAATGTAGTCCGATACGGTAAGAAATGGGCGGACTTCGTGAGTCTGTCAACCACAACCCATATCGCATCAGTCTTTTTAACTGTCTTTGGCAACCCCACGATGAAGTCCATAGAGATATGTTCCCATTTCCACTCGGGAATAGGGAGAGACCGCAACAGACCCGCCGGTCTCCTGTGCTCGGCCTTGACTTGTTGGCACACCAAGCATCGGGACACGTACCCCGCTATTTCTCGCTTCATGTTCCGCCACCAAAAGTGCTTCTTCAAGTCCCTATACATCTTGGTACCCCCGGGGTGAACGGTTGTACTTGGACCGGTGAGCCTCGTACAAGATTTCTCGCTTAAGCTTCTCATCGGCTGGGACACATACTCTTCCCTTGAAAGTGATAATTCCATCATCCCTCACCGCAAAATCCTTGCTGCCACTTTTAACTGACTGGTCTCGGTAAGACAGTAGCTCGGCATCCATTCCCTGCAACTCCCTGGTCATGCTTAGGATATATGGCCTAACTGTGATGTTAGCCATTACTGGCCCAAAAGTAGGGAGACTAAAACTGATGTCGAGGTTGGATGCATCTTCTAACAACCTCCATTCCCTCAGCATCATGTGCGCCAAAAGTCCAGTGGGCTTCCGGCTAAGAGCATCGGCGACAACGTTCGCCTTGCCCGGATGATATTGAATGGAACATTCGTAGTCTTTCAAAAACTCTACCCATCTCCTCTGCCTTAAATTCAATTCCTTTTGAGAGAACAGGTACTTCAAGCTTTTATGGTCCGTAAATACGTCGAACTGTTCCCCATAGAGATAATGTCGCCAAATCTTCAAGGCAAACACAACCGCGGCGAGCTCTAAATCGTGAGTGGGATAATTCTTCTCATGCTCTTTCAATTGCCTGGAGGCGTAAGCAATGACTTTGCCGTGCTGCATAAGTACACATCCCAACCCCACGTGCGAGGCATCACTATAAACCACAAAACCACCACTCCCGGATGGCACACTAAGGACGGGGGCCGTGGTGAGGCGTTTCTTCAACTCTTGGAAGCTCGCTTCGCATCTGTCGCTCCAACTAAACTTAGCATTCTTTCTCGTCAGGTAAGTGAGAGGTGCAGCCAAACTGGAGAATCCCTCCACGAATCTCCGATAATAGCCTGCCAACCCAAGAAACACGTATCTCCGT